>JAPTHL010000074.1:387500-802464 GCA_028455855.1 Meloe dianella
TCGATTTACCATAAATGATGCTATTTCACATCAATCTACAACAATAAAAACAATTAATTTATACAATAATTAACACTGAGAATGAATCACAACTGTCGATAGTTGTTGAACAAGAATGAATGCAGCACCATCTACGAACAATGTTTAGAACTAATTTGACACATGAATAATGCTGCCATCTATCATAATTTTGTTGCACTAATCGCATTACGTTGCTTAGACAAGTCATATTTTTGTAATTAAAATTTAATTCGTAATTATCAAAAATTGTTAATTCTAAATTGAACTCTCAATTCATTTTAAATGTGTGTGAAAATACAAATTTATAGAATATGCGACAATTCACCATATGGATAAATGTATTATTATTATTATTGATAACAACAACAACACAATATTTGTGTAATGATGAAATCACCACAACAACACATGAGGTAAATTTACACAATTACTATAAACAAGTAGTTAATTTGTTTCATTTCGAGTGAATTTGGTGAATTGGTTTGTTTGTTTTGTTTTAGGAGATAACTGACACAGCTTTAGCACATGAGAATGATGATCGTTTATTAGTTTTTGCCACACTAGGTGGTAGTTTATTTGGTATTGAAAGAGAATCGGGTCGTATCAAATGGAAAATCGAAGATAGTAAACAAGTTTTTCCATATATATAACCCATAAATTGTATTGAATTTTCGTGTGTTTTTCAGAGCCAATCGTACAAGTACCTGTTGATACAAAAGATGCAATTATACCAATTTTCCTACCAGATCCACGTGATGGCTCTTTATATTTATTAGATGTTAATAAAGAGCCGATCAAAAAGTTACCATTTACAATACCACAATTGGTGGCATCATCACCATGTCGTAGTAGTGATGGAATTTTATATACCGGTTACTATTTTCACATTATTATCAACAACAATAATCATAAAATAATTGCATTGTCTCTAGGTAAAAAGAAAGATAGTTGGTTTAAATTGGATCCGAAAACAGGCATGAAACAACAAATCTTAGGATGGGACACATCCAGTTCTACATGTCCAATCGATCCAACAAGTTCAACAATATTCATTGGTAGAACTAAATATGATATAATGATGGTAGATAGTCATAATTCATTAAAGAAATGGAATGTCACATTTTATGATTATACAGCAACACAGATGAGTAAAGATGAATTAAATAATTATGGTAATTCAATTTGAAAGTAAACCATTTTCTGTACTTCTAATTTGTAATTTGTTTATATATATATTAATATTGAATTAGAATTTGTACATTTTGCATCAAGTAGTACTGGACGTTTAATAACAATGGACCGTCGTCGTGGTAATTTATTATGGGAATTGGATTTAAATAGTCCAATTGTTGCTGCCTATCTATTGGATAATGATGGTTTATTAATGGCACCATTCACCAGTTTATCTAATCATACATTAAATTATTTAACAAATGAATTGATTACAAATGGTGATATTTTAAACGAACAACCATATCGCATGAAATTATAGTATGTTATAATTTTGTTATTGTTTTATATTGTATTTATTAATGATTTCGATGTTGTTGTTGTTTTTTTTTTAAATAGTCCAACATTATACGTTGGTGATCATCGTTATGGTCTCTATGCATTACCATCATTAGTTGATCAAAATGTTGTAACAATAACAACATCAGATGTTGGTCCATTATTATTGGGTGGTCCAAATGGTCAAACAGATCCACCACGTTTATATCCACAATATCTATTGCCCGGTTATAATTATCGTTTGCCTGATAATTTATATCATGATAATACAATGTATTTCGAAAGTATACCAACATTATTTGGTGATCATTTAATTATATTTATTGGTCATTATAATGTACCAAAATATACCGATTCGAAATTTCTATTAATTAATAGTATCAATAAGATTGATAAGGCAACATCACAAATATTTGTTAAACAACCACGATTAATAACTGATGCCAATTTAGATGATAATACGAATAATAATCATGAAATTATTAAAAAATCAATTGGTATACAAACTGTTAATGATGATAATAATAATAAGAAAGATAAGAATAATAATATAAAAGAAACGAATAATAAGTCGTATGTAAATTTAATGAAATTCTTTAGTAAATCATTTTATCAAACAGCAAAAATTTGGATAAATCAACAAGAGAATAAAGGTTTAAAATTAATGTTAATTATATTGGTTGGTTGTGTAATTGCAATGTTTTGGTATTTACAAATACAAGTGCGTGAATTTCAAAATTTATCACAAAATAGCTCACAAAGTGGCCGACAACAACATCACAATAATAATAACAACAATAATAATAATTCAATGCAAATCACAGCATTTAGTGAGGAATTATCAAATGGCATGGTGCGTGTTGGTAAAATTACATTTCGTCCAGATGAATTATTAGGAAAAGGTTGTGAAGGAACATTTGTCTATCGGTAATAATCACACGATTCATCATCAATTATAATAATGATGATGATAATAATTTTAGGGGTGAATTTGATAAGCGTCAAGTAGCAGTTAAACGTTTATTACCTGAATGTTTCACGTTTGCTGATCGTGAAGTGGCTTTATTACGTGAAAGCGATACACATCCGCATGTGATACGTTATTATTGCATGGAACAAGATCGTTTATTTCGTTATATTGCATTAGAATTATGCCAAGCAACATTGAATGATTATATTAATGGTAAATGTGATCGTAATTTAATTACACCATTAGATATATTGAAACAATCCACATCCGGATTGGCACATTTACATTCATTAGATATTGGTAATTAAATTTTACATTGAATTTCAATTCGATTTTAATTCAAATTTGCAGTTCATCGTGATATTAAACCACATAATGTACTATTATCAATGCCAAATAATCATGGTAATGTGAAGGCAATGATATCCGATTTTGGTTTATGTAAAAAATTACAAGTTGGTAAAGTATCATTTTCACGTAGATCCGGTATAACAGGCACTGATGGTTGGATAGCACCGGAAATGTTGAATAGTAATGAGCGTACGGTTAGTGTTTTTCTGTTTTTTTTGTACCATTTCGTTCTAATTGAAATTCAATTGAATTGTTGTAGACGTGTGCTGTGGATTTATTCTCATTAGGTTGTTTGTATTATTATGTTCTATCTGATGGCCATCATCCATTTGGTGATGCATTACGTCGTCAAGCGAATATATTAATTGGTGAATATAATTTAGATGAATTAACAAATTCAAATCGAAATGAATGGGAGGTGTATTTACAAAAATTCTTAATTGTATCATTGTTATCATCGAAACCACATGAACGACCATCGTGTTCAACAATTTTACAACATCCAATATTTTGGGATCGACAGAAGATTTTAACATTTCTGCAAGATGTTAGTGATCGCATTGAAAAATCGGATAATCGAAATGATGATTTCATTATCAAAAATCTTGAACGTAACAATTTTGTTATTGTTGTTAAAGATTGGCGTTGTCATATACATAATGAAATTGCTACCGATATAAAAAAATATCGTTCATATCGTGGTGAATCTGTAAGAGACTTATTGCGTGCCTTAAGAAATAAAGTGAGTATTTTCTTTGTTTTGGTTTGAAAAAATTCAATTTTTGATTGTTGTTGTAGAAACATCATTTTCGGGAATTATCAAAAGAAGCCCAAGATTATCTAGGTGAAATCCCCAATAATTTCACCAATTATTGGTTATCAAGATTTCCATTATTATTAATACATACATGGTTGACAATGCAATATTGTTTGAATGAGACAACATTCCAACATTATTACGATAAGAATTATTATTATCCATTAAATTATTTTAATGAGATAATAATCAATGAATTTTACGATAGGCATTTCGAGAGATTCTCAAAATTAAAATATGAATCTTATGAACAACAACAAGGTGATTATAAAAAATCACCAAATAAATATAATAATCGTATATCGAAATCACCAATTAAAAATGTTGGTTTATATCGGAATTTGCCGAATGATGAGGATTTGGATATAAAAAAGCCAAATTGGCGTACAGTTATGTCGCGAAAGAAACGTTCAGCATCATCAACAAAACGCGATGAACCGTTAGTATGGTCGATTAAAGATGATTAAAGTACAATTTCGTTGTTCGATTTACATGTATTTTTATACACTGTGATAATTTTAGCACATTTTAAAGTCGTTTATAAGAATTCAAATGGTAATAAATTGTTCATTCTCTTTTTAATTTCTTCTAGAAGTCTTGCTGGTTTTCATAGAGAGTCTACGTTGCGTTTGTAATATATTCAATTCTTCGCATACCATTTGATGTTGCTGATTGATTTCATCTAAATCGTCCTGGTATCTGTCTAATTCGTCATTTAGAATTACATCTTTTTCACGTTTATGTGCTAATTTCATTAATGTGTCTTTACGTTGTTGACTGTATTTGGTTATATTATCATCAATTTCTACTAATTTTTTCAGTAAATTCCGATTCAGCTCTTGCAATTGCAGATAATCATAGAAATTACCGTAATTGGTCAGTTCAGTTTCTTTCTCTTTAATTCTGTATTGTAGTTTTATCAATTTCAAACGTGTTCCAGTTAGATTTTTCAATTGTTGCCGTTGCTCCTTCAACAATCGATCTAATTTCGGTTTTGTTAATAGATTTATACCGATTTCACTGAGAGATCTCTCGTAATTTTCAAACATCACATTGTTCTGTTGTAATTTGATATTCAATTCACCTTTTAATTGATTGATTTCGATGTCAGCTTCGAATTGTTTCTGTTTGTAATCGTTCTGTAACATTTCCAATTTATCTAATTTCATGTCGTATCTGTGTTGGATATTCGTGCGGTGTTGTTCTCTTTGTTGGTCGTCCAGTTGCAAAACGTAAAACATGCGCCGTTTTCGATAATATTCAACCATTCTCATTTCTAAATAATCATTCTTGCGCTTCTCTTGATTGAGCTGTTCCAATAATGTATTGTAGATGTGATAATATTCGTCGCGGTCAAATTTACGTGTTGTTTCTTCAATTGTCGGTGTTTTGTCTTCTTCAAATTCATCATCATCATCATCTACAACTAAATTTGTGCTAATATTGAAATCAAATAATGCAATATTGTGCGTCTTACAGAGGCTTGAATCAATTTCGAATTCGCTCTTCGTATGTTGCTGTTCTTGTTGAATTTCATTTGCAGAATCATTCTCTATCAACACTTCCTCTTCTGACATGTTTTCGTGTCTAGGTGTTAGTAATGTTTGTATATTAATTTTATTTTTTTTTGAAATTTTGATATCAACTAACTCGATTATTATCATGTACATTGGTAAATCTCGTATCGATTTGTGGAGATTTATAAACATTTCTGTTCTTAGGCGTTCCCTAATTCGTGAACGCAGTTTTATTTGAATCAAAAAATTATTCTTAAAGTAACCTGTAATGATAACGTTACCTAGTATCGAATAGTTGTACTAGTAGTAGACCAAGTAGCGACATCTACATATTTAGGTACTTTCAACTACGCACATTTGGTCACACTGTATTGTTTATATCTTTTGTGGTTATATTTTTGAAAAATGGCCTAATGGTGGTTGATCTATTAAAATACGAGTAATTTCTACGAATTTAACTGGAGGTGGAATCATATGTTCCTATAAACTTAATCTTAATTATTAATGTATCCAATAAATTATTAATTTGTCAATATTTAATCATTAATAACTCTATTATTTTTGTAGGTATTTAGATTCAAAATCAACGAAAAACAATATAAAACAAATTGAGGATATTTCCAGTTTTAACAAGTCAATTGTCGATTAAAAAGCCATTAATAAATCAATCGAGAATTGGATTTTGAACCACACCATTATAATGGAAATTCATTAAAAAAAAATGACCTTTGTCGATTTTTGTAATAATTACTGAATGGTTTACAACAAAATACGATAACGTATAGCCAATGGAAAGGAAACAGCACGTATAAACGTGAATATATGAAAAAAACAAAATGATAAATGTTTTCAACAACCTAATTCTTTATCGTATAATTGATTTTCGATAAAATTGTTTATAATAACAACACAATTCGTCGTATTTCCATTAGAAATACACACACAAAGATGTTAATAGTTTCATTATTATATTCCAATATTTTCTGGATGGTTAATGGTGGTATTCTTTATCATCGTGACAGTGAGACACGTCAATCATTATCATTGGATGGCTTATGGAAATTTACTTTGACAACATTAGACAATCCGTTAAGAGGGCATGAAGAGAAATGGTACGAAAAACAATTGGAGAACGTAGAAAATTTAAACATCCATCAAATGGCCGTACCATCCAGTTATAATGATATTGATACAAATTCAACAGTACGTGATCATGTTGGTTTAGTATGGTATGAGAAGGAGTTTTTATACCGCAAACATGGAAAGATATGAATATATGGATACGTTTCTCATCGGTTTGTTATGCTGCTGAAGTTGTATGTGAAAATTTTCATTTAATTCAATCGTATATAAAAATAATTCCTATATTTCTTAATTCAAGTGGATCAATGGTAAATCAGCTGTATCGCACGTTATCGGCCATTTACCATTTCAAGCTGAAATCAGTTCAGTCATCAATTATGGCCAATCGAATTATATTACAGTAAGTGTTGATAATACATTGTTGAAAACAACAATTCCACAAGGATCTTTGATAGAACTGGATAGGTGAATATTGTGCAAAATATGAAACACAATTAATGATATAAATTATTTTTGTAGTGGCCGTCTTAAACAGACTTATACGTTTGATTTTTTCAATTATGCCGGCATAGATCGTCCTGTAATTCTTTATACAACACCAAAAATTTATATTGATGATATCACAATAATTACGAATATTAATCATACAAATAATCAAGGTATTATTAATTATGAAGTCCTAATTAAAACTCATGAAAATTACTGTAATAGTAATCAAATAATAGTTAACATAAATTTATTGAATAAACATGGTGAAATTGTTGCTAATTCTAGCAATACGAATAATGGTAGTTTAATTGTTGCAAATCCGATATTATGGTGGCCGTATTTAATGGATCCTAATCCGGGATATTTATATACATTCGAAGTAATAGAATAGTAACCAAACAACATTAAGAATAATTGATTTATAATTATTTACAGGTGGAATTATTGAATGGTATAGAATTATTAGATAAATACCGTTTACCAATTGGTATACGTAAAATTGATTGGAATCAAACACATTTGTTAATCAATAATAAACCGATTTATTTGAGAGGTTTTGGACGCCATGAAGATTCTGATATAAGAGGCAAAGGTCTCGATTTACCATTAATTCTAAGAGACTACAATTTAATTAAATGGATCGGTGCCAATTCATATCGCACATCACATTATCCATATGCTGAAGAAATTATGGATTTAGCTGATCAATATGGCATAATGATTATCAATGAAGCACCAGCGGTTAATACAGAGTAATTTCCTTTAATTTACCACTTTAATTGGAAATAAATGGAGATATTAGGCATTTTTCAGATGAATTATTGCGCAATCACAAACAATCATTGACTGAATTGATACAACGTGATAAGAATCGTCCAAGTGTTATTATATGGTCAGCAGCTAATGAACCACGGACACAATTTAATGAATCTGGCAATTATTACAAGTTAATTAAATAATTCCGCAAATTGCTTATAATTAATCTTTAAGATATATTTTTTAGACAAATTGTTGCCCATATTAAAGCATTTGATAACACACGTCCTGTAACTATTGTAAATGCACAACAACCACACGTTGATCATTCAGCACAATTTGTTGATATTGTTAGTTTCAATTTGTATCAAGGATGGTATATAAATGGTGGTGATTTAGATACAATAGTACCATCGGTATTATTTTTAGCAAAATTATGGCATACAATGCATAATAAGCCGGTATTTATTGCAGAATATGGTGGTGATACTTTAGAAGGGCTACATTTGGTAAACAATTCATAACAATTAATACAATAATCAATTATTGAATTGTAGCTACCATCGTACATATGGTCGGAGGATTATCAAGTTGATTTATTATCAAAACATTTCGAAGCGTTCGATTTATTGAGAGAAAAAGATTGGTTTATTGGTGAAATGATATGGAATTTTGCTGACTTTAAAACAGCCCAAAGTAATTAATTTATTTTTATTGTATTTAATATCCAATGATATGTTTGTATTGTTTTTTTTTAAAAAAAGCGTATACAAGAGTCGGTGGTAATAAAAAAGGCATATTTACAAGGAATCGTCAACCGAAAGCAGCTGCTTATTTAATGAGACAACGTTATTGGTCATTAGCTAAACATTTAGATAATGTTGTTGAATTACCAAATGATTTAAATAATTATATTTTTACATATAAACAAATCAAAGATGAATTATGAATTAAAAACACATTTCATATGTTGGTGGTTTGTCTGGTATATTACTTAAATCATCAATATCATCATTATTAAACCAATTCTTGTCATTATCATTTAATTCATCTAATTTTGAATAAAAATCATTGTAATTCGATTGATTATTATTTGATGTATTAAAGATATTTGTGGGATGTTGTTGAATTTGATTGTTATTATCTGAATTGTTAAAACCACCTTTGAAATTTTGTTGGAATATATTTGCTTGCTGTTGTGTAATGTTCGGTTGTAGTTGTTGTTGCTGCTGCTGCTGTTGATTAAATTGGAATTGAGACTGTTGCCCTCCAGCAAAAACCGATTGTTGTGGTTGTATTGTTGCTGTATTATTACCAAAGAATGATTGTTGTTGCGGCTGTTGTTGTTGTTGTTGTTGTTGCAACTCTTTTCCAAAGATATTCTGTTGGGACATTGCCGGAGTTTCATTGATTGTCAGTGGTGAATTATACAATTGTTTTAAAGTATTTATAATATCTTGTGATGGATTTTGTAATGTTTTGTTTTTCAGCATAGCTTGTTGTAATAATAATTGTAAATTATATTTGTATTGTTCTAATGTGTTCTTTTTAACAGCTTCATAAAACATAAAACGTATCTCTTCCATACTGTAATCATCAAAACCAGGAAATGGGGATTTTTCCTTAAATGGTGCATATGATGATAATAACCATTGGCCACCTTTTTCAGCTGTTAACATATCATTAACCACTGATTTTATTAAAATATTTACATCTATATTTGTATTCGTGGTTTGTCGTTGCTGTTGCTGTTGTTGATGCTGATGTTGCACGTGCTGCTGCTGTTGGAACGCTAACGGTTGTTGTTGTTGTGGTTGAGATTGCACATTTCTTAATAATACAGACGTAGAATTTGTATATCTATTATCTAAAATACGCAGAAAACGACTTGTTTTGGTAAGAGTTTGGAATTTTTTTAATAAAATTATTACCTCCAGGCATTTGATGGTCATATTTACAACTATTGCCATATCGGCAAGTACCTTGTTGATAAAATCGACAAAGAACCATCGTCACACAAATTATTTTGTCTTTATTAACAAATAATTTCAAATGTTTACAAACATTTAAGTCAAAATTTTAAGGTTATGTAATGTTATTAAAAACAGTACCTGATATCACTAGTACCAACTTTAAATATAATTAAGAAATTTCTTAGGAGAGAACAAACAATTGTTCTCAATTATCTATCAACTAGGTGATTGTAATTTCTCTTCATTTTAAAC
The DNA here is from genome assembly GCA_028455855.1 of Meloe dianella. NCBI lineage: Eukaryota > Metazoa > Arthropoda > Insecta > Coleoptera > Meloidae > Meloe > Meloe dianella. The sequence goes on from JAPTHL010000074.1 coordinate 397,239, forward strand.
CATTTATGAATGGACCGTTATACATATCGAAATTTATATCTGATTAGTGAGACTTTATAAAAATATATATATCCATTTGAGTTGACGAAATTCTTAAAATTAGAGATTTTTAATGTGACATGGCAACATTAGTTTTTGATTCCTGCATTTAGTGGCCGAGACGATCAGGGGTTGATCCACCAAAACATTCACCCGGCGCATCCACCAAAATATTTTGTTGGAAAATTCAAAATTTTGAAATTATCCTGGCGCCTCCACCAATTTTTGTTGTAAAATTTTAAATTTTCCAGCTAGTCCGGCACACCCACCAAAAATTTCGATTTTCTAATTAACCCAGCGCTGCCACCAAAATTTCCGCCCGGCGCCTCCACCAATAAATAAAAATTTCAAATTAGCCCGGCACACCCACCAAAACAAAACCTACGACACGTTTATAAAGTAACAAAGTACATTAAAAACAATTTAAAAAAATTTGAATTCATCTTAATAATAATACTAAAAATATACAAAAATTAACACAAATTAAAAATTAAATCAAGTCCGTTCGCTCAATCTCAATGATTTCCTAATCGGCATTTTCTTCTGACTGTTACTATTACTGAAAAATAACAAATAAATTCTATAAGAAAATAAAAGACAACAAAATTAATAACAGTACTCTGTGTCGGAAGTATCTTCTGCTATAACCGTAACATTTCTATCAGGCGTCAGTATATTTGATGGATCAATTTCCATTCTCTAAAAACAATAAAATCAACACAAACGATAATTATCACAAAAAAATAAAAACAATAATGAACAACAAACCTTTTCATCAACATTTAATGAATTCTTTCGATTTCTATTGCGTTTCTTCCGTTTTGTTTGTTGATTTGTCGGTAATGGTGTGTTCATCTTATCATTTGCAACTTTACCATTTTCAACAGTTTTAGAAGAATTCTAATTAAGATTGTATTAAATATTCGATCGATAACGGTTTATTTAATTGAGATTACCTGTAATAATCGTTGACTTCTTCTCTGTGTAATTATTTCACCATTTTTATCACTATCATTATTAATATTATCATCTTTATTCTCATCATTTGTACTTTCTTTTAATTGATCATCAGATTTACTCGTATTTATTTCAGTATTATTAGTTAATTTATTATCATCAATTGGTATATTTTGTAGTTTCATCATAAATTTTTCTAAATATCGTTTTGCTACTTTATCGACAATCTTCTGTAAAAATAAAAAAAATTATGAATCTTCAAACAATGTTAAATGTCGAATTTAATAGAATTACAGGCATTATAGTTTCAATTTGATTAGCCATCTCATTACGTTCTTGTACATCGTTTATAACGAAATCCATGTATAATAAAATCTTCGTTAATAAATGAACAATCTTTTTATTCGAATCATCTGAAATTTTCTCAATTATATCAAATAGTGAGATTCGTATTTTAACCTTTTGAAAAAAAAAAACAAAATCAAATTACAAATCACAATTATTCTAATTACAATTATTATACTTACATCTTGTTCACTATTAATTAATGTTATAAAAAAACCAAGTACTGTTTCCAAATTAATTGTTGTTAATGGACTATTTTTCGGTGCATCAATTATTGTGAATAACACCGGTATTATTGAATCACGTAATATTTCAATTGAATTTCGAATGGTTTTTATAAATGTTTCAATAAAGAAACCGATTGTTGTATAGATTTTCTCATTCTTCTCAATAATTGGATTGAACCATTTCAATAAGATGCGACTTAGAAAATTTGATGTAAATGTTATATATGGTAATATTTTACATAATGCGAAAATTGTTGTCACTTTCAGATCGTCCATCTGTAATTTTAATGGCAAATTAATTGTTTGTTATTTGTTTTTGCATAATAAATTTGTTAATAACAAAACAACACCTCATTATCTAGAATTGTTAGAATTGCATCCAATAGAACTGAAAATGTTACAGAATCAGTTAATCGTGTTGTTGAATTATTATCGAAACTTTCACGTATTGAATGTGTATACAATCGCCGTTTTGTTGTATTATTACTATTATTATTGGTATTATCTTCTAATTTAATTATTTCAGTACCATAAAAGCATAATAAATCAGCAAAGCCACAAACAGCAATTTGCAATGACTTCATATTTGTGTAATTCCCATATTTATAAATTAAAATCTACAAAAATAAAATGACGAATTAATTAGTTAGTTAAATAATGATTAATCAATTTTACTGGACTAAGTATATCGTGATAGTATTGTTCAGCTAAATGTTTATCAATCAAACAATATAAACATAAACATTCCAAATATCTCCATTGTATCTCATAATTATCATTATTAATTAATGTTAATAATAGATCATCTTTTAAATGAATTAATATTGGTAATAATTGATTGATTTCAATTAATTTCAATAAATTAATTAAAATATCTAAACAATAACATAATGTTTTTTGATCGGTTTTTCTTATACGTATCGTTGTTGTTTCATATGTTTTTGTTATTTCATTATCGATTTGTTGTTTTAAAATATCAAATTCTTCACGTAATTTCTTCAATTCAACATCAATTTCACCAGCTTTATGATATTGTTGATCTTTTACAGCTTCATCATGTTCTTCTTGTAATATAAATATGCGTGTACTAAATTGGGCAATCTAAACATTGATTTGATTAATAATTAATTATCGAATTAGAATAATAGAAAAGATATACTTTAAATTTCCTTTCGATGATATCATATTTTGTTAATTGCTGATTGATGACAGTGAGCGGTTCGCGGATTTCATTCAAAATCTCTTTAATATTCACCAAAAACTTCTCAATTTCAATATTTGATTTTAATAAGATTTCCAATAGATTCTTAATCAATTTGCGATTATTGAATTGGTAATGTGTTAAGAGTTTCGTTATTGAAATACGTGTAGTGAGACGGCCAACCTATCACAAATACAAATCGATTAAATTCAATTAAAAAACAATTTGAATGAAAATATTAAATTACTTCATCTGAAAAATCGAAACCTTTCACAATTTTAAAAAGATAAAGCAAATTGAATTCAAATTCAGCAATTTCACAATCATTCATCTTCTCATTTGGACGAAACTTTTCCATGATAATTCTAAAATCAAAACAAAAAAAGATTAAGAAAAAAAACACCAAACATTTAAAAACAATAAATACACAGACCTTTCGATGTAATGACAGAAATGTGTTAATTCCGGCACGATTTGCTCTAAATAATCATCGAAATGCTCATCAGAACGGAAATATTTCACTAAGCGATACAAATAATATATTGTTTCATTATTAAAGCTGGTATCTTTAATTAATTTATTTTCAATAGGTACAAATTCGATTAAATTAACAATTGGTTGCGACCTAAAATTTGAACAAGAAAAACAATATTGTAATTAATTAATTGGTTTTTTTTTTACAGAATACAAACTTGTAGAAGTACTGCAAGATTTTCTTGCCAATTTTCGCCATAGAATTCAAATCAATTTCATTCATTGATAATTTTAAACCTTTCAAAAATTGCAAATAATCATTATTATACGCAATTAACCATTTATTTAATAACGTATTAAAGAAAACGTTTTTCACTTTATTATTTGTATCATTTAAACCATTTTTTAATATAGTTAAACGATCATTTATCAATATAATTAATGGTCCAATATCAGCGAATCTACGATATGTTATACAACGTACTTCTATATCAATATCATTAATATGTTCTTTTATTTCTGGTAATGTACGATAAGACACTGCTATTACTTCCATTACACGACGGCGTATCTTAAAAATAAACAATTAATAGTAATAATCCATGATTTCAGTGGCAGTACACTTACAAGATGATGACGATCGTTTAAACACTTCGTATACGCACTAACAACAGGACAATAAGTTTCTGAAGGTTCCTGTAGACGTACCAATGCTGAAATTGCTTGCAACCGTATCTCTAATCTATTATCATACTATTTATAACAACAACAAAAATAAATCAAATCATTCGAATCTTTATTGGTAATTGTAATCGATTACCTCTAATCTTTGTAGCATGACTTCTTGTATTTGATCACATAATGAACTTTCTAATTGTACATCACTACCAATATGTAATAGAACATTCATTATAAACAAACATGAATGATAACGTACTTCCACATAATCTAAATCACAATACTACAAATAAATTCGAATTAATTTCATTGCGTTTTCATCGTTTGTTGTATAATAATTACTGGGAATATTTCTCTAAATATTGTCGATAGGAATGTGTCTTGATTAGAATTCCCATTATGTTTGATTTGTTCTTCTTTACGGGCAATTTCTGCACAAAATTTCGAATAGAAATCCAATGCCCGTTTTATATACACATTACTTTTATTTATTGCTTCTTTGAAAATATGCAATAGACTTTTAACAAAATTATCAACAAATTCATCGAAAGGTGTCTGAAACAGAGATATTTTTTCATTAATTGTAGAGGAAACAATCATAAATTGAGGCTATAATTTACCTTCTCGTACATTACTGCTAGTATTCCCAAATATTTTTGATGTGATGCCGAACTTAATTGGACTTTTTCTAGGATTTCTATGAATCTCCGTTTGGACATTTCGTTGTTTCTGTTATTGTTTTGTATAAAAATTGTAAAGCCCACTTCAGACGCGGACAAAAAAACAAACACAAAAAATAATCAAAATTGACAGTAGTTACCGGTAAACGAATTGGGGACTTTTCGTGGTAAAATTACAAAAATCCCTAGATTTCTCCCTACACCTCAATAAGACCGGTGTGCATCCTGTCGCGAGACGTTCGTGGAATCCCTGTAAAATTGATAAAAAAACAGGGATAGGCTCTTCAAATTGTGATCTTTTCTACAAAAAAAAAATGCGATTGTTATCCAATATAAATAATGGTCAAGTGCTTTGGAATTTAGAGGTATTTTTATATATATAGAAACGTTTCAAAAAATTTATTTTCAAAATTGTCCGATAGATGTCAGTGAAAATCATCGCGTATTGTAAAGCAAGCCATACACTACAACTCTAAACATCAGTATACAGCACGTCCCATGAGAGTACGCAAATTTTTGATGTTCCTAATTATCACCTTTATATTGATTGTTTAATATTATAAATATATATTTTAAGATTAAATTTCTACCTAACTAACAATTTTCAAAATAGTTTTAATATAGTTTATAACACGTATTAGAAATTGTACAATATTGATGTTTGTTGCACACTATATAACCAAAGCAACAATCGTAATTTATTTATTGATTATTATCTAATTTCTTTGTATAATAACCATTAATATCTAACATATCTAACAATTGTATTAAATGTGATTGATAATCACTTTTGATAGCTTTACGGCAAATCTTAAAGAAATACAAAACAAATTCATCGAAATTTTTATAAATATTGACTAATTTGTCAAAATTCGGATGTGTATAAAGACCATTTGATATTTTCCAATTTCTTGAACGTAAACAATCATAAAATTTCAATATAACAAAAAAGATATTCTCAATGATTTTCCGCAATGGTTTCGATTTCTGATTGAGAAGACATCTGCAACATCACACAACATTATCAACAATAATTTAAACATAAATAAATCAATAAACAAATAGAGATACATACAAAAATAGAATATCTTTAATATAATTCGTATGTATTGTATATAATTGATCTAAATCGTTGATATGTTGTAAACGATTCAAGAATAACTCCCAACTGGGCTGTAGAACTTCACCAATGATATAATTTTGTAATGTCTGTATTATATGTAACATAATATGACGATATTGATGTAATTTACGATAATGCGGCGATGATATTAGATAAATCCCTTTATTGCCAATCTCTTTAACGAATACCTTCAATTCCATATGGATTTTCTTCAATACCCATGAGACACGATTCAATTTCAACAAATATTTAAATACATCATCGTATTTATTGAGTGTATCACGTGTTAATAGAATATTTAATGGCCATTTAATCTTATAAACCAATGATAAACAATCCAACACATTTGGATCACGCAACGAAAATTGTTTTGGTAATGAATTAATACGAAATGATAAATCAATTAAATTGCAATCATTTGTTGAATTATCTAAAGCTTGTTGAATTAGATTTTGTAAAATACGACAATTAATCAATTCCTCTGGTTTTATGCAATTGTATAATTGTTCATATAAATTTATTGTTAAATTATAACCAAATTCACCATCTTGTAAGAAATAGAAATTACGCAACAATTTCAAATGTTTCAAATAATTCAAATCAATAAAATAATATTTCAATAATTCATTATTAATAAATCTCATATGCAATTCGATTGGTTTCAATAAACTCTCATATAAGTAAATCTTAAATAAACGTATGTCGTAATCATTATCTGATATATCATCAATCGACATACGTTTAGAAAATATCGATTTTCCATCATCATCACCACCACCACCACCACCATCATCATCATTATTTGTTGTTAAAATTGCAGGAAATTGTTGAATTTTGTCATTAAAATTAAAACAATTCTCTGTAAATCGACTACTACCAGTTTCTGGTGTTAGTTTCTCTAAACAATCTAAACTTGATGATAAACGATTCGTTGTGGCTGTTGTTAAATCACTTAATGGTGTTGAATCTATTGACATTGGTGTCGGTTTATCTGCAATTTTATCATTATCAAGATTCAATGATAATTTCCTTCTATTATTATTATTTATTAATGCATTCCCATTAATAATATCATTATTATTATGATTATTGCGTAGTATTAAATTGTTATTCATTTGTGATTGTATCAAATTAATACCAAATTCTGAACCTAGGACTTTTAATTTATTCTTTTGTGCATCAGTTAAATTACGATTATTATCAATTGTCGTATTATCATTATTACCATTACCAACATCAATATCAATAATTGTTTTCAATGCGTCATCTTTAATTTCAAATGTTTCTAATTGTAAATTATTCTCATTTGAACAATTTAGATTTGTTGATTGTTCTTTCAATAACATAAACTCATTTGTTGTTATTTGTTTTTGTTTATCAACAATATCACATAAATTATCGTAATATTTGACCATTTCTTTACTGAAATAATTATAATTTAATCGAATGTATTAAATGGAATGAATAGAATAATTACGCTTCTTTTTCGATTAAATCATTTTTCGTTTGTTCAATTTTCAAATTCGTTTCAAGTAATTGAATCTCTTTTTGTAATTCATGATTTTTACGTTCTTGTTTTAATGCCAATTGTTGTTCTAAGTCATCTCTTATTAGATTGATTCTATGACGTTTCTTTTGATTTTCTTCAATAATCACCCTCTTCTGTTCCACTACACAAATATAAATAATTTAATTATGATAATTGAATGATAATGAAAATAATAAATCTTACATTCGATACGTTTCAATGTTGTAATACGATGATTATGAATGAATTGTAATAATTTTCGATTTTGTTCTTGTTGAGTTCTAATGAAATTGTCTAATTTGAAAAATCCACCACATTTCATTTCGATAGTTTCACAATAATTTGTTAAATTCCTCTTTAATGAATTCGATTGCTTCAATGTGAAACACGATGAGAAAATATATGGCTTCTCTTCTAATAAATATAAATATAAAGGATTCTAGAAAAGAACAAAACCAATTATTTGTTATATAAATAGAATTTCAATCGGAATTAATCATTACCGATTGATTGCATAACTTCAACAAATTCATCGATCGTCCACAATCGAATATTAACAAATGTAATTTATCTAAAAAATCAGGCATAATATCGTAGCGAATTTTGAAACTTTTCGTCCAATAATAACGTCCACTATTACTATTATTATTATTATTATTATTACAATTGCTATTGTGAATTGTTGATTTTATATAATCAGGATTGAATTGTATAAAGAATTCGTTGAATGGATCATCGATCATACCATAAAATAGCCATGGTTGTAGGAATTTACAATAATAAGTTTGTAACATTGGATATAATATTGATAATAATACTGATAATAATTTCTGATCATACTCATTCAATATTGTACGATATAGATAATTTAAAAATGATATACTATTCGTATTATTTTTACACGACAATTCTGGATAATTATGAATTTGGCATATTTCAGTTAATATAATCAATTGATTACGTATTGGACCTGTTCGATGAATTAAATTTAATAATTTTATACTATTTGGTAATTTCATTATTACAATGTAACGATAGAATTCTAAATAACGAGCAATACTTTTACATAATTCCTAAAACAATTTCAATTTCAATTAATTCCATTCAAATATTGTAATTAATGACCAATTTACAGCGAATATATAACCGTCCTGCTTGTAGTTACCAGTATATTGGTTTATTATTGTTAAATTTTGTAATTCTTTAAAATAATTCCCACAAACTATCAATTCATTACATAATTGTTCTAATGAGTCTCTCGCAATACCTTCAATTGTGATATTTGGTAATAAATAGAATGTTCTTAATTGTTCATCATAATTGAAACTATAAGAAGCCATACCGACTGGAAACAAACAAATTGGGGGGGGGTTCGTTTTTTGGTGCTGAATATAAACAAAAAAACCATAATTACCTAATAAATATTTCAAATCTTTAATGAATTCGTTCATTGTTTTTATATTCAGATCTATTTGATTATGATTTTTATATGTAGATGGTAGATTCTTTAACCATAAAGAGCCAGTTAATTCGCTTAAAAACGGCAATTCCTTATCTGATTCAATTTGATTGAAACATTCCCAAGTTTTACGTTTACAAAATTTCTCATTTAACACAATTTCCCATATATCGTTCGAATTTTGTTCGTCTTGATTTTGTTGATCTCGATTAATATCGACAATTTGTTTTACTTGTTGATTTACATTTGTATTTTTCCTATATGGTTGTAATAATGAATCAACTGAGAATGTCTAAAATATTGTTTGAACAAAAAAACATCATTAATTTTTGATACAATTATTGGATATTGATGAATTTTACATCGAAATCATCAGATTCCTTTGGTATTTTGCGTAGATTCATTAAAAATTTGATAATATCATCACCATAGATTTTATGTATATTCTCAACTAATTCTACCAAATTTCTAGCATGTTCTTTTAAATTGTATTGTGTGGCCAATATGAATTGCCATGCATACACATTTGTCAATACATCCGCACATTGTAAATCTTTAAATTCTGTAAATATTTCAATAAATATGAATTAGTTTTTGTAAAAAAAACCAAAACAACCTAACGATGATAATAATCGAACCTGATTTGTTGTTGGTTAGTTTTCGTTTTAATAGAATCTCATAAGCTTGCTGACGGTATTTTTTAACAATTTCAGGATCATTTGTGAACTTGCCACATAATTCTGTTATTAATTTGTAAACACTCTCGGATTTGTCCATAATTTTTCAATTTGTTTACTGGAAAATCAATTTTTCAAATGTGGACAGCTAATTGACAGGACTATTTTTCTTAATAGTAGTACGCCGGGTTGCCAGATTGTCAAATAGTTAATTGTAGCCACATGTCGCCTGTAATTAATAAAACGATTCATTTAATTATGGTGAATTAATGAGCAGAATAAACTTATCCATGCTTTATTACAGTAGCAACGCGTATGATTTGCATTTATGTTGTACTTTGCTAATTATGTTGGTAAATAATCGACGGCATAGTGAGTATTCTCTCATATAACTCTCTAAGCTGGGATAGTTTTTAGTAATTTTTTTTCGGCAAAGTTGTCTGTCAAAAATTAACATTCGGCATTTCCATCAGAAATTGGCGAATTTTCCAGAGTGGAAAAATTAAAACAGAATCCAATGGCGAATTTCATCAAAAATTTCAGCGTTAATTATTCGACATTCTGAATATCTACGTACAATACCAGCACGTAGTCTAACGACATTACCAAATCATGTCTATAAATACAATCAAGGCAATTTGATGAATTCAAATAATTGCAATAATACAAATCCACCATCAGCAGTGCTACAGGTAAATTTCAACAACCATCAACCAAATTGTTTAAATACTATTGTTAACAAAAAAAAACACACACGATGTTATTTAATTCAGTATTACATAACGTGCATAACCTCACTTTTGCCCCCCTTCCAATTAGATGCGATACTATTCACCTGAAATGACAAAAATAAAACCGACAGTGGATGAAATTAAGAAACGTGTATTAAAAGTTTGCTCATCATATGATAAAGTTACAGCTGACAAGGTATATATTTGATAATTATTCTCGTTTTTTTTCTGTTTATTATTTCAGAGACTGGTTGTTGATAAACATGCGCCACTTGGTCGATGTTACAGTTCCAAGCCACCATTATCATTAAAATTAATAACAGAACGTGTATTGTTGGTATTAAAATTATACGATAAAATCAATCCAGATCAGGTAGAGTTAATATTCGCACTTGTGGCTCTAGTCTCTGATAATAAACAAACATTTATGATGATAAAAAAAAAACAGTACATTATAAAACCGAACTGTTCTTCTGTTTCTAGTTGAAATTGGAATCGCATTTCATCAATGATCTTGGTTTAGATTCATTAGATCATGTTGAAGTTATTATGGCAATGGAAGATGAATTCGGCTTTGAAATACCAGATGCTGATGCTGAGAAACTATTGAAACCAGCCGATATTGTACAATATGTTGCCGATAAAGAAGACGTTTACGAATGATTTTTCTGTTTGTTTTCTTCTTCTAGGCTCTAAACAATTGTAGATTATTTAAAATTATCACCCTTACTACGTTCTTGTAATTCTCGTTTTCGTAAATAAAATTTTAAAAATAGAATAATTTGATAAAATATATTTTATTCGATAACACTTGTTTGTTGACTATGCCACTATGATGATGATGATGATGAGGGTAATGATATAAGATCATTATCATCATTTGGGACATTTGATAGAATCGTATTTGAGACATTCCATCGAATTGGTGGTGGTGATATTTTCCGTTTCTTCCATGAATTCTTTTCAATATCATTTATTATATCGGCATCTTGTTTACGTTTCATTTCATCTAATTGAAAACAATCACATCAGTATTTATCGCGTTAAAAAAGAGTTGTAAATATTTACCTTCTGTTATTAGCCAAAAATATTTCTTTTCATAAATTCGAATTAATCCCGGAATATTTCTAAATTGTTTATAAATTAATGGGCATTTAACAATCGATTTTAAACATGACAATTGTAAAGTATTGTCAACCGATGTGGAACATGTCAATTGCATTGACGATTGTGCAGCTGTTGAACATATCATCGGATGTAATTTTAATGATTTCAAACCATTGAAGGCCATACCTACAATTTTGTTAAACTATTCAAATCTACAAATGTGCGTTAATTACTATGGATTACAACCTAAAGGCTTGCGATTAAAGTAAAACTCTAATGTCCCATTACACATATCCAGATAAACACCAATTAGACTACCAAGACCAAATTTTAAACCATATTCCCTCTTTAAACTGCGATGTTGTATTGCACCATTATAAGAATAGCCCCATGAGTTATCATCGAAACCTAATAAACTAAAGAAACGATAACGTGAATCTTCTAATACCGTTTTCGTTGTACCAATACCAATCATCTTGAAAGGGGATGATATCAACAAAAATTATTAATTTGAATTATAAATTACCACATCAGTTCCATATAATTTTGATAAAATCTTCATTTCCCAATAATGATGTTGATTTTGTTTAAATGATTTCTCACCACGCAATACAGCCGTACCACTACTATAAACTGGATGGAATATAATCTCTTGGGCATTTGTTATTAATACATTATTTGTTGTTATATTATTATTATTTTCATTGTCAATATTATAATCATTGTTATTGTTATCGATATTAGCAAATAACCATTCGTAAATACCAATTACACCACAATTACATTGCAATTTGCCATCATTTAAATTTCTCCAACAATGCTCTGAACAATATGGATTTATATATTTTATTATTGCATCAGGATCTGGATCGATTTTACGTAAATTGCAAAACATAATACCCCGTTTGTTTGTTTTTTTTTTAATAATTTGGGTAATAGTTAATAACGAAAGAACAACAATTATTTTGACAAATATTTAACCTATAAAATTGTAATTGCGTGTCTTTGGTATTCGAGCAGCTCGAATGAATTGCCTGTGTATTACTGGTTGTCTACACATATTTGAAAATGATACCAACACAGGAATACATAAAAGCCCTATATTGTAGTTGTGAAAACTGTTGTTAGATAACGCTCATGATTGTTGCGGGATTTTCAAAAAACTGCATAACATTTAAAGAATTTTATTTAAATTTCAATAATCCGAAAATATATCTAATATTATTCAGCTATTTATCATAAATATATTTGCAATATATATGCTCTATATGTTTCTGTGCAAATTGAGGAATTCTACGTATATTTATTACTAAGAAGCCACGTTAATTCACACGACGAAATCAAGAGAAAGAAATCCTCAATTCGGTCATGTTTCTCTACAGTTGGTTCATCAAAAATCTTGTCATAAGGACGTATTTGAATTGGAGTTGCATGTGAGACGACAATATTTCTGATAAACCAACGTTTTATCAATTGAACGTTCAAATATTGTCGCTTGAATTCGGGCAAAACATTTATAAAGCTCTTAAAATTGAATGGACCCTAATATTAAGACGATGTTCAAAATCGTAATTTTTATAATTATGACTGATTTGTTGTAGATATAATTTACCTTCATCTCTACTCTGGAATTATTAAAGCATTTGTTTATAGATTATAATATTTGTTTGAATTGAAACGACTTGAATTTACCTCTAAGTTCCTAATTAATAACACACCTAATTCGTATTGAGCAAATGCAGAAATGTGATCGTCATCATGATGGGCATCTGTTGGACGTCTTATTTGGAGGCACTCTTTGAAATCAACAATACTCCGATCATATTGCTGTTGGATACAATGGCAATAGCCCAGAATTAAGCGTGATAGACCTGGCATCGGTTCCGATTTGGACAAATCATCCAAAGGGATACTACAATCTGTTTTTCAATAATTATTAATTCATTACGATAATAATTCTGATTGGATTCGTATCGAACCTTCAATTATCTGTAGAATATTGGCTAGATTACAACTAGGCAATGCATTCCATAAATATAGCATTTCATAAATTAATAAACGAAAATAAACGTTTGGTAATTGTTGTAAATCCCCATAATTGTCAGGGAAATAACGTGCACGTTTCGCTAAAAACGCTTCCAATTGATTACCTTTCAATCCACTGATCATATTCGTATAGATGTCATGTTGATTATACGTATTTGAGAAATTACAATTAGCACCTGTACAAATCACGGAAACGTACATATAGAAGCCTTGTGACCAGCGGCTGCGTGTTCGCAAATACATAAAAATACGTTCGGCCGATTCAAAATCTAATTCAATCAGATAACACCAACCGACCTCATGTAATGATAGGATTTTGATTTCCCGTTGGTGTGCATTCTCAATTGACTTCTGGAATGAATCAATTGCATCCTGGATATTCGACTGGAAAACAAACAAACAAATGAAATCATCAAATCTAATATAACCATTATGATTAGATTTAGTAATTACTTGAAGTCGATTCACGCGCCCTTTAAAAAACAGAAATAAAGCCGATTCTTTATATTCATTTTCTGATTCGGCGATCAGTTTGGATGCGGCTTCAACGCCCGCTTGCACATTATGACCATCTAAAGCATAAAATGGACGAACGATCGTATGGTACCACAATAAAGCCAATCTATTACACAAACAAACAATTTGCAATTAAATCACAATTAATGTCATATAATTGTAATATAACTGACGTTGCTAATGGAGCTCGCATATCGACACCTAAACGTGCAAACATCAAACAATCGATCCCCTTCTGGCGATTACCACCGAATCCCAACAAACTTGTGATTTTTAATAATGATGGTGGCAATAATGAGACACCCAATTGGAATAAACCATAACCGAAACAAACTGCACTCATTAATCGCTGGATAGTCGGGCGATCTAATCTCGAATTCTTCCTACAAAAAAAATCCACATAAACTTTTCAGAATTCTTGTGTGGTTTTGTAACATTTCAATTCACATTGATGATGATGATGGCCAATTGAACGTAGGTAGATGCGATAGCGATAGCGAATTAGTGAGGGGTTTCAATTTATAACTCCAAGAAGATTGTTGTTGTGTTGATAATGCACTATTAACTGATGACGATTTCTTCATAAAACTATCAACATTCGAATTGGCATTTTGTGTTATTAGAAATGCCGATTGTGATGTTTGTAATTTACAACTATTTCGTCTTGATGTATTATTAGAATTAGATTGCAGGTAATAATAATCGTTTAATTGATCATCATTAATGCCACGATAAAGTTGTAAAATTTCTCTATAAATATTTTGATAGATCTTCCATGATTTACGTAATACCCAACCACCTTTTATATAACCGGAAAATTCAGCTTGTAATATAATTAAAATGGCTAAGCATACTTGTGAATCGGCTAGAATTATTTGCGTTTCCAAATTTCCAATGAAATTATTATTGATTTTCGATTTGAACGCCTTAAACCAACCAGTTTCTCCATTATTATCATTATTACCACATCGTTTTTCTACATCATTCAAAATGTCTGTTGCTAAATTCAATTTATCATCTTCTAAAGTCATTAAGGCATTCTAAAATTGTTGGAAGAGATCAAATTTAGAATTCAATGTGTTTGAACATTTACCATGAATGTTGCATAAGCATATCCGGAATACAACGTTAAACTGTTAATGTTTGATAGAAGTAACGTTTCAGCTTCTTTATAATTGTTATTAATTAACAATTGTATCCCTTGTTTGGCTAAAAACCAATCTGGAATTTCGTGTTGATTATCTTCGTCATTTGATGGTGCTGTTGCCATAATTCTTCTATGATTTTGATGTTAACAATTATTACACGTTTATACACAAACATCAAGAGAATTTTCCGCAGTGTCTCATTTAGACTTACCCTCGACCTGATCGATTTTCAACCAAGGTCAGGGGGTTGGAAATAAAACAGGACCGGATTCAAATAAAACAAAGACGCTTCGCTATTCACAGTAATTTACAAAAAAAAACAAACAAACAAACAAACAATTTGAACAATAATTAATCTCAACGGAATGCTAAATAAATTCAAGTCCTTCATATTTTAAATCTGATATATGGAAATCATCTAATAGAACATCACCATTTATTGTGAATGATGTGATATATGTGGCAGTTTTCCCATCTAATTCTTCTGTGCGTAGAGCAACGATGATCTCATCATTTGATGATGGGATAAATTTGAATGTGGAGAAGCCACGTGTCGGTTTTACACTTTTAATCTGCACAACAATTCTTTGTATTTTAGATTATTGATTGAAATGTAGACGCAAAATTCAAACAAACCTCAGTCATTTTCACATCGTAAACATCCTCATCTGCACTAATCAGAACCGAACAACCACGATGTTCATCCAATGATTCATTGTATTGTTCTTTGCTGCAGCGTCTCGGTAAGAAGTACCATCTCCGGTGCACATTCGACCACACACCACTCTCATGGATCATATATCCTGGCCAATATATGCCGAGAATTTCACGTATACGTTGATATTGTTGTATCCAATTGACATGATTCACCTATTTTTAATGATTATCAATGTAGATTTTTAATACAAAAACATCAACAATTCCATACTAAACCGTTTGTTGTTATCGTTTTAATAAATTGCGGATTATTATTCTCAAATTCACCACTGGCTGTTGTCCATTCTTTGCCCATTGATCCAACATACAATAATTCATCTTTCACTGTAGCCCATTCCGATTTGAAGCCTTTACTATTACGTCCATCACCATCCATTAATAATAGCCACGGCTGGATTTTGTCATTGACAATTTCAAAAATCAAACCAGTACGATCATCAAACGTTAATAATCTACCATCAAATACAACCAATTCCGACAATTCCATACCACGTCCTTTTAATGAATAACTATTTGATAATAAAATAGGATCACCACGATCCCATGTTATAACAACTGTTTGCCGTTTTGGGCTATAACTTAAATAACCTTTCATTAAATATGACTGCCATAAATTGGGATTTGTTTTACTTTTTGAATTCGTATCTAAATCAGCAATAATACCAATACGAAATGTATGCATTGAATTTGTTTTAATTGGTTGTGTTAATGGATAAGTGTAATTATAATTACTACTTCTCAATATATTTATGTTATTATTGCCAGGTCGACGGATTGTATATAATAATATTAATATAAATAGACCCAAAAATGCAACAATTGATATAAATTGTGTCTGACTACGTATTGTACGATTTACAATACGATAAGCTGGTTGTGAACGTAATGCTTTACGCCAATCTCTTGATACACCCATCTCTTCTTGATTGCCCAATAAATGCATACGTATCTGATGATGATGTTGATGATGATGATCGTCCATATATTTATATAATAATTTTATCACATTATCAATAATCTATAAATTATAATTAAAAATTTTCTAACTTAACCTAAAATTAAACATATGTCAAAATTTGACAACACGACCATAGCACATGTTTAGTGATTTTCGTGACGTGGCTGATGCGTTGGTAAAACATTTATCAATCACAAAATTGCCCATTGAATAATCTTAAACGATAAGGAAAGCAAATTATAGCGATTTTTTTGTATTTATTTTGGCCATTTTATTGTCTCAGTTTTTTTTAACAGTTTTCAATTAGCGAAAATCGAGAGAAATTAGGGCATTTATTATAATGCAGTTGGTGGCACTGTGATTTAGTCTTTATTTATGATGGATATTAAAGATGAAAATTCCCTAGATTTTATTTGTTAACTAGTGTTGCCATGGTTACATTTGCAGTTATTTTTTGAGGTTATGCTCAGGCGACAAAAATGCAAAATAGAAATTCGTTCATTTTCATACCAAATAATTTAAAATTAAATAAATTTGGATGTTTAGAAGGCTTTTACAATAGTTTCAGTGATAGTGATGCATTTTACATTACAAATAATGCAATAACAAAAAATCCCCCGCATATTATAGGTTATGTTGATAATAACATTGAAAAATACAAAGATATTGGAAAAAAACTGATATATGTTGATTATAAAATAGAGAAATTTTCAATATTGAATTGTAATAATACAAATATAGTTGAAATAACTTATGATATAGAAGCGTTCACGAATTGCGATGAAATATTGACATTAAATTATGGTGAACATTTTCGCATTTTAACTGAATATCTACAAGAGAAACAAATAAAAACAGCAGTAAATGAACGGAAAACTTACCCGATAAGACTATTAACATTTCTAATGTTATATCTACAGACCACGATTAGCGTAAGACTAACACAAATGTTAACAATTTGCTTGAATCACATGTTTATTTTTTTGTAGATTTTAGATAATATCAAATTTCTAATATCAAAATCAGCAATATTATCGCATTTCTACGATAATCTTCAAACATTCAAATGGTTATGCAGTGAAGTAACTAATAAAAAATCGTCAAAAATTAAAATTGGCAATATAATCACATCGAAATTAATCGATTTACTTATTGGTGTGTTTCTATTAAAATATTTTATAATACATCAAAACGATATAATGGTATTAATTAATGATGCATGCGAATTAATTATACAAAATTTAAAAGAATTATTAACGTATTTAATGGGCTCACCGATTGGTTTGAAATTGAATAAAGCATTCAATAATTGTTTGGGCACATTCTTTTTCTATCATATCTCATTATGGCGAGTTTTCCTACAAAGTATCCAACCATTATTTGAGAGATATTTTCAATTGTTTGTCATACCAGGTACATTGGGTTTATCATATCAAATTGCATTATTTTCGGATATTATATCGATTGCAACATTCCATGTTTATTGCATTTACGTATATGCAGCCAGGTAAATAGTTTTTGTTGTTGTTTTTTTTTAAATTATCGTCAATAAATTAATTGATTTTTAGATTGATTCGTTTACAATTAAGCATATTGTTGTCATTGTTTCGCTTGTTTATTGGACTCAAATATAATCCATTGCGAGAACGAGTTGATTCATACCAATATTCACATCATCAACTTTTCATTGGTGTTTTGGGATTTACAATTTTATTGTTTCTATTACCAACCACACTCCTATATTACACGGTCTTCACTATTGTAAGTTATTTGTGAAACAATCGTATTATCATTAATCATTTTGTAAATAGTTTCGATTATTGATTGTGATGCTTGAATGGATTTTACATGAATTTCGATTCGTATTAAACCATTTACCAGTGTATATTTCGATATTATGGTTGTGCAATTCAACAGAATTAGCCGGTTTGTTATTATCAACAGTAATAGTAATGAATTAGAAGATTTTAATTTAATTCAAATTGTTTAAGGTACTTTATATATAAAATGGCGAACTTCGAGTGATTTACCAAAATTAGAAGCACAATTAAATCGTTTATCATTAATAACAAGTATTAAAAAATTCACATTGATCAATGATAATATTGTGAAGAAACAATGGGGTGTTATTATTAAAAAAATCATAACAGGTGTGTTAATTTAATTAATCATAAGAGAGAAAAACTTAAGCGGATGTCCTTTATTTTTTTTTCGTTTTCCATTTCAATTATGTTTTTCCATACAATTTTATTATTAATAAATATTTGCACCTTAAATAATGGAATAATGACAAGAAAAACAATTTGTACCTAATTAACAATATTAATTAAATTATTATTATTAAGAAAAATAATATATATATGAAACAAATTGTGTGTGTGTGTTTGAAATAGAACTTAAACCGTTGGAAATAATATTCGAACTGCATAATTTACATCATCTATGTTAACAATGATGTAAACAAGTTCTTTTTCTTGTTTTATTTCAATGAAACAAAATTCTCACTTAATATATACACATATTAGAGGAATATTTTTGATAAGCTGTTTATCATCACTTGGAGAAGCCGAATTTTTATTAATTTACAATTTAGATATGTACAAAAAAAAGAATGAAAGACAAACAACAAGATAATTTGTTAGAGATAAATCAATTTCTATCACAAAACCAATAAAACGGACGAATTTTGTTAACTAATACTGAACTAATAGTGTCTTCTTTTAAATATAAATTTATTATAAATTAGATTAAATTAATATAAATAAGACTGATGGTGTACACACACTTTTAATTATTGTTATATAAGCCTTTTTGTTGTTGTTGTTTTAAACAAATTACAATTGTTGCAACTATTAAAAGCGTCCGTATGTTGTTTTATTAAAAAAAAAACAAAACAAACATAAACAGATTTTATTCATTTTGATAAACCTTGTATGGTTGTCGGTGTTTGACTGGTTTTAGGTCGATTTCTGTAATTATTTAACCAAGCAAAAATAAAAACAAAACAAACAAAAAAGATTTAACCAAACCTAGTATCATTTGCTGTAATTTCTCTAAATTCATATCGGCTTTTCTCCAAACGGCGTTCTATGCCCTATAAAAAAAAATAATTTCTCAATTATTCAAATGATTCAATTAAAAAATTCCAATTATTTAACAACATTAAACAAACATGCAAAACTTGGATCAATCAAAGCCCTGATAGTAGTAAAAATAAAAACGCACCTTGATAGATTGTCGTGATTACCGCTTGTTGACTGGCATACTGTACATTTATATTTCCCACATTGTGTACAAAGATAACGTGAGAGCTGAAAAGCAATAGATTTCGTACTGGTGCTACAATTAACATGCAAAAATCAACTAAAAACTACAACCAATTTAAATTAAATACCACATAGAAAAAAGCAACTAAATTCCCATATTTCGATACCGATATAATTAAAAAAACAAACAATAAAACTCACCCCAACTTTTCTAATTAAATCACTAACAATATTCATTGCCATTACTCTAGAGGCTGGTGATAAAGATCCTTGATAAGACAGTTGATCTTCTGTAAACACCCCCCAAAGATAAGAATAAAGAAGATAGAAGAAACAAACAAGACTCAAACTACAATAATCCGAAAAAAATAAAATAAAAAAAGCCAAAAAAAAAAGTAGAATTTTATTCGAACCAATACAAGAAAATACTGAACACACAATTTCATTATTAATACTGTAATTGAGTCTTGTTAATATGTTTTTGATTAATTAATTAATCAAGTAATTCAGTTTGATTATTAAATGATAATAGTTTGAATTAATCTAAAGTCCCCCGTAATTTCCTGATTCTTTTATAAAAACTTCCAAATGACACATTCATCTTACTTTTAATTGTTGTTTGTGTTTCAGTTTCTTTTAAACGATTCGAATCAATTGTTGTTGATGATGATGTTCCACTTTTTATATAACCATTTGTTGTTGTTGTTGTTGTATTCTCTTGATGTTGTTGTTTATCTTTAACAACTAGTTCTTGTTTTAAATCTCTAGCTTCATCGGCTAATCGTTGTAATTTCTCTTTTAAATTTTCTTTTTCATCAATTTCCGATTCTAGTATAGCATTACGTTCTATAACATTATTGAAAGCAGCTTCTATACCATTGATATTTTCTTCTATTATACGCCTTGAACGTTCTAAATCATCGTTTTTTTGTTCTAATTCTCGTATATATTGAGATTGTTCTGATTTTTCTTTAATTAACTTTTCAATTTCTATTTGTAATTGATCATTTTGTTTCGTTAATCTTTCGAATTTTATCTACAAAACGAAAAAATACATATAATTATATAATGCTCTATTTAGTTAGAATAAACACGATTTTTCTCATATGGTTATAGATAAAAATCGAGGTCGCAGTGAGAGTCTCTACTGGTAGTAATAATAATAATAATAATAACGACTTACTCGTAATGATTCTATTTCATTATAGGCACGATTCTTTTCTAAGCTCAATTCTTTTATTTTCCGTTCATTCTGTTCAATTGTTGTCTCATATTCTTTCTCTAATTGTTGAGATTCTGTTGCATACTCATCAGCGTCTTTTTGTACACGATCCAGACTATAATTATTAATAATTTTAAACATAAGACATTCAATTCAAAATACAAATCAAACAACATACTCTTCTTGTAATTGCAATGCAAAATCTTTCCAATACTTAATCTCTTCGTCTTTCGATTTGAAAGTAGGATGATTATTGTCCTGATTCATCTTTGACAATTTGCAATTATTGATTAACACAATAAATACGCATACCCTAAAACAAAATCGAACTTTAACAATTCATTAAGAAATATCACAAATGTAAATGAGATTTTTGTTGGATAAATATTAGAACAGAAAAAAAATGAATCATTTCTACGCCATAACCAAAAACTTCACAATTTAGTATTTAATAAATAGAAATTATTATTGCCAATTAATGAGAAACTTGTTAATTATTAATTAAAGTACTTACAAATTTGTTTTTATTTTAATTAAAATTTCTAATAAACTCCTTTTCTTAATTGTTTTGTAAAATTTTTACCACAATCAAAATGGCCGTCAATAACTCTATTGTCAATCGAACGAAACGATCAGCAATAGATGGCGCTAACAATAACGTCAACATTGCCAATTATTCTAATATTAATTGATTATTTAACGTTTAATTAAGAATAAATATTGGATTTTTCCCAACAAATTTCGATTGTCTTCATGATTATTTTAGTGAGGATATCTATTATTTGACAAAAACTACATAACCTCAATTCTCGTGTGTATAATTGGCTGCATAAGTTTGTTGTCAATTTGATAAAGTTTCTAAATGGCTCTGTTTAACAAATTGAAATTGTTGTCATCTGTAAATTACAACAAATTCTATGATGTACGATATTTAATTAATGTTCTGTTCAAATTTCTTACCAATTTGTTGAAGGTTGTTATACGGAAACACACGCCAAGGCGAGCTCTATTATACGTACCTGGTGATAGTATGAAAAAGTTGAATAAATCATTTACACTAGATGCAGACTGTATTGTAATGGATTGTGAAGATGGTGTAGCTCAAAATAAAAAGAGTGATGCTAGAAATATAATAAAAACAATATTAAATGAAGGCAAACCAAAGAGATCACGTCAATATGATTTAAGTGTACGAATCAATTCGATCACATCTGGCTTATTCTATGATGATCTTAAAGAGATTTTAACAGCACAAGCATTACCTGATACAATATTACTACCGAAAGTACAAGAACATTCTGATATAATTCTGGTAAATTCACCATGATTATAGAAATTGTTAATTGTTTTCCAAATAAGTTTTCAGATGAAATTGATCGTTTAATTAATGTTGGAAATCAAGTTGATTTGATTGTTTATATAGAATCGGCTTTAGGTTTTATTAATTTGATAGAGATTTGTCGAACTGCTCAAAAATTAAGTCGAGAAAATCAAAAATTCGTTTTAGTCGGTTTAGTATTTGGTAGTGATGATTTCTGTGCAAATATCGGTGCACAACGTACTGAAAATTCTTTCGAAATTCTCTATGCACGTCAGAAATTAGTTTTAATAGCAAAAGCATTCAATTTACAAGCTATCGATATGGTTTATATTAAATATCAAGATTTAGATGGTTTAAAACAAAATACAAATGAAGGTGTACGTATGGGTTATACTGGTAAACAAATTATACATCCAGGACAGATTGAAATTGTACAGAATGCTTTTCTACCAACAGTAGAACAGTATAAATGGGCCTGTGGTGTTTTAGAAGCATTTAAAGAACACCAAAAAACTGGAAAAGTATACTGCTTCAACAAAAAAACAAAAAATTCGTTAAAAACCGTTTCTGTTGATTTTAGGGTGCTTTTAATTATCAAGGGGATATGATTGATATGCCGACAATGAAACAAGCGGAAAATATTGTAAATTTGATGAAGCTAGTAAAGTAGTTTCAATTTGAATTTTCCGCAATTAACTAGGGTCTTTCAATTTATCACCAATTAGAACAGCAATTATGAAATTTTCAATCATAAATTGGGAAATTCACTAATTTTTATCGAAAATACAAGAATTACTCAATCATATCTGTTTATAAATTATATCTTTCACTCAATATGATTGTTACTACTCGTATTTTATCCAATTTTATTTGTTAATAATAAATTAATTTTATATGGTTGTTATTACTGAATTCTTGTACATACTGGAATGTTGACCTAAATAAGCAAAGACAACAAGAGAGATACATCCGATCTATCTTCCACAACATTTGTATAGAAGACTCAATACGAGATAGAGAAGAATAGGATCCCAATTTATCTATCTCTTAGTTTATATTCGACGATAATTTGTTCCAGTATGTAAATCTAATTGTTTTCATAATAAAAAAGTTAGGTTAGATGCGACATACAATAACCACTACTGACTATGAATTATTGGCACTGTTGCCAATACTATTACTCTGGCTATATCTTGTGTTTGTTTACAAATTATTAGTGATCAATTATGTTTGAATTTATTGCAGTTTGATGTTGTTTCTGAACCTTAGCCCAAAAAGCCTATATATTGCCTTCGTTTATGTTGCAACTTCTATTGTGGCGGCAATTTGACAACGTTCAGTGGCTGTACGGCATTGGCTAGCTTGCGCGCGCTTCCAACTGCATACCACATTGTATGTATAGTTACGCGTGTCCCGGATATTGAACTCGAACCAATCGTTATTAGTTTAGGGTGCCAGAAAGCTTATCAAATATGGAAAATGATTGAATATTACGCTTTTGTTGATAACGACAATGATAAAACTAGTTTTTCCATATTCGTAGTGATTTTATATTTAAAAGTTTTGTATATTTTAGTGTTAACATTGTATATAATGTCAAGATTCAATGAGATCCTACCATAATGTTTACTATCAAAGAAGTAATTAGTGTTTGTATAATTACCACAATAACAATGAATTAATAAAATGTCTGTTAATAGCCATCGACATTAAATCGACCATGGAGATTATCGTCAAATCAAGATCCTGTACCAATTTCTATACCAACAGAGATCACGAGAATGTTAAAGAATTATCACATAATTGGTGTTGAATTTCTATACAATAATTATAAGAGTGGCTTAAATGGTGCAATCTTAAATCAAGAATACGATATGAACTTACCATTAGAGATTACAGCATTTTTAAGTGCTATTTATAACGGAACAGACACGGTTTTGATCGTGTGTCCAGATCAGTTGTTGAGTACATGGCATTATTATACAACAAATTATGGCAAATTTATTACAAAACAACTAACAATCGATAGTAATCGCTGTGTATTTTCGTATAGTACCATTATTTAAATGTGGTAATTTTCAGATTGCGATAAAATCTCATTGGAATTACAACACCACCAAACAGTACTTCTAGTAAAGTTCTCCAATTTAAAATTGTTAGAACCATTATTAGATAGACAATATTTCTGTGTAATTGTTGATAAATTTGATGAATTAGCAACGAAATTAATTTTCAATAGATTCCAAAGTCGCTTCAAAATCGGCATAACTTATCGTAATTTCAATGGGAATTACAATCAAAAGATACAATGGAAATTATTGAATTGGTCGAATCCGGAATGTGTTGGGCAATTATCGAAATTCCATCGCATTGACAATGAGAATTTCACAAAATTCCGTGACAATTACCATTATTGGTGGTTGCGTTTAACATGGTATTATGATGGTCGATTTAAACGGCCGCAATTAGACGAAATCGATGATTTAAAGAAAACGATTGAGAATTGGGCGAAATTGCAACATTTTTCTAACAACGATAATGATAATAGAAATGTTGTGGCAACTGGTAGGAAGAAAGGTAAACGGAAAATTGCTGATTCGGCATTGCCATCACAAACAACGAAAATTGTTGGAACTTATGTTAAATTACCGAGTATGGATGAGAGTCCAATTTTAACATCAATACGACGAAATTTTGAAAGATCCCCAGAACCGATCAGACGCCACAATGATGGTGGTGGTGATGATGATAATCAACCATCAACATCGAAAAATTGTAGTGAATCCGAGTATTTTCTATTAAATCTAATTGAAAACCATCAACATGATGGCGAATCAATTGATGAGAAACAAGAGAGTCTAAGTAGGCAAATTCAGAAGACTCTAAAAGAAGCCGATGATCTATTAGATGATTGAACGGTTGATTATTTAATAATTTCAATTTATTCACAAAAACATTCAATAATATACAATGATATCTACAATTTAAGAGAAGAAGAAATCTAAATAAATATAATTTTCTAAATTATCATAATAACCTGTGAAAACATAAAAATATTGAATGCGTTATTTGTTTAAAATTTCAATTAAAACACCGTTCTAATAAAGCACCTGGACGCCATATCAAATCAATCGAATATTTCACAAAATGAAGAAAACGATTTTATTTATCACAAGAAGCAAGATTGTTGTTATTATTGTTGGACAAATTTCCTTTAAAACTCCCCCCACACACATTCAAAAGTGTGAGATTTTCAAAAAACAACAACAACAACGACGACAATACAATTGAAAAACATAAATATCCCCCTTCCGAATTTCTTGTTCCTCTTATTTTAAAAAATATAAAATCTAAATACATCTAATTATAGTTTGTTTATAATAGGCACGTATTTGTTGCCGCCCCATTTTACCTTCTTTCATTGTTTTGTTGTTTAATTAGAGACGTGAACGTAAACATTGAAAGCAATAATTAAAATCGATTTTTTTTATCAACAGCCAAATTTTTATAAAGTATATATATATATATATATATATATATATATATATATATATATATATATAAAAAAGTTGAATTCCACAATCAACAATCATTATTTCGTATTAATAAACCGTCACATTCTTTATTTTTTGTTGTGTAATTTTGGTTCATTTGATCATTTTCATATTCAACAAAATCATCAAATAAACTCGGCCATGCTTCATTTGCATCATAACAACTTAAATCATCACTTATTGTATCTGAAAAATTTAAAAACATATTCCATGTATCACGTGGTATGCCACGTATTAATTGATGTGTTTGTAAAAAATTCAACCAACGTTTCAATATTGGTGGTTCACGTATTGTAAATATTAAACGCCATAATATTATGGCCATATCAATTGGTAATATACGTTGTCCTTGTTGTATATCTAAACCAAATTTAAATGTGAAACGATATAAATCTTTATATTGTTCATAATTTTGTTTTAATTCATTCACTAATTCAGGTAAACGTTGTTGGA
The DNA here is from genome assembly GCA_028455855.1 of Meloe dianella. Classification (NCBI taxonomy): domain Eukaryota; kingdom Metazoa; phylum Arthropoda; class Insecta; order Coleoptera; family Meloidae; genus Meloe; species Meloe dianella. Next base: position 423,666 of record JAPTHL010000074.1, read on the forward strand.
TTTGTTTGATTGAATCACAACGTATTAAACGTAAGCCAGTTATAAATTCATGTCGTGTAAAACGGCACATTTGTTCAGCATTCAATTTCCATGCTAATACCAAAATACGGAAATCCTCTGGTGATACCTATACAACACAAAAAACAAATGCCATTAAATCAATTTTGAAGATAAACACAAAAGAAACAAAAAACTTCACCTGCAGATCTTTACAAAATTGTTCAATTCCTTCAGCTAAAATTGCATCTTCATTTGGATCTTTATACAATTCGAACAATGTATTCAATTTATTATCAGATGGTTTACTTTCAGTTAATCCCATAATTGGGGCAGATTTTGAATGGCCACGTTTCGGATAAAAACGACAAATCTGTTGTGGAACACTCGGTGCTGATTGTGTTGTTCCAATAGTTGTTGTTGTGGTTATAGAATTACTAATTGTTATTGCAGCTATTGTTGTTGTTGGTGTAGTTGTTGATATTGTTGATATATCTGTTAAACCACTTAAATGATTACCATTACTTAAAATTGTATCATTCGTTATTGGTATTGTTGGTAATATATGACTTGGTGCTGGATATAAACGTGCAACTTCTGGCATTTCTTCTTTCTTACAATTTTGTAAATTTTCATTTAGGGCCGTTGTATTGGGCTCCTTAAAGCAAGTCAAACAATTGCCCATTGGAATAAGGGCCCAACAATAATAGACACCGTGCCGGTATAATAATAGAAACACTGTTGCATTGCCTATGATAACAGGAACATCAACACTACAAACAAAGATAAATCAAAAACGAAACAAACATTAAACAAGTATAAACATGTACATACCGAATGAATTTTCTAATACTACTCACTACACCAACGCTAAGAAATCATCAGAGATATTCGTTTCGTATTGTTTTGTACGTGAAAAATGGGGAAAAACCAAAATTAAAACTAAATATCTCACGATTTTTCCGACAGCAACAACATTATGAAACCTAGACCTGTATTAAAGGTTATAACATTTAATGATAAATGTAATTATTCTTAATTGATTAAATGCTATTAATTAAGCTATTTTAATAAAATTATGGAATTTTTTGTTGTTTTTAATGAAAATATTGTAATTTTTTTTGGCTAGACTTTTTGACATACACAGCTGATATGTGTTTACAGTTAACTAATTTTTCAAATGGTTAATCAGCAAAGCTTCGGCTAATTGTGGCTAGATGTCGTTATACGGCCAATTGAGATTTTTTTACATCGTTGCCTAATTTAACAAAAACACAAATTATAAAAGACAATTTATTAAAACAGATTGTATTTTGAATAATGAGACACTTCATCAATTCCAAGTACACCTTTGGTTTATTTTGTAGTTTGGTCGAAAGATCAATACAGCAGTGTACAAGCAGTTTAAAAGTAGCAATTTTGAGGATAAATCGCCACATTTGGCAATCACAGTCAAACTGCAACTAAACTCAAGGCTAATTGAAGCGTTATAAATCATACTCGTATTCGAAAAAGTTCACTTTCTGGACTAGTCCTACAAATAACAATTTTTTATTTATTTACAACAAACAATTGTATTACAACTTAAATTAAGTATGTTTGATAATATTATCACGGATTCTATTTTTTCTATCACAGTAGCAACAGCAATCTGCCATTAAAGACGATTATTACCATTCTAACAATAACGATAATTATCATGATAATCGAAGGAATATTAATTGAAGGACGTATTATCTTTCATCTACAGTTTGGAAAAGTGTTCAGGCTGACTGCCAGTAGTCGAGCCCAGAACTCTTCTTCGCCGGAGAAGCGTATTTACCATTACAATGTTACGTGCGATATCTGCTCTTTGACTTTCCACTCAACGGCCTCTATGGAAGGCTCTTTTAGAGGAGATGAATCCTATCTAAGCCTCCACTGAATTTCCACGCCAGCTCGGCCAGCTCCCGAGCTACCACCACGGGTTCAATCGCAAACAATTGAGACCGGGAGAGTTTCTTGTTAACCCCCATAGTACGAGTTCACAACATTTTTGCGATTATTCTTACTACAGTAATAAAAGATCTCCTTTGGAGGCTCCTCATTTGTGGAGCTATCGACATTTGTCCCTTTTGATCATAGGATAATGCGCCACTGGTATTATATAGCAATATTTGACCTCGACCTTTTTCTACATTGTTGCCATTAATATGTAAGTAAATATCAAGGTCTATTTACAACGTTTTATTCATTTTCATTTCAAACACACATTGAAAGAATACAGAAACGCTGTTGAACACTATGCAATTTATTTATTATTAAACATTTAATTAAGAAGTAAATTTAATATAAAATGCCAACATCAATTACAAACAAATGCGGCATATAGATACGTACTCTATAGATATAGGTAGATACATCTATTTTCTGTAATTAATTGCATCACCATTGAGGTCAGCACAAAATTAAATTCGCATAGCATTATCGACGACAAACTATTTTCATACTTGTTTAGTATCAAACATGCGTTCATCTCCTATTGTTCTTACCGACTACAGATCAATACAACTAACGATTTTACCACTCAAAGAGACAAGAATATTTCTGCAACACAATTAGATCACGAATTTGCCAGATAATAAACAGAATGGCAAGGCCAAGGCAACAACGCAGCTTCTGCCATCACGCCCGGAAATATTTCCGTGAATATTCCGAAGTCACCGGAATCCATGGATTACGGTATGTTATTGAAAAACGATCAAGAACTGAAAAGTAAGTAAAACGTTAATTGTGAAAATTCGCCAATTAAAGATCAATTAATTGCAATTTTGTTTTGGTTTTTAATTTGTCAGAATTCTATGGATCATAATTATGTTGGCAGCTTTAATTGCTTGTGTTTATATGATTTATGAAATATGGCAGAAATACATTGATAGTCCTGTTGTTGTTAGTTTTGGTACAATTGAATTACCAATTAGTGATATACCATTTCCTGCTGTAACAATTTGTTTAGAATCGAAAACGGACACTTCTGCATTTGATTTACTTGAAAATATTGATAAAATCAATAAAACATCGCATTTAACACAAGACGAGTATTTAGAATAATAATTCCATTCTCTGTGTACAATTATTGGTAGATTTTTTGCAAATTTTCAGGAAACACAACTTATTTGCATTAGCATTACTGTGCGATATCCCATCAAATATAAATTCAGAAATAAATCCAGATGACTTCTATCGAATTATCGAAGCGGTTTGTAAAAAAATCGTACGCTTAAGCCCCGTTCACATCTCTAACGATCGAACACGACCAACAGTTGTCGCTATACTTCAAAGGAAATTGTTTGTTCGCATTCGGTCATTCATTTGTTTGTTAGATGTGGACGGTTCTTTAGATACACTATCGGACGCGTACTCATTAGAGTCGATTGCAGCTCCAAGCTGATTTCCAATCAACTTTTATGCATTGCACATGGTTGGGACATGCGATCGCTTGTAATGACATCTTCACACCAACATTCACAGATGAAGGGCTTTGTTATTCATTCAATATTCTAAATAAAGCGGAAATGTTCTATGAAAATCTGTAAGTTATACAATTGGAACATCGACACACAAAAACAAAATGTATCTTCATTTTTCAGTATCCCATACTGGAATTATTACAATGTGGACTATTCATCTGCCAAATGGGATATTCAAGAAGGCTATAAAGATTCAGATTTGGACACATATCCACGGAGGGCTCTATTATCGGGACAAAATGCCGGATTAGGTGTTTTCTTATCTACGTTCATGCCAACTGTTGATTACGCTTGTAAAGGATCGTTGCAAGGATATCGAGTTAGTATCTTCATTCAAATCTACTGAAAAACATCAGCCGTGCGCTACAAGTGGAAGATCCGGGGTTTTCGCTTCACGCTAGCCGCATCTCAATTTTTTTTCCATCAATTTTCCGATAATCACAACAATGACTGTATTCGATTTTGTGATATTTCAGGTTCTGTTGCATAATCCCCTCGATATTCCACGTCCAAGTAAAGATTATTTCCGTGTACCATTTGCACAGGCTGTTGTTGCAGCTGTACAACCAAAACTGGTAACCACATCCAATAAAATTAAAAATTACCCAATTGAGAAACGTGAATGTTTGTTTATTGATGAAAGGAAATTGGAATATTTCAAAATTTACACACAGACCAACTGTAATTTGGAATGTTTAAGTAATTACGTTCTACAACGTTGCGGATGTGTTGACTTCTTTATGCCAAGTAAACATTACAACCTAGAAAATCTATAAATATTCGATAAGAAACGTTGTAATCTCGATTCATATCGAGATCACGATTTCCATAGAATTGCGCTGAATAACGTTTGAAATGTTTCAGGATATAATCGTACGGAGATTTGTAATAACACGAAAACTACATGTCTGGATCAAGCTGAAAGTAATTTGAAAATTGAAGAATTGCGAAATCGTTTAGCCGGCAAACCGTTACGTTGCAATTGTAAACCGTTATGTACAGATTTACGTTATGATGTTGAAACATCACAGAGTGATTATAGTATGAAAGAGATAATAAAAACGTTTCAACATGATGAATTGGGCAATTTCTTAGCTGACAATATCAATATATCGATATTGTCGATTTCATTTAAATCAGAACAATTTCTAATTTGTGAACGTAATGAATTATATGGCATCACTGATTTAATATCGAATTTTGGTGGTTTAATTGGTTTATTTACCGGATTCTCTATGATTACACTGGTTGAAATTATCTATTTTCTAACATTACGACTCTATTATAATCGGAAATTATTTGGACATTGGGCCGGACCACCGGATTGACATCAAGTCAACACAATGCCACTTCACAGTTGATTTTATGCTTAAAATAATCACATTGTAAACACATTTATTCATGTAACAATTACAATAAATGCAATAACAAAATGTGGAATTTCTCATAATTCATTCGAAATAGATTTTTCATGCCACCTAACTCGAGGTCAATTTTATAAATTGAAATCACATTCAATCAACCATGTCTAATTACAAAATAAAACTAACGAAAACATCCTTTAACATTATAAATTGCCAATTACTGTGGTGAAGTCTAAATTTACCAGAAAATAAACGACAAAATAAGACATCAATCACAACATAAGGTACAGTAAATTAAGGCTGCGTCCACAACGTCGCTGCTAACGTTAGACTATAGGCATTGTTCTCTCTCTAATGTTTGCGCCACGTGACCTACGCCATTATTACACATATATAGATATAATTGCTGTTGTCGTTCTGAACGAAAACGAAGGTTAACAGTGATCGATTAGGAGCATTTCGTTATTGTGCTGTCACCTTAACCGTTTATAAACGAATTACGTAACATATTGCGTGTGCATTTTCATATCTACTCAGTTGCATTGTTGCATAGAAATGGAGATGACAGCACGTACAGATGCAGCAGTTGATTCAGCTGCACGTCTAAATCGAAACTGTACTGAAATTGCACAGGACAACTTTGATGAATATGCCGATTTAACTGGCATACATGGCATTCGTTATCTTGCTGAAAAACGAAGTTATCCTGAAACGTAAGTTGTTGTGTTTTTTGCAAATATATTGTTCTTGACACTATAATTAGTTTAATTTTAGAATTGTTTGGCTTATAATTGTATTATTGGCAATTGCCGGTTGTTTGTACATGATTTATGAGATACTGGCCAAATATTTTGCTAGTCCTGTATTGGTGACATTTGGTGTTAAAGATGTACCAATTTTCGAAATACCATTTCCGGCCATCACACTTTGTCCAATGTCGAAAATACCAAAAAGTTTCTTTGATTATTATGATGTTGTTGCGAAGAATTTGAATCGGCAACAATTAACTGCAATTGAGTAATTGTCAAATTCTTTTCATCGAAATATTATTAAAAATTTGATTATTTTTTTGTTTTTAATAGAAAAGAATATTTAAGTTATACGGAATTCATATGTGAATCAAATTCTGGATTGGAGCCACCAGTTGAATTTCCACCAATCAACGAAACGAAATTTTATGAATTCCTAAATGATGTAAGATTAACGACATAATTGCCAAGTTGTCATGTGAAAATTTGTACAAATTTCAGGCTGAAAATCATCAATTCCTACAGAAAACTTGCGTATTCCGAGGCAAATTTCACGATTGCAATAAGATTCTGCATAAAACCTTAACAGATGCAGGTATCTGTTACACGTTCAATATTCTCGATGGTGATGAGATCTTCCGCACGAAACAATCACCATTCAATCGTTTCTATAATGTGAAAAACACGTCGCAATGGACAGTCGAGAATGGTTATCATCCCAATGTTGGTATTGAAGCATACCCACAAAGGGCATTATTCTATGGTGCTGGTGATGGTTTCAATTTGATGCTAGCATATAATCGCAGCGATTCGGAAAAGTCGTGTCCGAGCGGCTTCAATGGTTTTCTCATACATTTACATAATCCAGCTGAAATTCCACGTTTAGAACGTAACGCTTTCATTCTACCATCAGATCACATGATAATCGCTGCTGTCACACCTGAACTATTAACAACATCAGATGATGTCAAATATTATACACCCGAACAACGACAATGCTATTTCCAACATGAGAAACAACTGAAATATTTCCAAATTTACAATCAAGCCAATTGCAATTTTGAATGTTTAACAATTTACACGTATGAAAAGTGTGGTTGTGTTGAATTTTTTATGCCGAGTATATATATAATTTTTTGTTTGTTTAACTATTTAAATATTAAATTCAATCATTTTTCAGGAGATTCAAATTTGCCGCTCTGCCAGCCGAATCAATCCGATTGCATTTCGAATGCTGAAGGTAATTAAAGGTGAATGCTCATTGCGAGGTACCGTACGCGTCGGACGCACCGAACACAACGTCAGCAGCATGCTGAAAGTTGCTTGTACAAAAGTATGAGGAGTTGGAAAAAAATGAACGTATGGCAGACGTAACTGGCGCGTACAGTGCTGACTGATGGTGGCTCACCTTAACGATCAACTGGGCGAGACTTCGTGTGAATTTGTTTAGACAACTTACACACGTCCTCGCGCTCACAGTGGAAACGGACCCTAATGTACAGATAATATTTTCAGAACGTTTGAAATTCGATGAGAACATCTTTAAGAATTTCAGTTGTGATTGTAAACCATTATGTAGTCAATTGAATTATAATATACAATTATCGCAAAGTAAATACTATTGGCAGAATTTCTTTAAACTCCATTTAGATGAGCTGGAAGGTGTAAACGAGTATGTTGTTAACTAATTAATTGATTAATTAATTCTCGTTTATTTCTTTATTTTTAGTATTTCAATGTCGTACCTGACAATTTATTTTAAATATGAACAATTTTTGAAGCAAGAACGTAATGAATTGTATGGAATATTCGATTTAATTTCGAATTTTGGTGGTTTATTAGGCTTATTTACTGGATGGACTTTAATATCAATTCCTGAAATTGTTTATTTCTTATCATTAAGATGGATTTGTGGTAAACGTATGGTTTAATTATGGAAAATCGTTTTAATTTTATTTATTTATGTACTGTAACGATTGTACCGAAATTGCTTGTGCCATTTCTGAAATATGCAAAGAAAGCTTTAATCTGCATTAATTTGTTTTGTTGTTGATCCTTGTTGACTAAAAAACAAGCGGGGACCTAAACTCCTTGAAGACTCGCCATGCTGCACCTGCACGTTAACACAGAAGCTCTTCAACTGTTGCACAACACACTCCAACAAACTCACTTGCCTAAATATTCCAAATGCTCAACAAATCAGGTCTAAAGAACTAGCCGATCAAAGATATGTGAGTAGTATATTTATATGGCGGTCCATAGACAAAAAGAGCCGGAATTTTGGGACAGTACAGTGTGCAGTTTACGTATATCTGATTGCCTACCTATTTTGCATTGAATTGAAGTGAATATCTAGTTGCATACCTATTTTGCATTGAAGTGAATATCTGGTTGCCTACATATTGTGCATTAATTTGAAGCGAATATCTGATTGCCTACCTATTTTGCACTGCTTTGAAGTGAATATCTGGTATGTAGATATACGTAAACTGCACACTGCACTGTCCCAAAATCCCAGCTCTTTTTGTCTATGAACCGCCATAAATATACTACTTATGTGCAACGCATAGGTGGGCCAAAATTTTGCTTGCCTAAAGGCGTCCGATACGCTTGCACCGGCCAACTTAATATATAAATGTGGACTCCATAGTGACTTTGTTATGTCTCCTTAAAAGTTTCTTTTTCAAATGTCGATTTTCTCCTGCACCCCCCCCCCCCAGTGTTTAGTTTTTCCATTAAAGCATTCTTTTGACACGGTTTCTTCAAGTTCTTTTCAACTGCTGACCTAATCTTCTAGAAGCGTAAATCTTTTCTTCAGACACCCATACAATCCAGGATATCGGCTCTCATGTCCTCTTCCCACCATGAGACTGAAACATGTTGATTTCTGCACTAACTGGCAATCATTTTATTCTTCTTGCTGAGGATTTCCTCACAGGCGACACTAGTGCATGTAATAAAAGACAACGAACCAAATGTACCTAGAAAATTGATGCCTCTCTAAGCGTCTATTCTTTTTATTCTCGATTGGAGTGCCTCGCATGTTTTGCATCTTCCACATTTGATCGTTGCAATTATGAAATTTCAACAGCATACCTAAAGAAGAAACATTCGAATTATTATAGAAATTGTTTCATAACATTCAAGCTAGAAACACACATAATTCTAATTAACTTGTACAAATAATATATTAATTAAGAAAATTACATTCTAATTAAATTTATGATGGAATTTTATAATAAACCACCATCCCTTAGGACGGGGTGTGCCATGATTGAGCCAACTTATACATTAATAAATTTGATAAACATCAATTTCGACACAATAATTTCTGTGTGTGTGTGTGTGTTACTGTTGTTATTCTGTAGGCGGTGAATATCATGCAACAATATAAAAGAGTCTGCAACACGATCAAGACCCTCATTATTTCGTAAACAGTTCAATACGGAACAATTCTCCAAAACCCAGCAAAACAAAAAATGAAAGAGACAAACAATGATGGCAGTGACATTGAGATTGGTCAAAAAATAAGCGAAAGTCTGGACGATAAAATTCCATATAAATCCAAACGGAAATATCCAGGTTTCCGACGGAATATCTACGATTATTTCACCGAATATTCGAACAATACTGGCATACATGGATTTAAATACATGGGCGAACAGAATCGCTCATTGATAGAAAAGTGAGTCGAAATTAATGATTTTTTCCTTTATAGAATATTGTAATAAAATTATCTCCTCAATTTCTAACAAGATTATGTTGGGTGATTGTTTTTGGCGTGTCCCTTTACATTTGTATTGATTTAATTATACAAACATATATTAAATGGGATCGATCGCCTGTATTGGTGAGTTTTGCAAAAAGTCCAACGCCAGTTTGGCGGATACCATTCCCAGCAATTACCATCTGTTCAGAAACGAAAACTCGTCAAAGGGTCTACAATTACACGGAAGCTTACCATGACAGTTTAACGAATCAATCATCATGGACCGACGAAGAGTTAGTGCTTCTGTAATGTTTGCCAAACATACTAAACCAGAAAAACAACCATCTTGTTTTGCAGCTACAAGAAATTCACGGACGTCTCTTTAGTTTGTGATAGTCATCTGTATACTGAGGGCAATAAAACTACCGATTTTGCATCCATCAAATTTTTGATGGATGTAGCGCCACAATTCAGCGAGACATTCTTCAGTTGCCGTTGGACAACAGTGAACGAGAGCTGCCATAATTTCTTCTCGCCAATTCTAACAGAAGATGGCATTTGTTTCACATTTAATATGCTAGATAAAACGGAACTGTTTACAGATGTTGTTTATTTCAACGAAGCCGATATGGCGTCAAGCCGTAAATCAGAAGGTTGGACATTAGAGAATGGCTATCCAACAACAGCTGGCAAAGATACAATACCACGTCGTGCTATATCAGCTGGTGCCAGTGCTGGTCTATTTCTACTATTATCAGCTTACGAACAAGATTTGGATTATATTTGTAAAGGGCCAGTGCAGGGCTTCAAAGTTTTATTGCATAATCCAGCGGAAATACCACGGGTCGGTTCGCAGTATTTCCGGGCGCCGTTGAATCAAGAAGTTGTTGTTTCTGTTAAACCCGATATGATGACAACATCAGATGGCTTAGAAGGCTATGATCCGCATCGGCGGCAATGCTATTTCCCAAAAGAACGACATCTGCAATTCTTCCAAAGTTATACACAACAGAATTGTCAAGTGGAATGTTTGGCCAATTATACATTGGCGAGATGCGGATGTGTCGCCTATCATATGCCACGTAAGCAATTCTTTAGCATACGAAAATTTTTTTGATAGTCTTCTCCTGTCATTTTACAGATGAAGAATCAACGCAACTTTGTGGTAGCGGCAGTCAGATCTGTATGTGGGAAGCTAGAAGTAATCGTTTTCCATATTACTAATTACTTTAAATAAATATTGTTCTAAATTCCAGATGAATTATTGGCGAATGAAGTTGAATCTGGCCTTCTATCAACTGCTGATCATACCGGTGAAGAGATCACAGATTGTGATTGTTTACCATCGTGCACATCGATTACATACAATGCTGAAACATCACAAGCTGATTTCAATTGGGAGAAGGTATTTCAAGCGTTCAAAGCAAATATGAGTGAATTTCCAGGGTGAATTCAAACGAAATTACAAAATTGAATTGCAATTTTAAATCGAACATTTTTCAGAATTCAATTTACACGCATTAGTATTTTCTTTAAAGAAATGCAATTTATCACATCTGAACGTAATGAATTATATGGCCAAACTGATTTCCTAGCAAATTGTGGTGGTTTATTGGGCTTATTTACTGGCTTCTCATTTCTATCAATTATTGAAATCGTTTATTTTCTCACATTGAGATTGTTGTGCAATGTCAAGAAGTATGGTCGACATTATTGGTCTGCTTCAGAGGATCTTATCAAAAATGATGCTTATTTGCACAATTAAAATACAGCAAATGCAATTCTAAAATTTATTTAAATTATCCTGCACTTTCATGTCGATTAAATGTGGAAAATTAACCGGAAAAAAAATCGTATATAATCACTGTATTTCCCTGACTTTCAATAAAAATTCTAAGCAATACCAACTTTGCAGTATTTTTTTTTTGTAATGTATCTCAAGACAGGTTGACTGCTGCAACAATTGTACGCCACTAGTCAATAAATATCAAAAGTTTGCTTTATTATAATTCAAACAGGGAGCAAAACTGTTGACACATGCTAGCATTGAAGAAGCCTCAGGAGAGGGTGTCCATGAAGTCGCCAAAGGCCATTTTGCACAGCTTAACAAGTATTTATCCAAATGGTCCAATGCCCAAAAGATGTGGTAATCAGTGGGTACAAGGTCGGGCAAATAAGGTGGGCGACAGAGGATTTCCAGATCTCCTGAACTTTAAGCAGCATTGTCTATGCGAAATATGCAAATCTTGTCCACACCTTGATCATGTTGTCCACATGGTAGCAGTAGATTCACTCTGGTCCGCCAAATTGCTGGGTATCGGCACGCTTGTCAAAAAGAACACATTTTGTTCTTACTTCTTTTTTATTTCTTATTCCTTTGCCTTTGTAACCCATTGCTCTTCTATTTTTTTGTATTTAGTCTCCTATTTCGTTTCTGTTTTTTTTCATTCTTTTGATAATGTTTTCTTTCAACATTTTTTTATAAGGAAACATGTAAAAATTGCATAGAAAGTTTGTTTGCATTTGTTTACTTTTTTGAAGTAAAACTTCTTTAGGCGCGACTTGGGGGGTAACTCAGATTTTCTTTCTGACGGAAGTAACGGTCGAAATAGTTTCCGCTATTTAAAATATTTAGTTCGACTAAAATCCTAATAATACTAAAATTCCCAACTTCATGTGACGAAATTTAGAAACTCCGTAGATGTAAGGTTGGTATCTTAATTCTGGTGATATTTCTCGGTCATGTGACTACAACATCAGGACAGCTATTGGTTGGTTGTAGGAATAGGAGAACAGGTTTGAATTTTGGGTAGATTAACATGGGCTAAATTTAACCTTTATTTAATATTTTTCTCAATTAATTTAATTAATGAGTGAATATTCTTCAAAAAGTGGGAGTGGTATTAACGAATTTTATATGGAATATAAAATAGTTTGATCGTTTCAGTGATACGTGTCATAAATATTAACACTTCAAGTGTTCCGTAGAAACAGTGCACCACTGTATTCACGATAGACACACAAATCTTGGAATGATCTCTATTTTATTGTATTAGAATAAAAAGAGAAGACGCGTATCATTTCGATTAATGATAACAAATGATCATTCAGTCCAACTTGTACCATTTTTTCTTGTTTTCTTTACACGCTTTATATTAGCTTCACCTGTATGTTTGCAACGGAATCTTCGAACGCGATTTTCACCCACTTCAAAAGCGTCAGATTCATTTGAAATTTTGTCCCATTATCCTGGCCAGGATCATCAGGATTAACGATTTCCTTCCGGAGAGGGAGCTATTACTTATTAGTTCAGTCTACCATTAAAGCGTGTTTTTTAAACTATGATTTTTTTATATTTCTTATTGTGTTTAACTTTATGTTTAAAAAGGAAAAAAGGATTGTGGTTTACTGCTCATTTCAACCAAACCCCGGGCGCTTATGCCCTTTTACTTATGGATGATGGTTTACTGCTCATTTCAACCAAACCCTGGGCGCTTATGCCCTTTTATGGATGATGGTTACTGCTCATTTCACCAATTCTAGACGTTTTTTTCTACGATGAGGGACCTGCAAGGGGGGTGGGGGGCTAGGGACATCCTAATCTTGCTAACTGGTCCATGTACTTTGTGGCATGGACAAATTAACAATTTAGGTTTATAAGAAGAGGAAAATTCTGAAAATCCTTTTTCATACCGTGCCGAGGTTTGAACCCCGGACTTCTAGGCGTAAATCCCTATCGTTAACCATCGAGCCATTCGGCTCGTGAATTTTCACATGAAAAGTGTACTATAAATGAAAACGATTTTCTACGATCCAACGGATACAGCCGACATTCCATCGTGTGTTGGGCACCCGAAAGTACTCGATTGCATTAATGTGTAGATGTTGCTAAGCAACCACAATTTTAAATACCTAACATGTTAAAACGTCTGTCATTGGTTGAAATCTATAGATTTCCAAAAATATGCTTCGGAAATGCTCATTTTCCACACGGTAGCAGATGGTAATGGAAAACGGGACAATTGATTTAAGAAAATCAAATATACTCTCATCAGAAACTGTAAATTGAATGAATTCAATAGAAATGCGGTCCACCTGGTGATGTTTGAAAGTACTTTGTGATCAATGTCTAACTAGACATGCGTAGTCTAGTCATCAACCAAACAATCTAGAATTGTGGGTGGGAACATACCTAATAATTGCCACTATAATCTACGAGGTGTTCTTACAATGAATATATTTCAAAATAAAGACTGTTGAGGGTAACCAGTCCACTTCTGCGAATATGAAAAGAATGAAGAATTTTTGAAAAAAATCAGACTTATTTGTGTAAAGCTTTACAATCAAATTGAAGTAGTGTTAAACAAAGATTTATTTATATGCGGTTTACTTAAATGTAGTCAACTTTAAGGCAATTAAAGCAATTGAAATCGAGCCACAATTGTCAATTTGACAACGGTCAAGTCAAGTCGCACAGATTCAAATCGTCAGAGTATAGATCTTCTCGTATTTTAGAATTTTCTGATTGTTCATATAGCGTTTAGAAATGTTCTTCATGTTAGAATAGCATTCTATTTCCGAAATTCATCAATAGTTTAAATATAGGTGTATACGGTAAAGTTTATTTCAGCTGTCTAGACTAATCGTGTTCATTGAAAATGAGCCATCTGTATGATAAGAATAACCTGCCAACGTTTAATCGTTTCATGATATGTGCCATAAACGTCAAACAAGTTTTACTTCAATCGCGCGTAAAGATTACACGCACACAATTTTTTTTGTAATTTTTCATATTATTCCTAAAAGAAAGAGAATTAAATTAATTCGAAACAAACAGAACACGTCTCTGGTGAATTTAATTTCAATTGCATGTCACATCATCAACACTTTTTTTATTAAAATAGTAAACGAATTTCTCGAATTTCTATTCGAAATTTAAATAAAATTACAACGAGGGATTTTCATGCAATTTTTCCGTTTTCATTGAATTAAATTCCACTCCCTTTTTATTATTTTTATATATATATATATATATATATATATATATATATATAAATACAAATATATAAAATAAAATATATAAAAATACAAATACGGCAAAGCCGGGGCGAACATGAGTCACTTGGGCCCTTTTTTGGTCAAAATCTATCTGTAAAAACTCAAATTTATATGATTTCTCGCCCCATTGGAAATCGTGCTCGAAGCAGGTGTCCCTGCAGCCCCTCCCCCTCGGACCGGCACTGACAGCAGGACTGGGAGATACTGCAAGGTTTCTTGTGAGCCCCTTAAGACAACTTCGCAATCGAATGAGAACGCACCGCTTGTTGTCGGAACTTCAAAGGAAATCAATCGTTCGCGTTCGATCGTGTTGCCATAGTGGGAACTGAAAATACAGCAAAGGAGTCAAAAGCAAGACGGTCTCCTGCTATAACCGACATTTGCTTAACCAAAGCAAAGAAAAAGCACCACATCAGACTAGTTTCTAGGTGAAGAGACCAACTCTGTCTAAATAAAAGACGGATCAAAAAATCCGGTTCGTGTATAACTGGTTGCATACCAAAAATTCGCATAAATTTCATCATTATTAACCATAATTAATTAATTATATATGTGAACAAAAAGTACAAACAATAATAAAGAGATTTTTAATTAATTTGATTTGATTTAACTTTCTTTTGATAAAACAATAACGGCCGCGATAGGCGCATCCACCAAATTTCTTCTAATTGTATAAGAAATACCCATTCCTATCTAATGCTTTTTAATTACAATTTAATTAATTATCAATTAACTGTTGAGACTTTGACAACAACAACTCATGAAAGAATAAAGTTCAACGTACACCATACACCACATGCACACTATTTAGAGGAGGATTGGTGGAAATTATGAGGGTAGTTATTACATTACCAGTACGGCCATTAAATAATGTGGATATAGGGACAAAAAAGCGGTTACAGTTTTAATTACAATTAGAATAAACCACCCTACTTCCGTTCCGTTTATTTGTTAAAATGAATCATCAACTATATAACGATAGATAACCAACGAAATAAGTCATCAAACATTCCCTTTTCGTATTAATGTTGTTTACAGCAAACTTAATTAACGAAATAAATGGAAATTACAATGAAAGTAAAACTAATCGATTTCCAATAAAATGAAAGTTGCATTTGATAACATCAATAAATAAAACGAATCGCAGCACGAAAAATCGTTGTGATTGTTTTACATTAAATTAACGAAATTGTGAAAGTTTTCATCGCACATTCGTTAAATAACAATCGATTGTTGTTTTTTTTCGTTTGTTCTAGAAGAGTGCTGTTTTGTCTAAACAATAATAATGTGTTAGATAGTAATTTTAGTGCATTTCCGCATTGATTGATAAAATTACAAACAATTCGAAATTTCCGCTTCCTGTTGAATTTCCATGTGAAATCTGATTATTTTAACCGACGCATGCGTCTATTGTATTCAACAATTTACACAAATCAAAGTTCTTCCGTTTTTGTAAAACTCAAGCTGAACGAGAAGAGAGCGTGATTCAAAAACGTTTAACCGCTCGTCGAGTGTGTTTGTGTTTGTTTGTGTTGTTGTTTACTTTTATTTAAATTACTTGTTTTTAAAACGTGACTTTTGTCAAAATTTCCAGTGAATTATTTTCAAATAAATTTAACGAAAGCAAAATTTCAAACAAAATCAAATCATGCCAGCCGATCAGGAATTAAATTCTGTATTGATAAGACGACAAGAGATCAATGATGCTTTAGATAATGGTGATGAAGTTAAAGTGAATTATCGTGTGGTGAATATTTACACCGAATTCCATGAATTCCAAAGGAAAGAGATCAAACAATACGAAGCGACTTTTAAAAAGTAAGTAAAACCTCTACCATTTCATACTATTATCATCAAAATGACAACATTGATAAGAAGAGATAAATGTTGTTGGAAGATGTGTTAATTCCAAAACAGTATTTATAGACAAAACTTATAACAATTCACGCTCCATTTAATTTGAGATTTTTATGTTAGATAATTATTTTTCCAATTTCATTCAAACAATTTTGTTGTTGTTGTATTTCCTCAAATAAATTACAAGAAACCTTTAAATACCCAAGGAACAACGCATTAGTTTAATATTCAATAAATGTTTATGGATGTTATTATGGCATTTGATAAGGTCCTCACCTTGACTTTTGCAAACGTTTGGTTCTGCTATTCCCTCGCCTTATCACTTTACACATTTATGTTCTCCTCTTTTTTTGTTCTTGAATTGTTTTACAAAGACAAATTGTTGACTCTATCGCTTGTCAACACTGTTTTATAATGACTCATTTGTTGATAACTTATTTATTTAATTCTTCTTTTTTTCAATTAAAATTCATGACGATAATTATTAAATTGTATTTGTTTGTAATTAATATCAAATGAATAAATGCAATTCGAATTAGCAATTAGAAACTTGAATGTTAACGTAAAAGGTCATCTAGGCAGGTATGATAAAGAGACTTTTAACAATGACCTTCCTACAAGCATGTTTGGTAAAATGGTAATTGACCTCACCTATTTTCTTACAAAAGCAATGTTACCAATTTCGCAAGCAAAACAACAAATATTCGAAACTATAAACAGTGGTCAATTTAATAATTCTAATTATATAGTAATCCGATAATGACTTGATTATTGGTGGAACACAAAGTCAATTTGAGTCGCCAATTTAAATCGTTTTAATGACTTTATTGTGTAGTCAAATGAATCTAAAACAAAATCCGACAAAAATCTATTTGAGTCATTATGGGGTGACGATATAAAGCTTTTCGTTCATTTAAATATCCATAATTTTCCAGCAACATTCATCGTTGATAACGCTGATAAGCTTCTTTTTATTTCTACTTAATTAATACGACTTCGTATATTATAAATATATATGAATATGAATCATTGATTTTCTTTTGTATTTGTAAACGTGATTAATTCTAATTCTTCTCGTTTTACTGTTTTATTCTGATTTTCTAATAATAGTCGAATAATAAACGAAATTATTCATACGCAATAAACTATTCGGATATCCGTTATAAATGTTCTATTTATTGATTGGTTTTAGAGGTTAAAACATGGTTTTAAAAAAAACAATTAAACTAGGTCTACAGTTAGATGAAAAATGAAAATGTTTAACGAGAATTTCTAATTAATTATGAATTTAAATTGTCAATTATTGAACGAAAAACATTAAATTCCTTTGCCATATGTTTTTTTTTTTAGAATAAATAAATATTTTCTTTTTTTTGGTAAAAGCAATCAAATTTAGCGAAGATTTTTGTGAACTTTCACCTCGTTCCATTCGAATTTGTGTAATGCTGCGGCCAGACCTTGCGTGCGGGTAGCCTTCGTCTATTGAGCGCGATAAAAATGCGTCGTGGCCACAAACGCACACACACACACACTAGATAACGTTATATCGTGTGAAAAAGGTGGAAATTGGTCGTCTTGATGCGCTAATTCGATTCATATTCACAATAGCAAAGACCTTCTGTGAACATTTCTTTATTAGTCCACGCCAATTAAAACAAATGACGAAATGTCACAAGTTATCATCGAAATTGCTTGCGAGTATTATGCCCTCATTGCACGAATATTTGGCACGATAGGAGCAGGCCGTAGCAAAAAAATGAATAAATACAATGTTCGCCGCAATTCATTGCGTACAGTGCGTACGGTGGCCATGCTAACTTCTAATGAACGTTCCCCTTAAATCCTTCAAAAAAAAACTGAGAAGATCCTTTAATTCTTCATTATTTCTATATAAACGATGATAAACAATTACATGACGTAACAATTTATATTTTATCACTAAAATAACCATCTTATCAGTCGAAAATATACGTGATCAACGTCACAACGTTCACTTTCTTAGAAACAAACAATAAAACCAAAAACCAACCAAAAATATATAAAATGATGGGAATTCCGTTATTTACAATATATCTAAACATTACAGAAATATCTAAACACTTTATTTACACAAAATCTAAGTCTTATTTTTAGTATCTTGTGTTTGTTATTATCAACACAGATCGTAAATATAGTAGTTGTAAACATTTCCTTCCATTTTTATAATCATCAATAAAGCATCGTCCTTTACATAAATTCGATAAAGTTGAATAAATTTACATGATTTTTTTTGTTACGAAAAAGAGAGTAATATGACGTTTTATAGTGAAATATCAATGACATAGACACACACATGGCGACGTGTACATCGTTGGTTGGGGATTTATTTAACTTCTAAACATATTTGCGCACGTATAATCCACAACAGATAAATCCTTTAAATACAAATAATATCCTGTGTGTGTGTGTGTGTGTGTGTGTGTTTTCAGTTTATTATAAAATCAATATGGAATATTCAATATTAATTATAACAATAATATTGATTAATAATTTAATCAAAATGAATTCAATTAATTTAGATACGTGCATTTGTGATTTTAATACAACTATAGATGATTGTAGTAATAATTGTAAAATTGGTATAATTGATAATTTTAATAATTTAAAGATTTATCCACGTTTAAATAGTTTATTAAATAAGAATTATTTTCGTTATATACGAATTAATTTGAAAAAGTCCTGTCCATTCTGGTTTGATGATAATCGATGCTCAATGAAATATTGCCATATTTTACCATGCGAAGACCATCAAATACCACCGGGCATTAAAGAAAACATTAATAATAATAACAATAGTGATGATGATAATGGTGAAAATTGTGGTGAATTATCGTATTTGAATAAGACGTTAAGTGATACGACACGTGAAAATCTACAATTATGGACGGAATATGAGAATTTTTGTATAATCGATGACAATGATACAGATGCTGAATTTGTTGATTTATTATTGAATCCTGAACGTTATACTGGTTATAAAGGTATATCAGCACAACGTATATGGAAATCGATCTATTTAGAGAATTGTTTTCGTCCGAAAAACAACAATAACAACAATTATTATTATTATATAGAAAATGATAAATTAAATTCGATGTGTTTAGAAGAACGTGTTTATTATCGTGTTATATCTGGTTTACATGCCAGTATTAACATACATTTATCGGCCAATTATTTGTTAACAAAGAATCATTTAACAATTGCCGATGATGGATATGGTGAATGGGGACCGAATTTAAATGAATTCGTACGTAGATTTTCACCAGAAATGACCGACAATGAAGGGCCAAATTGGTTGAAAAATCTCTATTTCATTTATTTAATTGAATTGCGTGCTATAACGAAATTGAAGGGTTTCTTAAAAAACGAACAATTTTATACTGGCAATCAACAAGATGACTATGATACGAAATTAGCAATAATGGATCTATTCGAAATGATTGAACGATCACCAAAATATTTCAATGAACATGATTTATTCCAACAGGACAATCAACAACAATTAAAACAACAATTCAAAGAACATTTCCGTAATGTTACACGCATTATGGATTGTGTCGGTTGTGATAAATGTAAATTATGGGGTAAAATACAAACAAGAGGATTAGGTACAGCATTAAAGATTTTATTTAATAATAATGATAATAATAATAATGAATTGAAATTGCAACGTGGTGAAATTGTTGCATTATTTAATGCATTTGGCCGATTATCAACGAGTATTTATAAATTAGATGATTTTAGAGAAATGATAAACGATAAAGAAAAACGAAAATGGACGAAATTCAATTGAAATAAACGCAAAAAAACAACAACAACAACAACAACGCCATTATGTTGGTAGTGAAATGACGTGTCACTACCAACTAACCAAATTTTATACAATGATTTCTCTTAAAACAACAAACACAATCGGTGTGTGACGTATTTCGCAAAATCAGTCGTAATTTGTTTATATTGATTAATACATAACTGTGTTTTTTTTTTGAGGTTATGAAATTTGCCTCTTTATTATTATAAAAAACCGTAATTATAATTTACAATAATTAATTATAAGTAAACAATTTCCACGTACCCTAAGTCCTATTGTTTTTTCTTTAATTACTTTTATAACAATTAACAATAATTAGATGATCTTGTCGGCAGGCGGTGTTGCCAAATTTATCAAACAATCGGTAATAATTTCGATTTCGATGTTGCTAATGTTGCAACAAATAAAATATGGCGGAAGCAATCAATTTAAATTTCTCTAATAATCTGTAATTACCTGAACAAATTTGTAAAATTATCACCTTAAAGTGATAAAGACTTTAACAATTAATTGCAGCAACTAATAATAATAGTAATTAATAAATAATTTGATAAATTGTCTTGCGCATATGCAGATTTTCAAATTTGCATGCGGGGAAATTAATAGAAAATTCAACAATTTGACAGAAATATACGTCATTAAACTACCAAAATTAATGATAATATTGTGATTTTTGCAATCAAAACTATTTATAAATACGTAAATTTTATTTAAGATTTTGATTATTATCTTTTTATGTAAAAATTAATAAATAATTTCAAGAAAATGTGGATTATTTGTATTGGTGCTGTGTTTATATTACACACGAAATTCTAGATGGAAAATAGAAAGAAAAAAGAAGGTGAATATTGTCTAGAATTAATTAAATCTTTTTATAAAAATTGAAAATTGATACAAAACAGGTGTTTGATTATGGCATGTTTATTTGTAAACTGATCATTTTCCTTTCTATTGAATTGAAATTTTCCCTTTCATCAGTAATTTCGATGGAAATAGAAAATCATAGAGACATTCTAGGTGGCGATGATGGATGGATGGGGGGACTTATTTCAACAAAACGGAGCGAATTGTAAATCCTTTTTAAACAAAAATAGAATGGAGTCCTCCAAAGTGAGTGTTATTGTATTTTGAAACAATGAATTCATTCCATTGTCCTATTTACGTTGATATCAATTTGCTCAATTGTTTATAATAAATAATAGACCAATTGAACTGTTTTGACGATTGGGTCGTCGTTTTTTTTATATATTTTTTTATTATTAATATCTAACAAATAATGACCCGAATTATTACCATTTTAATTGTCTAACATATTAATAATTTATTTTATTTATAAACACAAATCTTACATAAACAACAATTATTTCTTAACGATTCTCAAACAGACCACAGTCTCGACCTATTTTCATTTTTATAAAAGCAAAAAATTCCCTCCAACTGTGGTCACATTCCAGGTAAAAATCAGATACACACACCGAGAAGAATTTGTCCCTGTGACACTAAAAAACCCACAAGAAATAAGAAAACAAGGAATAATTCTAAAAATATGCCGGACAACATATGTTTTTTACCTCCTGGATTTATTAAATGAAAAAACAAACATTAATTTTTTTGTTTCGTCACAGGTTTAACACAAACAAAGATGGTTATTTAAGTTTAGATGAGTTGAAACGTATGATGGAGGTATTAGGGGCACCACAAACACATATCACATTGAAATCAATGATAAAGGAAGTCGATGAAGATGATGATGGCCGTTTATCATTCCGTGAATTTCTATTAGTTTATCGTAAAGCCAAAGCTGGTGAATTAGATGAGAATTCCGCTTTAGGGCAATTAGCGAAATTAACAGAAATTGATGTTGATAAAGTCGGTGTTAATGGTGCTAAACAATTCTTTGAAGCGAAAGTAAGTTAACATTGATTATCCCACACAGATTTTAACAATAAATTATCAATCATTTCTAGATAAAAGAATTAACCGTACGTAGTAAATTTGAAGACGAAATCCGTGAAGAACAAGAAGAAAAGAAACGAATAGAAGATGAGAAAGCAATGCGACGACAACAATTCTTAGAAAAAGCAGCGATTTTTAAGTAAAATACACGACAATCGTTGATTTTAATTAGAAATTAGAGCTTTTATCATTGTAAATATCACTCTATTATTATTGTTATTATTATTATAAAATCATTGTTCTTGATCACTCCCTGTATATTTTGGCAAATGATCAGCATCAAAGCTACAATTATCCAAAGAAAAATTCTGTAAATGCTATGAATAATTCAAATTAGCAATATGCCATCAATATGATGATGTAATAATACGAAAATGATCAACAAATCATAGTGAGTTTTTGGTTACAAAATTAATTAAAACAAAAAATGCCAGCAGATTTATGCGACCAATTATTTTATTTAAATGTACGTGTATCATTGTAAATGAGCTTAAAAATGTATATTTGTACCATTATTATTTTTTACTTACTGTTTAGAGTTACATGAATACAAAGATTTCTCTAAATCTTGTTATTATCTTTATTTACCACATCGTTGTTGAATGACTTTATTGGGAGCCGAATAGAGACCAGTCTTTTGGTAGTTATTTCTGAACGCGGTTCTATTATAGTACAGATGGTGGCGCTGCTGTTCCTATAGTTATCTCTTTCTAATTTCTAGATTTGTCAATACTTGACAGTTAACCTCAAATTTGCGTGTTGTTTTGTTTTGCCATTTTTCTGAAAGCAATAAAAACGATTTAATAATGCCTAAAGTGCGTCGCAGTAAAAAATCACCACCAGAAGGTTGGGAATTAATCGAACCAACTCTTGATGAATTAGAACAGAAAATGCGTGAAGGTATAACAATAATGTAAACATTAAAAAATTATGATAATTGAATCTTTTTTTTTTGTTTAGCTGAAACGGAATCACATGAAGGCAAACGTAAAAATGAATCGTTATGGCCAATTTTTAAGATTCACCATCAAAAATCCCGTTATATCTTCGATTTATTTTATCGCCGTAAAGCGATCAGTCGTGAATTGTACGATTATTGTTTAAATGAGAATATAGCTGATCGTAATTTAATTGCTAAATGGAAGAAACAAGGATATGAGAATTTATGTTGTTTACGTTGTATACAAGCGAGAGATACAAATTTCGGCACGAATTGTATATGTCGTGTGCCGAAAGGTAAATTGGAAGAGGGACGTATCGTTGAATGCGTTCATTGTGGTTGTAGAGGTTGTTCAGGATAAAATTGCTAATCAGTTTCACTTTTTATTAATTGTAATTTTAATTTCGTATTAATTAAGGCATAGTAATAATAAAAATACAAAAATTGCAAACAATTTTATTTATTCACCATCTGTTTATTGGTAGTTTTCTTGTTTTTTTAGATTTTATTGAAAGCGGCAATATCAACTGATTGGACAAAATCTTCAAATTCTTGTATTTTCTCAACTAATTCATCGACAGAGACTTTAGCATCTTCAACAACACACATAATTTGTAATTTATTAATACCATAACCGACTGGTACCAATTTCGATGCACCCCACACTAAACCATCCATTTCAATTGTACGTGCAGATTTTTCCAGTTCTTTCATATCGGTCTCATCATCCCATGGTTTCACATCTAATACAATACTAGATTTGGCTATTAATTCCGGTTTCTTTGATTTCTTTTCATTGTACGCTTTCAAACGTTCTTCACGTACACGTGCCGCTTCTGCATCTTCTTCTTCATCATCCGACGCAAACAAATCAACATCATCATCATCATTTGTTGTTGGTGCAGCTGTCTTCATTGGACATGCCCCACCAGCAGATACACCCAACGATTTTAATTCATCAGTTGTAAATGATTTTACGTGATTATACCAACGTAGAGCATGTGGTAGATTAACAGCTGGAGCCTTTTGTAATTTTGATAACGTTTCCAAATCGGCTTGACTTAAGATGTAACTGTGGTTAACATACGAAAAAAAAAGAATGAGGTTATGTCTGTTTTTTTAGAAATAATTACCCATCGATATAACTTTTATCTTCAAGATAACCGTTCAATTCTTTTAAGCCTTTATCGCTTTTTAAATCACTGAATGTTGGTTTACCCATTGTTTTATTGTACAATTTGTGAAATACCAGCTGCTAATAACACGAGCCGTTGTCCGGAAAGAACTTTTAAGGTTAGATAAAAAATATCACTAGATTTTAACTACATCCGGCAACACTGCTTTATAACCAAAGTTAGGTCCAAAAATTTTATTATGTTGGCAGCATAATTCAATTTAGTGATCTGTGATTCACAAGTGATTTAATTACAGTATTAATTATTTTATAAATTAATTGTTTATATTGTTGCAGATTGATGTGAAATAAATAGAGAAATTAATACAATAAATAAGGATGTTTTTAAGTTATGTATGCATATGTCAAATGACAAAAACACTGCTGCCACTCCAAAATTCTCGTCACCAAATATCCCGAGACTTATATCGCCAACTTTTGTAATGATTAAATTGCCTACAAAAAAGTCCTAATGACTTTTTCTCAAATCTGAATATTCAAAGAGATATTTGAAGAAAACTACCATTTTATCAAAAAATGAATTTAAATTGGCTTGCGGCACGTGTTCTTTTTGTTTAAAACCAAAAAGAAAAATTTACCCGTGTTTTTCATCAAACAGATCGTTTTTTTTGGGCGTCGGAAAAATTTTAATTTTTAACGACCACTCTAATGTGCAGTCTTGACTTCAAGCATTTTACTTCAATGGAAATGCGATATTCGTACTACAGTAATGTGTGTGTTTATAAAAAGATCGCTTTGGAAATGGCCCCAATGGTATTCCTCCAGAGAATAATGCAACTTCCATTTTACACATCGATATGAAAATCTATCAGAAATATGATTATCATTATTATTAATGAATAATCATTTCGATATTTTCTTACTTATTTTCAATCCGAAAACTTGTATTTTCCATTGTTTATTTGTTTATAAACATTGCAAAATGCACATAACCTCACTTTTGTTTTCTTCATTGTTTTCACCCATCATAAACCGTTAGTTTCTTTAATACTATTGCCCCATTCATTTCGATTTACCCTAAATGAAACTATTTCACATCAATCTACAACAGTATAAACAATTAATTGATAAAATAATTAGCACTGTGCATAATTAAATCACTTGTGAATTATGCTGCCAACATAATAAAGTTTTTGGACTTAACATTCAAGTTTCCCGGACTAAATCGTAAATAATAACGTCATCTACAGATGACGCTACTATGCGCACCCAAAATTATACAGTGAATCTCGAATAACTTTTATTATACAGGTTGTCTCAAACATCTCACTAACAAAATAAACACCAATATCAAACATAAATATTTATTTATTTAACATTTTTTGTTGTTTTGAAATTCAACTAAAATTAAATCAAATCAAATAACAAATGATCTTAATGATTATTATTACTATTTAATATAAATGGATAATTGATGAAGAATAGTCGTGATTCTATCAAAGATTGCCGTTCTATATTCATCAATTATGTTATTACCATTATTACGATTATGATTAAAGACAGAAATATTTGGATGAAAGAACAAAATTAAGGCACATTATGTAAAAATTACAATATTATTATAAATTTTTAATTATCATTACAATAAACACACTGGCCTACATTTTACATGATCCAATCTTGGTTTTATTCAATTTCATTTAAGTACACTACAATTATTTGTACATAAATAATGACATAACAGATATATGTATAATTGATAAAATTTTGTAAATAAAATCTCTATTTACAGATATACTTGATAAAACTAATAACATACAAATGATTATTAAAATTGAAACTGAAATTATAGTCAGCCATTCAATTGTTGGCCAGCACTGGATCTAGGAATGTATCAAGTAGGCGCTCCCTTCCAATAAGTAAAAGATTCGTCGTTTGTGACAAATATGTAAAAAATTTGGCGACCCATCCCCTATTCGACCACCACTAGATCCGGCACTGTTTGTTGGCCATACATGCGATCACAGCCGCCTAGAATTTCAATTCCTCATACATATGGCGGCGCTAAATTCAAATAATTGAGCAAAATTAATAAAATTTCATTTTAATTACAAAAATATAACGATAATGTGATGCAATTATGTAAGTTGGTGAGATAATTGGGAAATATCACAATTTCATACTTTCAAAGGTTTTTGTTTTCAATAAAATCAAAAAATTAAGTACATAAAGGTATGTTGTTGTTTTTATTATTTTTTTTTTTTGAAGGAATTTGGGAATTTAATCGAGATATGTTTGCATCACTTCAATTCCTAAATTATTTACAAATATTGGAATTTCATTATAAAAAAACAAACGGTCTTCGATTGTTTTTAATTTACCAAAGACGATATGATTTGACAAAGGTGGAATGTTTGCGAATTGAGCATTGTTCTTTGCGAATTTTTGATAAGAGAAAAGGATATGTTGTTGTTATCGATTATAAACATAATAATAATAATAATAATGATATAAACAATTATTATTATTATTATTATTATTATTTGAATAATAAAAATGAATAACAATCACAATTTATTTGCATCGTAATTTTCTAATGACCATTGTTGTCTTAATGTCCCGCTATTGCATTGTTCCATGAATAATTTCGTTTTGGCTTCATTAATTGCCAAACATTTATCACTACTACCATGTCGTATGAGTTTCGTTGTTGGATCATAATCCCAATATTGGTTACCTTTACTACCATGACATGGATATAAAATAACTTCTTGTCCACTATAATCTAAACATGATTCATCACGACGCAACTCACCAGCTTTGCTATACATCCAAAACTATCACATAAAAAAAAATAATAATAATAATAACAAAAGGTAAATTTTATTTGGATATTGTATATACAGAGCTGGCCTTCTCATCTAGAGGAGCAACTAGAGGAAATGAAACAGTCTCATGATGTGCACGTACTAAAAAAGGATATAGAGAAGATGGGCGGTGACTAATTTTTACTACTCATCACTTTCTACCATGTGCACATTATATTTCCGTTTCATTTCTTCTTACTTTCTCAAATGTTGCTATTTGATTTGGCCGATTCTGTATATTTATTCATGTAGTTGGTATTCGAAAGAAATTTATGTTGTGTCTTGAGTGGTTTTTATACAGTTTTTACTGTGTTTGCAATTTGATTCTTGTCATAAATATATACAAAACAATGGTAGACGACACGAAGATTGTATTGAAACAAATTGAATTTTTGTATTACATATGGTATAGGGAAATTGTTTACTAAAGATATGTTGTTTGTTTTTCTTTTTCTTTTTTTTAAAAAAAAACCTAATCTATTTCGATCACACTTCAGTTCGAAAATTACTTTCAACACACACTCGGCGGCCAACGAGTTCGCAAGTTTTTTAGTTTTCCATTGAAAAATGTGCACTCTTTTGATCTGACGTGCGATAACGGGCCGTTAGGCTCAACTCACATGGGGGGTCTTGATAATGCCCGTCCACGATCATCATACCTCGAATGCCACTACAACTGAGGCGAGACCTATTGAAATCTCTACTGTCTTTGTAGGACAGAGAAGTCCCCAAGCTAATTTTTTACGTAGCTCATATGCTATCTACCACACCTCAATCCTCCCTATTCAATACGTATCAATCAGTAAGTAGCTGAGAGAATTTGCCGCCGTATGTGCGTTGAGAGCTTTAGTATTCAATTTTATTGAAAATCCAAGTGAAATATTAGAAGAAATCCACAAACCTTCAATTTATATGACCATGCCTCAGTATTTTAAAGAATAATCACCACACACCTTAAGAGAAAATAAAACGAATGCAGGCCTGGAAAATTAGTCAGAAAGATCACGCAAATTTTATTAAATTAACGAAAACAAACAGAAAGAGGAAAAAGCTAATATATATATATATATATATATATATATATATATATATATATATATATATATATTCTGCGTTAGAAAATTTATTATATCGAATTTTATTAGTTTTCTTTTATTTTTTCCGCTCTTTCGACAATTTGTCAATCTACGAAATTTAATTTGAAATGATTTAACTTTCTTTTATTTTTTTTTGTTTTATTTATATCCGGTATATCGATAATAAGACCTGCGTTTTTTTTATATCTATTTACAATGTTTTGGTAGTGGTGTGTTGTTGTGTTTACCTGATTCCCACCCTGTTTATGACATGGCCATATATTGATAGGTTTATGGAGATCTTCAGATGTGGCTGGTGAATCCACACAAATATTAAATTGAATTAATCTAATCTGTAATCAACAGAACAAAAAAACGAAATTAAATTAGTGTATGGCATTTTTGTAATTACCTGATTGCCACCCTGTTTATGGCATGGATAAAGGCCAGCAGGCTTATGTAGATCACTACGTCGTGCTGCTGAATCTAAACATGTCTTACCACCATAACCCAAATTGCGTATCTAATTAAGATTATATTTGTAAAATCAATTTTATTCAACAATGGCATTAATTGTGCACATCTAAACATTGTGAATGATTCCACAATGTTAGATGATGCATTTTAATATTGGAAAAACATAATTAGAATTACCTCTCCATTAGCGACTGCCTCTCCTGGTATAAATAATTCCGGATAAATATTATTTAAATACCATTTAAATGATTTACATTTCAATTTTTTACGTAATTCCTTCCTTGATGATACATCACCAACATCACCTTTTTCATTGCCAATACGTTGATAATAATATTGTGCATATTCATCTAACCATACATCAGCCAAACGTACACTATTACGTCTTAATACATTAACACCTGAACGCCATTTATATGGTGAACGTTTACGGAATATATGGCCAACATGTGAACATGGTATAATTTCTAATGTACCACCGCACATCCATGTTTTAAATGATATTTCTAAATTCTCACCACCCCATATATCGAAGCCGTCATCGTACGTGCCTAATTTCTCAAAGAATTTCTAGAAAACAACAGAGACAAAAAACTCTTAAACCTTGTACATATCTAACGAGTCATCACAAAAGAATGGGTTAACTAACGAAAATCTACACATAATGTGAATGATGGTAATGCAAACGCGATGGTATATCAAACAAAATCAATCGTTCGCATTCGATTGTGTTCCCATAGTGTGGACGCACAAGCGAATGCAAGCTCATTCAGTTACTGCAGTCTGCGCATGACAATCCCATTCGTTCGCGTATTCCTACCCATTCCCTCGTGATCGTTCAAGGGGCAGTATAAATTCCAGAAGAATTTAACAATTTGATCAGCGACGAACAACAACTCGTTATTATTAGTTAGAATTTACATTTGAGAACATTAGATGACACACCCTGTATATATTACAGTTGCCATTACCATCTGGTAGTTTCACGTTAATATATAATTTATAACGTGAAATTATCGAAACGTGTCAACGTGATCCAGTTAAACTTAAACCGTACTTATGAAAAATAAGATGATGATTACAGTAAAGATGAAAGAAAGAAGAATTGTAAAAAATGCTTGAGAAAGAAAATTGATATATACACACACAAAGAAAAACACACACACACACGCACACATGAAAATGATTTTATTTGGAAATTTATAGGGATTTTCATTAGAAATTTTCAAACACAGACACGTCAATTAAACCACGGAGTAGTCCAATTTTCGTTTTTTAATTAACCTAATCATCCGATAGCTGTCTTCATCGGTAATAAGAACAAATCAATAATTGTGGAAACGGAAATTGCCAATAACAGAAAACATAATTATTTCATACACAGATAGAGAGACAAATCATAATTAATTTTTCATTTAAATTAAAAAAGAAAATAAAAGAAACGAAAAAGACTTCTAATAACGGTTTTTGTTTTCTTCTTCTTTTGTGTAAGGAGAGTCTGCTTCTGTTGTTAACACAATCATCCTCGGTTTATGTTTGGTTTTTTGTTTTCTTGTTGTTTTGTTGTTGTTGTTGTTTTGGCCTCTATCTCTCACTGATTTGAATTTAAACAGAAGAAAAACAAACGAACAGAATGAATTATTAGTGAGATGACAACGTTTCTCCATTGACACAAGCCATCTTTCCTCTTCCGTTTCCTTTCTTATTCAATTCAAAAATTAAAATTCAGACACGTATTTAGTTTGGAAAAATATGTCTTATCAATATTATCCCCTAGTTGACTGTCAATAATAACGTTGTATAAAGTTCAGATAGATGGAATAATCTGGATATTTATATTTATGAAAAAAAAGAAGAAAATAGAACAACTATATGTATATATATATATATATATATATATATATATATATATATATATATATATATATATATATATATATACAAACTACGACAACATATCCCAAGAGATGTCAATCTTGCAAAATATTAGAATTAGAATTATCAATGGGAATTCAACATCTTTATATGCGTATTGAAACTTTTACAATTTTTTTTTTTGAACAAGAGTCTATTCCATGATTAATCTACATGCTTGTGCGCGTAAAATTTCTGTACGATAGAGACAGGGATCAGTTAATAAAGATGTGGAACTCTAGGATTTTAGTGGAAAACGGCCGCCATTATTCTGATTGTGGACAAGGATAGCTAAATAGTCGAGCTGAGCTCATCTGACAATTCAAACATCTTGACTCATTCAGTATATTCTACTACTGTTTATGATATATTGAATTATTACGTCATCAGCGTAGCCACACTTAGATATGTTGGACGCTATAAAATTTGAAGCAAAACTCAATGCCAATTTGAATCTCGCGCTAGGCCGCCATTATTCTGGTTGTTTTGACAAGGCCAAATCCGATATTCGTTCGAAAACAAACGAAATGTCAACGAGTTCCACATCTTTATTAACTGATCCCTAATAGAGATGTCTTAGATACCATATCCACGATTCTAATGTTGAATTTTGCAAAACTGCTGCCAACCAAATATTCCAAAAGTCCCTAACTTTCCCCTACTAGTTTAGAAAGAAATGCGTATGTTATATTGGTACACTTGCTTTTCACCGTGTAGCATAGACAGGTTAGATAGTGGCAATTCTGTCATTTGAAATTAGAATCGTCGATATGGTTGGTATACCTGTACATACTTTATCAATGCTGAATAATCCACCAGCCATTGTTGGACTCCATACAGGTTCAGCTGTATTCTTATGTCGTTTCTTTTCATGTTCCGGTACTGCATGCCAATTAAATTGTAAATTCCAATCGAAACCACCAACATTAACACCACTACTATCATGATAATGATATTCTAATGTTGCATCATCAATAACATCAATAACAGGACATACAACTGTTGTTGGATCACGTGCTATCCGATCTAATAATGGTTCTAACCAACCTGTTGTACATTCACAATGCGAATCTAAATATGTTAATACTTCACCAGTAGCATGGGCAGCACCTACAAAAAAAAAAAAAACAATCATTCAAAATATACACAACAACAATAATAATAAGAGCAAAAAATTCGTTTTACCTAAAAGACGTGCCCGTATAAGACCTTCACGTTTCTTTGCACGTACAATACGTACTTTTGGTTCATTTGAAAAATATTCGATTAATTGATGTTTTAAATGGTCCATATCAGAATAATCATCAATTAAGATGATTTCTTTAATTAAATGTGTTGGTGAACGATCTAATACTGAATGAACTGTACGTAATAACACTGACCATGCCTCATTATGGAAACATATTATCACAGATGTTTGGGGTAGATTTTCAAGTAGACGATTCGATGTTTTACACCTACAATAATAATAATAATAATAATTACCATTATTATTATTATAATTAAAATTTAGATGACTTTTTTTATAATACGGATAGCTAAACCAACAAAGATAGGGCATTCTAATACAATTACGTTGTTAACTAATTAGAAGGACAAGTGACTCGTATGTAATTGATTACACAACAGGAATCACAGTCAATGGTATAATATACAACCCCTTATATCTTTCTACAACGATATGGATTATTATATTCACATGGTCGATTTCGTGTTATCTCTCCAATTATACCACAAATACATCTACAAAGAGATATATAGCGAGAAAGATAGATAGATAGACCAAATACAATAACGATTTAAATTTAAAACAAGAACTAAAACTATCACAATCATCAACAGTTATTTGGATCACTAGTTCGGAAAGTGATGCCCTATATGGTACACCAATGGATCGTACCTAGTGTGGACAGGGGGAGGGTTGAAAGAAAATTCGACCATAGTGGACCGCACACTTTTCGTTATGATTCCGTGTGGTTATATTGATGATACAACTGGCTGAGACTGTATAGAAACTATTTCTAAAAACTCTTTGTAAGTTCATCCGGTAAATGTCCTGGATTTGGGGTAAAAATCCGGTTCTATGATGGTGTGATATACACACAAGAATTTCGTGTAAATTTTCTAAATAATTCTAAATAATAATATTATTTAGTGATTTTCTGTCATGTTGGCAATATCAAATGATTTGAATTTAAAATCAGCATACCTCTGGCACACTTTGACATTGCTTTGAATTGAATCCATTTGTTTCGGTTCTTCTTGTTTTTGATATTTATAACACACTTTAATGCGAAAAACCATAAATGATGTTACCAACTTCAGCAACAAAAAATCCCTAATGTTACTTTCCCCGATTATTTCTATTGTATACACTTAATTTAATAACAATGCCAGATTGAGGTACAAAAAAATAAATTAAATAAATCCTTACTACATAATTTAATAGTTAGTGATTTTATTATTCAACAGTTGGTTGGCAATTAAAATGACCATGATTAATGTGGTGGGAATTCGAAATTATTAAAACAATATTTTTTTCACTATTTATCCAATGAAATAAAATTAAATTCGCATCAATTTTAGATCCAAATATTAAAAAATTAATTTTCATCTATTTTAACAAATGTTAATTAATTTCCATTTGATATTTTTGTTATAATTGATTGCAATTAGTAAATTTCCATGTAAGGATTAATAGAGATTTTAATGTTACTATGTTGGTAATAGGAATGGAATAAAATATACAAGGTGAGTCATTAGTCGGGTATTCTTCGATTACTGTTTTGCGTGCAAAAATTAAATCAAAAGCAATCAGCGCAAAGTTTATGGTTGCTTGGACCGCATATCGTAGAAAAAACGCATGCGACTTAATTGAATGGAACACTCTGTATATTTCTTCGAAACTACAAATAAGTTGCATGCATTTGAAGTGTATAACTGAAAGTACGTCACAACTGTAAGTATTTTCACGATATGCGGTCGAAGCAATCAGAAACTTTGCGTTGATTGCCTTGTTTTTTTTTGTTGCACACCAAAAAAGACTAATCGAAGAATAACGTACGTATCTAATGACTCACCCTGTATATTTACGAATGAATAATTAAATAGAAAACACAAATAGATTCGCGATCGAATTTTATTTAAATTTGTTAAAAACATCAACCGTTAAATTATTTAAATTGAATAAATCAAATTAATTATTGTTAAATTTTATATTAGCGGATTTTATTATAATCAACAGTTTGATGATTGGGAAACATTGTTGATTTGTTGGGATTTTAGTATTACTAAATTTCATTAAAAAAAACACACACAAAAAAACAATTCTAACATAAATCATTAAAATTAATAATTATTATCGTAAATCTTATCAACTGTATTTAAACAATTACAAATAATTGATTGTCAATAAAATGCGAAATTACATAATATCACACACAACATCTCCGTTCTCTATTGTTAATAATTGATTAATTACTAATAAATAATTGACATTAATATTAATAACAAAAATTTTAAATCAAGTAAGCTGTATTAGTTTGTTTTTTTTTTGTTTTTTTAATTATAAATCAAGTTCGCCATAGCATTTTCAATTGTTTTGATGGATATTATTTGTAAAACAACTGCCATTTCCTGTATACGGAAATTAATATTTGTTTTTTTAATGCCTACTGTTATTATCTATATTAGATGGTGGTGGGAAGACTGGTTTTCACCCTCTTTCTCTCTATATTTAATGGGCAGACTCTCATTTCATCATTAACAATAATGGAATTTGTGTATGTGCATGTGGATGGATATATTTATACAGAGCCTGCTTTTCCATCTAGGAACATTTGAGAAATTCGAAGACATGAAACAGTCTTATGATTGTGCACGTGTTGAACAGTGATAAGCTGTAGAAACAACTAGCCACCCATCTCATTTCAACACATGCACATTACAAGACTATGTCTGTTCTTCTAGTTTCATCCATATTTCTAGAGCCCTGTATATACAAAGGTGACTAGATGCCAGACCTTTGTGGTTTGTACCTATAGACAGCTACTGTATCTTTGTTGTATAATCATAAGATATCTATCCATCTCTCTCTATTTAATTATTAATAGATTTTATATAATTAATAGAGGGGTTGTTTTTGACATATTTTCTATGTGAATTGATAAATCCTATCATACTATAATCACTATCGAATTGATATGCATGTTGAAATGGTTTTAAGGGTGTGTATATGTCTCTCATCCATATACATATATCTATTTGTAGAGGGTTAGGATACGTGAAATTGCAATTTCTGAGATTTTGAGGGTGGTAACCAGTGGTTGTGGTAACAACCTGTGACGGAATAGGAATTAAATGCGAGTAGATGAGAACAAGAAGGCAAACTCCTAATATTACACTACTATCTATCTCTGTCTCCAAAAAAAAAACAAAACACAAACCATTCCACTATTCTATGTTATCTAGATAGAAATGTTGGTGGTTGTTGTTTGAAATCTCCCGGCGCATCCACCAAAATTAATCATAGTTACGATTTGTCTAGAAAAATTTAACACCCACCCCACCCCTAAATTATTATGATTATTAATAACAATGGACAAAGGTTAGTTTATACATTTTAAGGGTTGGTTTTTGAATTGTCAAAAGGCAAACATATCATCATTAACAATGTTTATATGAGATGGCAAACACACAGATGTTGACAGATTCCGCAACCAGTTATCCAACTCTTGATTAATTACAATTCGACAAATATAAAAGGGTTTTCGAATATAACAAAAATCTTTATTTCAAGCCCCTTCAAATCGTTCGTTTTGAAACATTAGAAAACAAAAACAATGTGATATTTTAATTGAAACAAATCCAATGTTTCTACTTCATTTAACATGGAGACATATGTAATCTTTGAAAACTACCACAATTGTTTGGATGAACAAAAAAAATACGAAAAGAAAAGCGAAAGCTACCAACCAAATAGGGAGAGAGGGAGAGAGGGTGTGCGTGTGTGTGTGAGTTTGGAAAGTTGGAGAACAAACAAAAACGTCACCATCAATCATCTTTACACAATGATTATTACCATCTTTTATTCTTATTTATTATTATTATTATTATTATTAAATCACAATAAGGTTGAAATATAATTCGCGTGATTTGAATTACGACAAAGTTTTCTATCTACAAGATAATAATAATAATAATAATAATAATAATAATAATAATAATAATAATAATAATAATAATAACAAACCCTAAACCTATTTAGAAACTTTTTAATTGTTTCCACTTATCCATTCTTTTCTTATTTCGATTCGGCATTGTTAAAATAACGAAGAGCAACCGGGTGTAATCTTTCTAAAGATATTTAAAAGAGTTTTCTTTTGGTGAGTGTGTTTCTTCTCTCGCCCCGCGCGTTCCCAAGAATTCGATATAAATGCTAACTACCATAGGGGTGTGGAGAGATTAACTAGATAGAAAAAAGAAAACAGAAAATCACTTACCATTCATCACGTGGATCTGGTAGATTACGATGGACACTGATCATATCACTAGCATATTGATTGAAAGCATTATTTTTCCATCCAAGATCAACCATTTTCTTTACATCATCTAACAACAACAACAAACACCCGTAATAATCGATTATCAACGAAAATGCCACCCTACCGCAAAATTTTGTGAGGGGGAGATAATGGTGTTTTGTGAAGATTGCGTAAGAAAGAAAAAAACAAACTCTAGGGTGATATCTCTGTGATATAAGGGTGGATTTTCTATTTTAAGTCTATATTTACCTGTTAAATTTGTTGGTAAGATTACTGGTTTACCCATTTCACCAGCCATATCTTGTGGTGGTACTAAAACACCAGAATTTGATAAATCATCCCTCTTAGCTGCTAACGGTGGTTGTTTCTCTGTTCGTTCTTCCACTTGTTGTTGTTGTTGGGGTTGTTTGAACGGTGGTTGTTGTTGATGCGTTTGGAAATCTTTATAATTATTATTATTTTCCAAAGGTAGTGCTAGATTGTTATTAGTCTGATTATTATCGTTATATAAAAGGAAAGCCACTGTAAACCATGCAGTACCAATAATTACAATTAATTTTAATAATAACGAACGCTTCCTCCATAAAACACCCATTTTCTGTTCTGTTGCTGTTTTGTTGTTTAGTTTTTTTTTGTTCTATTTATTTATTTTAAATTACATTGAAATGCAAGAAACTAACGTATAGCCGGTTTCACACTAGACACAATTCCGTTATCACCACTTGTGCTTATCTTATCTTAATTTTCATGTGTTAGTTTTGTCACTTTCGAATTAACATTTTGACAATTGTTGTTTTTTTATTGTTTATTTTTCGTCTTTTTTTTAAATAAATATTAAAATTCACGAATAAAAAGGAATCCAACAAATTGACGATAAGAACATATCACAGTTGTTTGTTGGGAATTTTCATAAATCTGTTCGGTATTCCATTTGGAAATTCCACGAGTCCATCCCTGTAATAATGTAAAAATGTCAAAAATTAGCGGATTTTAATGTTACTAAATTGACAATACAAGTATAATAAAGTTTGAATAAGGATTAGATAACGAATTAGATTGCAAGTAGGACGAATATATTCGCCAAAATAACATTTCGATTTAAATTGTTTAAATATTTATCGTTGGATTATTTCGAATGGAATAAATTAATGAAATTCTTGATTCAACGAATTAGTGATTTTATTGTTCAGCAATTGGTAGTTGGAACAATCGGGGAAATTTCAAATTACTAACACAATTTTTGTCAATTCAATAAATAAAATACTCCAATTTTAATCAAGCCTAAGTAATAGTGAATTTACTTTATGTTCATTTTCACGGCATATGTTATGACTTTGTTTAAATTCGATTTCTGCAATACAATTTATTTAGTGTTTTCAATGTTACGAGATTGGCAATATATGTACAATAAAAATTTCGATTTTAACTAGAAAATTAAATGGCAACGCTAATAAATTCTATTAAATCACACATGAATTGTTCAAATATTCATCGTTGGATTATTGAAACAAAATAATCGAATAAAATTCTTAATAATTTACTAGTTAGTGATTTTATTATTCAACAGTTGACAATTAAAATTTGGTGGGAATTTGAAAATATTATGCGATTTCTTTATTTTATTTACACCAATTTCCTAGGAATATGTTGAAATCAGTAAATTTAGGGATTTTAATGTCACTACGTTGGCAATAGAAGTGTAATAAAATATGTATTTCAAATGAATAATTAAAGATCAAACACAAATAGATTCGCGATCGAATATTATTTAAATTGTTAAAACATCCACCTTTAAATTATTTAAATACAATAAATCAAATGAATTATTGATAAATTTGATATTAGTGATTTTATTAATCAACAGTTGGTAAGTACAACATTGTTGATTTTGATGGGATTTTAGTGTTACAAAATTGGTAATAGAAATGTAATAAATCCTAATTAAGCAATAGGAAATTAATTAAAAATATTACGAAGTCCGATAGAATTTCATAAAGACTATATGAAAATCCATGTTTAAATTACCGGAATAAAATACAGTAAATGAATTATTGATAATTTGATTGTTGGTGATTTTATTAATCAACAGTTTGTAAATTGAAATAACCAAATTTGATATGGTGGGAATTTCAAATTTCTATACATTTATAAGTCAATCATTAATTTGAATCAAGTTTAAAACAGTGGAAAAGCACTTTTCGTCGTCCATTTACACTAGATTTGACTGTTGTACATGTGTGTGTATGGCTTGATGGTGATTAATTTATAAAAGACGTGAGTGTCTTGAGTTCAAGTCTAGTGACAAAATGGTGTGTCTAAAGACAAAGAGGCGACTGAATACGGAAAAAAATCGTTTGTTATCAATCACTCTATATATATGCATGTGTGTATATGTGATTGCGTAATAGAGGAAGTAAATGTTCAAATTTAAAATCTACTTGAATGGTATTATCAATCATTTACACACAGTTTTAATCTGTATCATTCATTAAATTGATGATAAATTTTAAAACACAATCGTACAAATTTTCCATTAACGTCTCAATGTTTCGTTGTGGAATAATGGAAAATTCATAAGACACTCCTCTAATACTTAGAGATGATAATTGCGGTGTGCCATTAAAGATCTACAACCAATTTTCCCTAGTGGAAACGTATAAAACTCTGCCTACATTTATATACATGATTGATTGAGTACAAACAAATTCAGATGGCACCACTACATACGCACAACACTTTTTACACGCGCTGTACAAAATAATTATTTTCCAATTAACTTGAAAACTTGGAAAGATCCTCCTCAACGGTTAA
The DNA here is from genome assembly GCA_028455855.1 of Meloe dianella. NCBI lineage: Eukaryota > Metazoa > Arthropoda > Insecta > Coleoptera > Meloidae > Meloe > Meloe dianella. The sequence goes on from JAPTHL010000074.1 coordinate 462,478, forward strand.
AACTATTTAAGATATGTGGACGCTTTCCCCACAACTTTCACTAGATAACTGCTAAGATCGTTTCGTAATCACTGTTTATTTATTTCATTAAAACAAAACAAAAATCGAATCGTACGTATCGGAAAGAAAATAGAAACAATAAGAAGATTCTTTAAATAAATTATAAAATAAATGGATAACAGACAAAGAGTCATCGTCACGAACTTGTTTACCTTCATCAATGCACAAGACTGCTTTTTTCGTTATTCAATTTGAAATGATTTTTGTTTTTTTGGAAAGTGGATAATCACGTGAAAATCCCACTTTAATTCAATCACTGTTGTATTGTGTAAAAACACACACACACACACACGTAGACAAAAATTTCAATTTTTTGCTGTTAAATAAATTTCAATCAACAATAAACCTGAAGCTTACTGTTTAACGAAAGTTTGCCTTGTAAATTAAATCCGAAGTAGATGATATAAAACAGGCCCAATATAAAGGTCGGCCTGTTATTATGAATAAAACTTATTTTCAAACCGCTAATTAGCCAACACCTTAATTAATTAAATATACGCTATGTATATTTTCCAATCGAATATCTCTCAGATTTGGAATTGTTTCGTTGTTGATGTATTAAATATCAAGATATCTATCAACAGAAAAGTAAAAACACTAAAAAAAAAACGATTAAAATGGTTGAATTTCTGATAAAAAATCTGTCAAGGTTATATCGATTTTCACAAGACACATCCTCATACAGGATCCTCCTTTCACTTTGCATCATCAGTTTTATTAATCGCTTACAAATTGTATTAATGGAGAAAAAAATCAATTAAATTTTAATTTCCTTGAAAAACTACATTAAATTGCCTTATTTAGACAGAATAATTGTAAAAACGAAATTGTTCCCAGTCAAGCATTTTCTATTTCTAAATTTTCTCCAAATTAAACAAATCAGCTTCACTTCTTGTGATGTTGATGAAGTTTTGCAAGTTTAGAAATTCATTATTCAGCAAATATTTGATCAATTTCAATGTTACTGTTTGTCACTTGTGCCATTCGCAATTTAATTCTCTCAAAGTTGATGTCGTTTAAATTGCAATAATTTGAGTGGTAATTTTTTTATTGTGCCCCAAACATTTGGCGGCGCATCCACCATTTTCATATAGAAAAATTCACTGTACTTTAATTTAAATAAATCAATTATTTATTAATTTGCGTTATTGTGTTTATTGTTCAATTATCCGATAGAACATCCACTGTTTGATCGTTCATTTATTTCGATATTTCAATTAATTACTAATTGTGACAATGGTAAATATTCAAATATTCACGTTTAAAATGCAAATAGGGCACTATTAGTGCTAAAAACAAAACAAAAACAGAATAACAACGGTTCCTCACATCGTTTAAAACTACATTAAATAAAATGTTAAAGTTTTCAACAACAACAACAAAAATAGTCTAATCAGAAACGAACAACACAAAGAATGCTAAAGTTAACATTTAAACATTTATAACAATAAAACCAATCGATTAATTTTCATAATTTCTTCCACAAATTTGTTGTAAATTTATTCTATTATAGAATTATAAAACTACAATATTTACAATTTTATTCGAAATTGTGAAATTTCATGATGCACATGGGCGCGCCTCCACCAATTCCACATATACAACGACGGAGAAAAAAAAAACAATGTTAAGGTCTATCCACACAGAACCGCAAAGTTGATTCACACAGACCGGTAACGTCTTGTTTGAACTAACCGAGAGTGTCGATAGTATTTATTGATGTTAAATTTGGTGGCGCAACTGTCGAGGGAACAAATAATAAGACTAGTCAGTCAAAAACAAAAGTATAAGTTAGAAAAAGATCATATTCTTTATCCCATTTCAACAAGTTTAGCATACTCTATAGTCATCTTTGTTTTACTTCTCGTTCCCTCAACAATTGCGCCGCTTATTAGGAACTAAAGTTGGCTTTATCAACGAACTCATGCTACTAATGCTTTTAGTATAGACGCGTGAAGATCTGTTTATAAGACTGCTTTGTTTTACAAATATAACAAACTCGCAAGCAATCAATTAACCTTGCCCATGCAGATAGAAAGCACACGAAAATCACGGGACGGCCGCATAACGGATACGTCACGTTAATAATAATCTGTGTTTAATATGCCAATTTGATGATTCTTCTTATTACGTGTACGGATGATATTTTACGTTACGGTACGGCTACGTTGGGATGACGGATCTGCATGATTAGGCCAATTTGATTCTTTTTATTACGGTTCTGTGCAAAATTTATTCAAACATATAATCAGATTAACTTAATTGTTGTTTTTTTGTTCATTTACATGAATTACGGTGGAACAATAGGCGACTTTTTAATTCAACAAATGATTAAATAAACATTGATTACATATACAAAAAGCAAATTGTTATTTACTTAGGTACGCTATTGTTTCAACTATTTTTGTTTGCTTATCAGAAATAGGTTATAAAATTGTAACCTTTAAAAAAAAACCACTTGCAATTAAAACTTTAATTGTATATCTATATATAGATATTTATTATTTATTTTTATGTGCTAATGTTAGAGTAAATTACTGAAACATCAGTGGAATAATCCATTTTTAGTTGAAAAGAAAATGGTAATTGTTAATTGTTTAATTCTATCTCTGTCTTGCTCTAAATCTAGTTTAAAGTTTTCTACGATTAATCTATTTAACAACAACAACAACACCAACGTATGACATGAAACTGTACGGTTATTTATTCAACATTTTCATCACATTGTTCAACATTTTAGTTGTTTTACTAACTATACAATAGAAAGAGATAAACGATGACGATTTAATCGAGTTAAAATTAATATTCATCAGTGTTGGTGGAATTTAAATAGAGAAAATAACGAAAAATAATTGGAATTTCCCGCCATATTTGACAAATTAGTCGATAAAAATCTTACACAATCTGTATTACCGATCGGGCAATATTCATTTTAAGTACACACCCGGTATATTTTGATTATTTTTTTTTGTTCTGCAGATTATTATGCCGGATAAGCCTTCATTATAGATGAAGGAAATGTGAGAAGGGGGCCTCTATCGATAATAAGATCTGAATTTCCACCCGCATATCACGATTGGAAAGTTGAATTATATATATATATTTCTCTTCTTTTTTGGCCGTTTTTCGCCACGTGTGAACAATTGTTGTGTTTGATCTTCACCACCATCATTATCACTATTATTATAAAAAAAACGAGGATTCTCGCTTTGTATAATTTGTGCTGATGTTACTCTCTACTTTTTGAAGTAGGAAAATCAAAGGGGATTGTACTAATAAATCAATGGGGAAATTCAGGGGAAAAAACGTACCTATGATCTATATCTATCTATCTATCTATCTCGCTTTATTGTTAAAGTTTAGTAATTATGATCTTTGTAATAAATCAATCTGGAAAGCCGACAGTTGTGAGCGCCTTTCAAGCATTTTGACATAAATCACCGTTTCAAGTTGCGGCGGGGGCGCAGGTCGCCGCCGCCACTGTTTTGGCTAGCTTGAATATGTTCGACATTATTAATTTCAACAAAACAATCATTAATCGACGGATTTTTAAAACAATACATTTGTCCTAGCTATCTATCTCTGTTTATTTGTTAATAAGCCTATTTCAGTGATAAGTGAGTGGGTGTCTATGTATAGGTTTAGATAGCAAAAAATTATCAAATTGTGGTTTGGTTGGCTTTAAGTTTAATTGAATTTCGATTCAAGTGTGTGTTGGTTGTGTTGTGGTAAGATAAATATTTTTAAAAGAAACGACGACACTTCTAATAATAACCAACCAGTTGGTAGAAGAACAACAAAAAAACGATGATTGGAAAAGAGGAAATTGATAAGAAAATTATTTTCTTTTAAAATTTTCTTACACTAAAAAAAATTGTGTGCGTGTAATCTTTACGCGCGATTGAAGTAAAACTTGTTTGACGGTTATGGTACATATCATGAAACGATTAAACTTAACTTAAAATATTACAGTTTAGTTATATTCATTAATGATATACTTCACATTATGCATTAAAAATAGGTATAATTGTCTACAACTATATGTAGATTATGATTTTATACATTTTCACCGTTAAGTGTGGGTATGTGGAATTCATTTAAAAATACGAGAAGATCTATACTCTGACGATTTGAATCTGTGCGACTTGACTTGACCGTTGTCAAATTGACAATTGTGGCTCGATTTCAATTGCTTTAATTGCCTTAAAGTTGACTACATTTAAGTAAACCGTATATAAATAAATATTTGTTTAACACTACTTCAATTTGATTGTAAAGCTTTACACAAATATGTCTGATTTTTTTCAAAAATTCTTCAATCTTTTCATATTCGCAGAAGTGGACGGGTTACCCTCAACAGTATTTATTTTGAAATATATTCATTGTAAGAACACCTCGTAGATTATAGTGGCAATTATTAGGTATGTTCCCACCCACAATTCTAGATTGTTTGGTTGATGACTAGACTACGCATGTCTAATTAGAAATTGATCAAAAAGTACTTTCAAACATCACCAGCTGGACCGCATTCCTATTGAATTCATTCAATTTACAGTTTCTGATGAGAGTATATTTGATTTTCTTAAATCAATCGTCCCGATTTCCATTACCATCTGCTACCGTGTGGAAAATGAGCATTTCCGAAGCATATTTTTGGAAATCTATAGATTTCAACCAATGACAGACGTTTTAACATGTTAGGTATTTAAAATTGTGGTTGCTTAGCAACATCTATACATTAATGCAATCGAGTACTTTCGGGTGCCCAACACACGATGGAATGTCGGCTGTATCCGTTGGACCGTAGAAAATCGTTTTCATTTATAGTACACTTTTCATATGAAAATTCACGAGCCGAATGGCTCGATGGTTAACGATAGGGATTTACGCCTAGAAGTCCGGGGTTCAAACCTCGGCACAGTATGAAAAAGGATTTTCAGAATTTTCCTCTTCTTATAATTGTTAATTTGTCCATGCCACACAGTACATGGACCAGTTAGCAAGATTATAGGATGTCCCTAGCCCCCCACCCGCCTTGCAGGTCCCTCATCGTAGAAAAAACATCTAGAATTGGTGAAATGAGCAGTAACCATCATCCATAAAAGGGCACAAGCGCCCAGGGTTTGGTTGAAATGAGCAGTAAACCATCATCCATAAGTAAAAGGGCATAAGCGCCCGGGGTTTGGTTGAAATGAGCAGTAAACCACAATCCTTTTTTCCTTTTTAAACATAAAGTTAAACACAATAAGAAAAATGGTGTGCGATTGAAGTAAATCTTTTTGACGTTTATGACACATATCACTGAAACGATTAAACTATTTTATATCCTAGATTCGTTAATACCACTCCCACTTTTTGAAGAATATTCACTCATTAATTAAATTAATTGAGAATAAAAAATTAAATTAAAAGTTAAATCAACTCATGTCAATCTACCCAAAATTCAAACCTGTTCTCCTATTCCTACAACCAACCAATAGCTGTCCTGATGTTGTAGTCACATGACTGAGAAATATCACCAGAAATAAGATACCAACCTTACATCTACGGAGTTTCTAAATTTCGTTACATGAAGTTGGAAATTTTAGTATTATTAGGATTTTAGTAGAACTAAATATTTTAAATAGCGGAAACTATTTCGAGCGTTACTTCCGTCAGAAAAAATTTCTGAGTTACCCCCTAGTCGCGCCTAAAGAAGTTTTACTTCAAAAATATATAGAAATGAGAAATTTTTCTAATATAACGGATGATCTTTCGAATTGACAGATTATGTGAATAAAGATGGTTGGATTAGATTAGAACTGCGACCACAGCTAATCTATTTTGTTCCTAGCCCTATATCTATTGATATCCCAGCAAAGTGGTTATCTCTCTCTCTCTCTCTCTCTCTCTCTCTCTGAGAGACCTCTTAATTATTCCTGCAGGCGATAAGGTGTCATTGCCCGAGTGGATGAGCCTTATGCGAGCCAGCAGGAGGATTTTTGAGCTGGTATCTCACTGAGCAGTGTTCAGTTAGAAATCCTGTTACAAGTCCCAGTTCGTTCCTACTTAGGTCGAGAAGTTTTCTAGTATTCTTAGGTGGAGCATCTTTGTGCTCCCTGCCTTCTATGGGTCTTGACTAGTCGTTCGTTTCCAGCAAATGCCTGATGCGTTAGCACCTATGCAAAATAAGTTCATCGCCCTTTGTTAGTTATTTCACATTGATTGACGATGTTCCCAGATGATTTTGGACTCAAGCTTTACAGATTTCAGCATCTGCCTGTCAAAATGTATAACTGTGCACGTTTGAGGTTTCTTCGTAAACACTCTCTATCACACATTTCTATTGCAAGTGTTTCGGACTGCAATTTTCCTAAGGCTAAAGCTTATGATGCCCGATGGTTTGACCAGAAAGTCTGTACGCTCCTGATTTCGTAATGGTAGTCTGAGGGCAACCTCAGGGCAGCGGCACGTTCTTCCTTCCACACCTGCAAATGGCGTGGAAGTAGGCCGAAAAGTACCTCCATAGCAACAACAACAACAAAGCTCATTGGACATATTAATCAACAATACTACCAACTATTACAATTATAAATTCACTATTATATTGACAAGTGGTCGATTGTGTACCCATTGTCAATTGCCAGTATTACCAACACAATTATCTGTGAATCGATTTGTATTTATGAATTGAATTACTGGAATAATCATTGTTGTTGTTGTTTATCGATTTCTAAATTACATACAACCAAATAAACTTTCTTTGTTGATTAATGATCGTATTCAGTGTGAATTCAATTCGGTCATTTTTACTTGCAAAAATTCATCAAAAAGAAACCGTTGATTTATTAACCAGAATTACATTAACAACATCTGTACCAGATTCACAAGATTAAAATCAAATCAAATGGAAATGTTCGTATCACTGAATTCAACTAAATAAAGTGCGAAATTTACCACCAAACAAAAAAGAAACACCCCAAAATAGATAGATAGATAGAGTGTCAATTGCTGGATTTGCTTATAAAAAATGACACATTATATGGAATTGTTGATGAAAGAGTGAGAACGTGAAATTACTATTTATATGGGCAACGAAGTAGAGAATAACAAGCAGCAAAAAATAAAAAGAAAAGAGTCGTGGTTGACCTTTGATTTAGCCTTGATGGAAAACGATTCACCTCTCTTCTAGTCGTGCCATCTTTTAAATATTCGATTGTAGGTCAATTTACATGGGTTTTCCGCATAAGCCATCAGGGTCATTCCGTTGAATAATTTGAACCGTTTAAGAACGGATTTGCTATTGCGATAAATGCTTTCATCCGATTTCCCATTTACATAAAGTAGCATCAATGGTGACACATTGACTTTTAACTACTAACCTTTAAACGAACATATACGCAACGTTTCTCTTTTATTTATATTCAATTCAACACGAATATTTCTATTTCGTTAATAATCATCCATTGATTTCATTGGGATAAAGTCGATATTATTCGCGTGATATCACTCACTATTCATTCAGTTTATATTATGTTAGATGAGGAGCGTTTTGTTATTGGTGAAAATTTAATTATCTATCTTGTAATCTATAAGAATTTTGCCCAAGCATTTTGCTTTATTTGAATTACATTGAGAAGGATCAAAACGAAAAAAAAGGCAGCACGGAAAACTGTCTCGTTGTTAATTAAGCTTTATTAAAGTCTATCGACCCTTGTTTCTTCTTATTCAATTCCAGTTTTGAATTGATTAGATCGGTGTCGATTCCCGTTTAATTTTTCATTAGTTTGACGCGATAATTTTCGTTGATGCTGTTCTTGTTGTGAATACATTTTTATTAAACAGAAGAATACATGAATACGATTTGAACGATATAAAGAAGACGACACACAATAGGATTGATAATCGATAAATCGATCTTAATCTTTAAATATAACATGGAAACATTCTTAATTATTCAAACATTTGATAATAATAATGATAACAGGCATGATGATAGAGAAGAAAACAGGTCAACAACGACAGGAACAGGATTGATTTACAAATAATTGCATTATTCACGATAATTGTCCATATCGCATTCAATATTGATTTCTAGTCAAATAGAGAAACGCAAATAAATGAACAAAACATTAAAAAAACAACAACAAAATCGAAAATTCGTTGAAATTTTGCCGCACCCACCAAATTTTATACCGTTTACAGTTCTTTTCTATTTAAACAGTTGGTATTAATCTTGTGGAATAATTAAGTAATTGTTATAAAACTGGTCGAAATATCCACTAAATTAATACAGAAACGATTATTCATTTAGAAATAATATTAATAATGCCGTTTTATTTGTTATTAATGTTTCAAATTTGTAATAAACTATCATTAATAGTGATTTTTACGCTACCGCAATTTCAGTTGGTATTACTCGTGTTTATTTTTAAAACAATTTTCAGCACGTAATTGAAATTTAAAAATTAATGCACAAACTAAAATCAAACCAGGATAAATCAACGTAGTTTTGTGTTTATTTTAAAAATCAATTAAACAATAATAGAAAATATCATTTATATAGACTGTAATAATTTTGGGGGTGTTTTTAGTTGGCCGGTTGGTAGAGCTATGAGAAAATCATTTAATAATTTCGCGCCACAAGCCGACCATTGGCGTACTTCGGAGGTGGGCCGCTTCAAAAACAACTACAACAAATACTTTTATTTAAACAAAAACCGCGTTTAATTGTGATTGGCGCTTCAATTTCCTGATAAAATCCCTAGATTAGTGATCTTTTTATTATAGCATTTTCAGTTGGTATAGAATCTAGGCGCCAACTTTGAAACTATTACATAAAATAGCCGAATAGAAATTTGAACAAATGTAATTTTTCAAAACAATTTCCAAAAAAAAACAAAATCGTTCTCTGGTAATTTTCAAATAAAATTCAGTAGATATATCGAATATTTATTTGCATGCCAACAATATAGATGTGTCATGGAATATAAATGTGTAAAGTAAAGAGACACGTACGCTATTGTTTAATGGTCAAAAAGCTAAACAAAAACAAACAAAAAACCAATAAATTTATTATGTTCTTTATATTGTTATTATAATCATATTTATAGGTGATTTATTGTTGGATTGTTGTGGTATTAACTGGATTTCAGTGGGTAAACTGAATTGGAATGAATACGTACGTGTACCATATTTGGAACAATACAAATTTCTAAGAAAATTAATAAACACGATTTGTTTTTATCCTACTTTACCTAAAAATAGAGGAGTTTTATCGATTGATCGCATGAAATTAGAAATAGAACATTGTCTACATGTTACATTTCCAAATCAGGTGCATTCGATCTAGTTAATATTAATCAAAAGTTTGATAATAATACAAGCGAAATGTGATAGAGAAACTAATATTGGAATTTTAGTTAGGCTTACGATAACTAAATTTAATGATTTATTAGTTAATAGAATTATATAATTTACACACTACACACAACTAATCAAATGAATCCTTAACTATTAACAACGATCGATGATAATCAAGTTTTTTTAACAATATTAACACAAATCTTGATAGCAACTCTAGCCATTTTGTGAATGAAAACAAGGAAACAATTCATCCGTTTCTAATATCTATTAGAAATGACAAATTTATAGTAAAAATAATACTCATATTATCAATTCGACAATAAGAATGATTACGCCTTAATTAATTTGCATTTTATTTGGTGAATACACAGAAACGGAAGAGGAGAGATGTCGTATTTGAAAGAGACGACACGCCGGTCGAATAATCAACAAACTCTTAAAAATGAAAAATGTTCAGATTCATTCATATTTTATTTCGCTTTTATACTGTGTTTCCTATTCAATATTTAACAATAACAAAAAAAATTATATAACGAGAACTAGAGAGAACAATGAATGGTTCTTTTACATTCTTATAATTGGTGTTGCAATATAAAACACTGCATTGTATTGATTTTAAAGCCGTAGAAGTGTTTAGATTTAAAAGTGGCGTTAAGTGTGTGTGTGTGTGTGTGTGGTGCATACTGAACGTACCTCAATCCCACATATATTGGATATTTGTGCGAAATATCATCGTGTCAAATCTAATTTGAACATTTAAAATGGGTGCACTTTAGCGTTTATTTATTTTTAGACACTTAAAAATCCCAAAAATATCCGCAAAAAAGCCAAACTGATATTCACAAGAATTATCTTTAGGAAAGTCGTCCAACATGATGCAACAGAAATGTGTGCTACGGAGTGTTTAAGAAGAAATCTCAAAGGTACACAGGTACACATTTTGGCAGCCAGCCAGGCGGTACTGAACGCTCCAAAGGCAACCAAACTTACCCTTGCATAGGTGCCAGGGCACCAGGGATTTGCTGGCAACCAAACAGCCGACGACTTTGCTGAAAACAACTACTAATCAAAACCCACAGAAGGCTGGAAATTAATAGGTGGAAAGGGACCTAAGTAGGAACTTCTAACTGAGCATTTTGCCCAGTTAGATAAGTACGGGAAAAATCTCCCTAAGAAATCATCAATGTCGCAAGAAAGATATCTTTTCTGGGACACCAATAGACGAAAGGGGTTAAGAACAAGACCAATCGACTCCCATAATCTAATCTAACTACAAAACATGCTAAACCGGAGCAATTTTAATTTCACATTCGGAAATTATCATGCAAAAATCCATAAATCTATAAGTAAATTCATGCTGAAGTGTTCTGACGTACAGTTCCACATTCTAGATGTTCAAATTAGATGGGACAGCCTTGTATTTACAATGATAAAGGCCGCATCTATTGCTGCAACAATCCACATAATTGCATACACTTATAGCATTTAAATTAAATAAAGGATGTATTATTAACCAACAAGTTATTCGTCTTAATCAATGATAACGAAGAATAATTTGATTCTTTTCAATTCTAATGTCAACTTTCACTTTATCTTGATAGATATGCAGATAAAAGATGGTTGGTAAAACGAAATTTAAAAATTGAAATAACACAAACGATTGGCGCATTATTCTATTAAATAGAAATCGAGGCTAATTACACTTACGATAATTTTTATTTAATCTTTATATATAAATGTATCCCAACAGTTATTGCAACGGAACGAGATGAAATTCGTTTTGAGGTTGTTTTATTTATTTTTTGTTTTGTTTTGTTATTTGAAAAATTATCTAGATTTTCTATAGAAATTCCACAATGAAATTGTTGTATAAAAATGTTCAACAGCCATAAAACATCTGTCTGATAATACACATTACAATACATTTATTTTAATATTCAGTATGGTTGTGTGTGTTTTTTTCGTAGTTATGCCTGTTTAGCGTATATGGTAAATGTTCTAGAAATGGATAATGATAAGAGAAACAGTAGTTGATATCTTTATTTTATGGAAATTTCGTGACACCTTTACGACTACTTACAGAGGAGGGCAAAAAACTTTACAGAAATTTCAATACTTCCAAGGCGCATCCACCAAAAATTTATGTAAACGCTATATATAGGCATAGGGTTTTCCATTTGGTACAGTTGGTACACGATTAAAAGAGAATTCGGATTATCTTGACTGAATTAATCGAAATATTCAACAAAAATATATTGAAACATTCCCAAGAATCAAGATAAATCTTAGAAAAATTCATCTAAAATCATAACTATTATAAAAAAATTAGAATAAAAGCTATCAAGTAGTAACTTTTGAAGTTAAATTCATTTCTAATTGGTATTACTTTTAAGTTAATTACCATAGCGCTAAATTTGATTGTGATTCCAATAATCAATACAGTCAATATAGTAAATGTTATCCAAATTGTTACTTAACAGCTTGGCATTTCAGTAAATTTTCATTTATCAAGATGGCCTTTTTACGTTTAATTATTTTGATGATCATCGATAAAATAAATCACAATGTTTATTAGTAATTTTAATGCTAAATCAATTTCGGTTGGCATTACATAATTGTTTTTAAACAGGGATTTTTTGCTCGCCAAATTAATTGAGTTTGGTATTATTATGTAATACGAAGATTTGAGCGCTAAGTTTGAATTTAACTATAGAAAATTGATGGAAATTTTGAAAAATCTCATCATACGTCCATTTATTTTGAGTAAAATTTATGAAAATAGACGGCAATCCAGTTGAGGCCGTCAAATATTTGTGAATTGATTGATTATTTATAATAAAATTGTTGGTTTTTCTAAAGATTGGATTGCGTATTAATTAATTTTTTCGTTGTCTAATGGATATTTCCACAATCGAAACTTGCAGAACATCAACCAAACATTTTAATTTCGGTTATTATTCTAATTATTGAAATTATAATAAAATTATTTTAAATAGTGATTTATTTGTTGAGCTGATTTCAGTTGGTATTGCTGATTTTACGCGCCAAATTCGAAATTAAATACAGTCATTTCTCACAAAATATGACCTTTGCTAGATTTGTAATAATTATAAATAAAAATGATTGTTTAATTGTATAATTGATGCATCCAGCCAAACATTTTGCAATACAAACAGTCTTACCACATATTAAACAAAGATTGAAAATAGGTAACTAGGACTTGTTGCGATTTCAAATAATAAACGAAAATTACATTATCATTATTGTTATTAAAAAGTTAAAAAAATAATAAAATAAAAATAATGATTATTAACAAATCAATTGCAACTTTCACATTTTATATTCATATTTTATGTATTTAAAAATTAGCCTAATTACATCGTAATTGTAATTGAAAGAATTGATTTGGAAGAGATATCGCCAATTTGGTTGGGGATTTCTACCCAGTCAATCTTTAAAAGTGAAAGTCGAGATGAAGATTCTATTTGGATCGTGGTCATTTTTATTTTGTGTGCAAGACGAGAATGTTAAGACACGAACAAAGTAATAACAGGACTTATCCTCATCTACTTCGACGTTACTATTTGTTGTATAGATAGAAAGAAGGTGTTGTTGTTGTTGTTGTCGACGTCTCTTCGTTGTTGTCGTGACTATGATACAATAGAGATTACAACCTATACTTTGACTTTTATCTATTGGATTTACAGTTTGAAGAGAAATTTCCATTAAAATGCATACTACTCAATGTCTATAGATTTATCGTGTGTATATTATTCATGAAATCACTTTGGAAGGTTGGATATTCTCAAATTTTTCACAGTAATTTGAATAATTTTTAGGTGAGGTCAAATTAACGAATTCGTGTATTTATGTGAATGCCTGCAATGTGAATACAACACAACAGTTAACGGCAATTATCAATGAATGAATCATGAAGCTATTTGGTGTTTTTTCCTAATTTTAAACAAAATCAAAACCGTTTTGTGTACAATATTCACACAATTTAATACTGACTTTAACGATCACAAAACCCACAAGAATTAGAAAGAATATTAATAAAATCCAAACTTTATTGACGTGTTCAATATAAAAATGCGAAAAATTTACGGAAAGATCATCGCAACAATTACTTTAGCCAATGTTACGCACCATTGTGGTGGCATAATCTTTAATTTACACCTTTTTTACGATTATTTTTGTAAAATAAACAAAAAAAAAGCCGAAAAATTTCTATTGTTACATAATTATTAATGAATTAAATGGGGAAAATATTTAAATTTCGTCGATTTCATATCGTTTTAATCCCACGTTATAAATAAATTGCCAAATGATCATCTCGAAATAACGGACAATCAATGATGACATTATCTAGAGATCACATCATCGGATTCATTCATTATCTGTTAATGTACTGCCATCAACTATCAGCCTTATCAATTACTATTTACTCAACAACAACAACAAAAAAAGGTTAATCTCTACGGAATTCGAATTCGGATGTGGTGGCACAATTGAGACACAAACGCTAGATCTGGTTCATGCCCTGCTGGTGGAATAATTTTTTTTTGATTATTTGCATATTAAATACGGAAGAATTACGTTGAATAATTCTTTACACTCCAATTACATTTCTTACATCAATTTAGTTTAATTACAAATACTTCCAAAAAAAAACATACGAAAATTTCAATAATTTATTAATTATATTGATGAATATTAATTAATTAACTAATTTGAAACATATATAAATAGCCGTTGATTATTGTAGAATTATAACAGAATAGTTTCCAGTATTGAAGAAGTCGGAAATTTGTTTACTTTACAACAACAACAACAACAACAAGTCAAATAAAAATGAAAGTGCAATTTTTATTATTAATTACTTGTGTCCATTTAATTAATTGTGTTATTTATAATAATGGGTTTTTTAATAAGAATCATATTAATCGAAATATACCAATTATAGAAAATGGTGTACCAATTGATACACCGGAAGTACAAGCTGCCAAAGTTGCACATTTCGAAGCGTATGCACATGCTGCAGCATTGGCAGCCAAACATCAACCATTGTCGAATCAGCAATACTATCAACGCCATTATCAACAACAACCAATACAAACAACATATCATGGTATTTATTATTATTATTATTATTATTATTATTATTATAATTATTATTATTGTTATGATTGTTATTATTGGTAATCTAAAAATGGGTTATTTTAGGTAATCAACAACGTTACCGCCGTAGTATTTATATAAATCAACATATTCCAAAAATAATAAATGGTGTACCAGAAGAGACACCAGAAGTACTATTAGCAAAATATCAACATTTGATGGCACATTCCCAAGCGAATTCACATAATCATCTAAATCTATTTCATGGTATTGGTATTAAATACGATTCATATTATAATGATGGTTACTATCATATACCGATAATTGGTAAAAATGGTGTACCAATTGATACGCCCGCAGTACAACTTGCACGTCAACAACATTTATTAGCTCACTATAAGGTCAAAAATTACTAATAAACCACAAAAATCTATAAATTAATAAACAAAAACTTATTTCATACTATATTTATATTATTCTAGTTAATCTATTTTGGCATGGTCAACTTGACTTGGTAGTGGAATCGAGTCAAGTTGACCAAATTCAAACTAGATACAGTATAGTTAGGGTTTAATTTCGATTTCAACAAAAATCACAAGAATCTGCCTTTCACATAATTCGGATGATATTTGTAATGAATTCGACAGAATATCTGTGAGAAAAAACATTCACATTTAACTAATTGACAATTAGATTTTTAATTAATTAAACTTGAAAGTTATGCGATTCGGTAAGAAATGACATTTCGACAAATAATAAGCGGTTGGTTGTATGTGGTAATCCAAACAGAAACGACAAAAATTTGTTTGTTTTTTCTCTTTGAATCACAAAGCCAAAACCGAAAATGACTGTGGTTTTTGATTGTTTTAAGATGTCCTTATCGAGAAGACAATTCTTTAAATAAACAACTTAAAAACGTCAAGGTGACAACAGAAAAGTCTCTCTATTGTTTCGGGAAATAGAAGAAAAAATTGCGAAGAAACATAAAAACGAATCTTTAGTGATGATCTGATGATGGTGACTATAGTAACGGAACTGTAGTACGGCCGCAAGGATAATTGTACCTTTGGGAAATTCTGACTGTACACCAATACCTGGTGTTTGTTAGTAATAATAGGTCAACATTTTCGGT
This sequence comes from Meloe dianella, assembly GCA_028455855.1. Lineage (NCBI taxonomy): Eukaryota > Metazoa > Arthropoda > Insecta > Coleoptera > Meloidae > Meloe > Meloe dianella. The sequence goes on from JAPTHL010000074.1 coordinate 478,136, forward strand.
TGGGCTATTCTATCAAATACCTTTCTACACTGTCCAATTAGTTAACAAATTCCTATTATTTTGTTTGTAAATTAAACAACAACATAAAAACAAACATCGAACTTAACAAGGATTAAATTTGATATACAATTATTTGTAAAGGAATATAACCTTGTAAACCATTTTGGGATGAATTATATTGAAACTTTATCCAAAAATAATACCTTAAAGCTATTTATTGTCGATATATAGATGTAAAATTTGATACATTTAGAAAACGTACATCAAATTCAAGAAAAATTAGGATCTTTTCGATTTGTTCTGTTGGCTCTATCAATTAAAATGTTATGATAGAAGTGATTTTTATCGTTGAATTTGTTTCAGTTGGTAGTTTTGTAAACTATGAGGGCTAATATTTTTAATAATAGTTGACTTTTGGATATTTAGTAAATTTTGGTTTATTTAGTTGGTATTTTATTTCGAAATATTTCGAGAATCGGCACACAATAAAACAAAATATTAAAAAAAAAATGATATAAACTCTTATTGATCATAAAAATTACAAAAAAGAAACAACGCTTTCAATCATAAATAATACATTAAAACTCATTTAATAGTGACATTTTCACGGGACTAGTTTCAGTTGGTATTACAACTTTTTAAGAAACCTGCAGCGCTCAATTTGAATAGATATAGTTTACACAATTAATTAGGGTGAAGTTGAACAAAAATCTTCTAATTAATTCGAAACATTTAAATAGTTTAAACTAATTTTATATTTATTCTTTTATTATAAAAATATAAATGTGAGTAAAAAGATAAAACAAAAATTTCTTTAATAGTGATTTTTTTTGTTCGACTAATTTCAGTTGGTATTATAGGCATGTCATCGAATTTGGGCGCCTTATTTAAATCTAAATAATCTCTCTTGTGTATAATCTATGAAATAATAATAATAATAATAATACTGTTTAAACCTGTATGGAATAATTCTAGAATTAACAAGACGTTTCGAATAGTGTTATGGTCAGTTATTTGTACCTAAGACTAATACCTTAAGGCTATATCATCTATCGATATTTGCATATTATTGTTGTTATGGTAATAATTTGTGAAATTTCGTTGTGTTCAAGAGAATTGCTGGGGAAAAACAGAAAATCTTTAAATTTATTTTGTTTTCTCCATTCAAATTTCGTTGTAGGAGTTGGAACCGGATGTGGTGTGATAATAATAACCGGGTTTAGAAAAAACAAACAAAATTGAAATCAAAAATAATTGTTTCTTTGTTTGATAATGATAATGCTTGCCTGGCGCATCCACCAAATCCCATCCTATATCTATTATACTAGATATCATCATTCTTATTATTATTAATTTCCTTTTCGATTACACATTACTGCATTAATTAAAATATAATACGACCAAGACTGTGCAGATGACATTTACAAACAACGAAAAACAACAACAACAATTCGAACAACAAAGATGTATAAAGGATTAACATTTACTATAAACCTATTATTGATAACTATCCGATTTTGTAAAATAATGCACAAACATAGAAATGAGCAAATGTCCCCTATAGGGAATGCGCGTTTCGCTCATTGGCATTAGCGATAAATTGAATATTTCCAGTCAGATATCGGCAGAGAATCGATTTAATAAATATAAAGACAACTTGAACGTGTACTATGCTTTGTACAATTTCAAGTATATTCAGTACACATTCAAAAGTTTATAGTGACCTGACCTGACCTGACCTGACCGAACTCACAATGGAGTTCCGTTTTGAATCGCCTTAGCAAAGTCAAATCGATTTTCGATTCATTCGACGCACCGATCCTATTCCCCCATATACAATGTTGAATACAGAGGTAATTAGATATTCTCACAAAAGTAACACGTTTATGGGGTGGCCCAAATGTTTGACCTTATTGAATAGAGAATAAATGCCGCCACGGAACGCAGATACAAAGATATTTTCCTAATTAACTCGAATTCTCCTTTGTCTCAACATTGATAATAATATAATAATTTTTTTTGTTTTGTTGGTAGGCGTGTGTGAATTTTCATAATTATTCGTTTGTTTATTTATTTAGTCTGGATAAAATGGGTGGGTGTATCGAGTTAAATTTGTAAAATTTACACAGCCATTGTGATTCAGATTTCTTAGAATAATATACTGAAATTACAAGAAAATATGATCCAATTTGTCTGTCTACTTTTACATTTTCTCCGTGTAGAGAGAGAAGCGTTCTCCCATCTGCCACTCCTCTCACTCACTCACTCACTCACTCAATCTCTCTCTCTTGATTGATTATGAGAACTGAACCGCATGTCTCAATTGCGCAAAGTTACCACAGTTTATTAAAATTGTTGTAACATCATCGGGACAGTTGGTATTTTCTATAGATTCCATTTGCAATGTAGGTAACATTTATCACACAAGTTACTAAGTATTTTGATATATTTTATCGATTCGGTACGTTATTTTTTGTCTCATTTAACCTGATCTTTGATAGACATTAACTAACCATATCTATCTCTCTTCCACTATGTATATGTTAGGATCTATTTATAGATGGACACCCGAATTTATCAATTATTTATCTAATTGTAAGTTGATTTCAGCTTTAACGTGTAGGTAGATAGATGTATAAACACAGTGGCACTCGCAATATAAACATATAAGAAACATTAACATTAGAATTGAAATAGAAGAAACAATTGCGTTAAAATTGATGTAATAAAGCATTGACAACATTAAAACTTTGCTGCTATTAGTTTTGTTTGTTGTTGTTGTTGTTGGTGGTGTTAAGAGTAGCAGTGACCGCAACGTTACTACTCCCCCCATTTTTCCATCTATTCTTTTACGATAGCAACAACAACCCTCATCCACATACAAATCCCCATTTTCCAAAACTTAATAAATAACACTGTCACGTCACCTTTTTTAGTTTCCCAAAGTTTTCGTTTTTGGTTGTTATTGTTGTTGTTGTTGTTTATCGTTATTCTGCTCTTGTTTTATTATTAAAATAGAAGGTGTCCCATTTTAAGAAATATGTCAACTTTTGATTAGTTAAATGGAGACACACTTTCAGTTTATATTAATATTTTTATTCCACATACGGTCAGGCTTTTAGCTAATTGTTTACCTATCTTATATAGTGTTTTATAGCGGGTTTATTTTTTTTTATAGAACACCAACAAAAGACTGTAAAAGTCAAAGCACTCATTTATGACCTCAATTGATATTTACTTTAACTAAAAAAAAAATTATATTACAATACAAAACCATTAATATTTCTATTATAATAAAACAATAAATTAATTAACGACTTAATGATTAAAATTATTCGTTATCGGCCATTTTGTGTCTAAAATTGAGGTTATAAAATACTTATTTATATAACACACATATAAAAAACAACAGAAAGAAGGTAATTAAAGTAGGCGTTATTTAGTTTATATGCGATCGTATACGTGGAAAATCGTTACAATTGTTTGGGAGTGGTGGTGGTGGTGGTGGTGATTTCCAAGGGGATGATTTTGACCAGAGACCTTGGCATTAAATTGTTTTGCACATAGGGGACTATGTGTAATTTATCATGTGACATACTATAGTAGTAGTAGAGAGATAGATGGTAGAGAGTTCGTATGGTAATGTCAACTTTATGACAAATTGTATAGATAGAAACAGAACGTGATGACATTTTAAATTATTCTATCCTTTTCTATTTGTAATATTCTCATTGTGTTGAGTACTTAATCAAAAAGCTAAATAAATATGAAAATCATCAAAAATTCGTCGCTTTTAACAAATCAAAAAGACAAAAAGACAATCAATTATTGATAACTAGAAAGAATAGAACGCAATAAAAGCGAATTGGAACAGATAGAAAGAATGAATGAAAGAAAAAGTAGCATCTATAAAACGGTGATAGATTGAAAAATTACTACTATTAAGACATAGTTTCAAACATCTCTAATTTCAAACAATGGAAATAAATGTTTAATGTTATAAATACACATATCGGTAGGTAGTTGATTCATGAAACTTTTAATATTCATATTTATACTATTATTGAGATGCCGCTCTATCATTATTGTTTCAATTATCTAACACATAAATATCCGCTCTTTAAATCAAATCAATTTATCACAATAAATGGATATACGTTTATTTATTTGTAACAACAATTAAGTATTATATAGATAGTACTACTTGAAAGTTTCATATCGTTACTTACAGTATTACCACACAAATAAATATAAACTGTACTTACTTATAAGTTGAATGTAATAATAGTAGTAGAGAATCCGGATATCCTGTTTATGTAAATATTTAGTCATACTGTATATAGATATATACATATATAATTTGCTTAAAGGCTGCTACTACTACTACTATGCCAACGTATTGTTTGAATTTTGTTTTAAAACAAATAATAACATCTTACAGTGAATACGATTGGGGATTTATATGAAATCAAAGTTGGTAATCATAAATTATGTCGATAATACAGATTACTATTAATTGTACCCAATATGGTATTATTTATCAAAGACCTACGCTTTCCGTTGACAAATTTTCATAGCCTACTTATTATTATTATCGTCAAATTATTAATTATTAATAAAATTTAGATCATAGTTAAATTAATTACGTTTTGTTCCTGATTTTTGATTTGTTTTTAATTACTTACTGTTGATTGTTATAGTTTAAATTACTAATTATTTCTATTTGTTTAACAAAAGTTTAATTGTTGTTTAAATGAATTTAATTGAATAGAATTTTTTTTTATTTTTAGAAACTTTACACTTTAATTATTTAATTATTTTTAACGAAAGAAGACTTTTAACTTTGTTTAAGTTAATTAATTTAACATAAAATTTAGTTATATAGTTGTAAAATTGTACGTTGTTTTTTTTATTGTTAGGGGGTGGGGGGTTTAGTTTGTTGTTGTTGTTGTTGTTGTTGTTGCGGACGAAAATACATTTCCAATAAATTCATATTTTAAGTACTGATTTAATATTAGCGCAAAAGACGAAAATAAAATCGATTCGTTCCATATTTTCCACATATTTTTGTATATTCACAACCCCCACCACCTCTACACACACACACACACACACACACACACAAACACTTTCTAATATTAGATTAATTAACAACAATTTTCCGTAATTAACAACAATAATAATAATATTATTATTATGCTAATTGGACGTAGAGAGAAAATTCGAAATAAAGGAAATCTAGCCAGCCTTGATAGAAATACACTTCCTTTGTTCGATGTTACTTTGTTTTTTTTTCCCTCCCAAAACTTAGTAGGCGTGTAGAGAAGAATAAAAGAAAACATCTTTTCTCATAGCCAACTATGTGTGCAATTCAAATTAAATATTCGATTACTTAAAAATGGGGAAATTAATAGATTTGTTTTGAGTAATCCACTTCCGGTATCTAAATAAAACCGGAAATAATCGTAATACGATAATAATTTAAGATGTCTTTAAATCGGGACACTCTGTATATGCTCTAAAAATATTTCTATTTATCGATAAACATATTTAATGTGGTATTTGATCATCTTCTTCTCTCTCTCTCTCGTACACACACACTTGATTCAATATTGATAAAAACAGATGTTAGACTTTCACACGATATTGCACACTTTTATAAAAACACGTTAATCAAACATTTTTCAATTGGATTCATTTGAAATAAATCGAAAAATATGAAACTGTTTGTTTTTCCCCCAATAATATTGTAAATTATCCACAAGAAAAACAGAATAAACAAACAAAACTGGTCAATTTTGCAAACAAAAAATTGTCGCAATTTCCAATAATTACAGTTGAAATCATCAATTAACGGTACGAATTTCCGTCTAAATTACTGTAATAAATAATAACCGGAAGTCTTATTAGTTGGTGAGAGAACATGAGAAAATCTCAACAGAAATCATTAAAGAATTCAACACGATTTCTTACTTTTATTTTCGTGTCAATTTAAATTGTTGTTCCATTAATATAACGGGTCGACCAAAAATTTATAAACTTATACGAATACAGTCGCGACTTGCCATTGGGTTTTTATTATGCTAAAGTCAAGTCGATGGCATCACAATAGATGGAGTATAAATTGTATTGTGTAACATAAGTTTGATATAATTGTCATAGTCACCAGTATAATAACATTAGAAACTTTTCACGGTCCATTTGGACCAGCCCATTAATAACAATGAGGCCCTAAATTTACTTCTCCCCTTCTATTATGATTCAATCGTGCTCTCTCTCTCTCTCTGTCTTATTGCATAGTTTTGACACAAAACACTAATAAAGCGTTTTCCAATAAATCGTAAAGTTTATCCGTTATCTATCTTTGTTCTACAGACAGTTTTATACTAATTAACTTTATTGAGGTGACTTGTTGTATTGGAGTGGGCCACCCTGTGTATGATACAAGGGTTGTTAATGTAGCGTAAATTAATAGATTTCCAAGGGTTGAATTATAACAAACACAAACCATATGTAAGTTATTATCAATGTTTTGTTTCAATATTAATTAGCAATTGTTTAAAATCGTTAAAAAATAAAATAAAACACATATGAATGTTTCGTTTTGATAATGGCCAATTACTATTTTTTTTTGTTTTTGTTTTATTATTCCACTCGAATGTTGATTAATAGAGAAACTAAATGTGATTTGAAGAAAGAAAATCGTGTGATTCTTCTACCATTTCTATCTCGTTTTTCTTTAATTTTTCTCAAATCGGTTTTGAAGATTTCTCGCTAAATTCAGTTGGGTCCCATTATACGTGTATCCCATTTGTATATCTAATCCCTTTCGTATTTAGATGTGTACAAATGGTAGAAATAGGGAAAGGACGACGATATCAGCATACGCCCAACCCTCTATATACAACCCATCTATAGAATAAATTAGCGGTTACAACAGAACGATAGAAGTTGTGTCTAAATTGCTAAAGTTTTGATGGCCAACCACCATCGTCATCGTCGTTGTAGTAGTCATTACTATATACATACACCATCCCTTTCAAATTCAACGTTGAGTGGGCAATAAAATGAATATAAACATACGCCCAAAGGGGGGGGGTTGGCGGGGCGGCAGCAATTGAGGATTTGTCTTTTAAATTTAAATCGTCGCAACGACATTTTATTACAGTTGTTAAGAATAACAATTAATCGATATAAGTTTGTTTGTTTGCCAAACACCACCACCACCCCCTTCAAGAAGTAACTACATGGCCTGCTGTGATAACAGTATCTTTATTAACTTATCATCCCTTGCTAGCTACAATATGGCCAGATCGTGTTCTACCGCGATACGCGAATAAATCTTGGATGTTCCTAACCATTTTTTTTTGTGTGTGTGTCGTTCGTGAAAACGTCGACAACATTAAAAGGGATAGTTGATTGCTTGATGTCTGGCTATCTTTATTTTCTCAACGAATTTCTAAAAGAACAACGTTTATCGTTTCAATTCAAAAGACTTCTATTGAATACGAACCCGAACAACTATCTCGTTTAAATAAGTGATCGATATAAAAAAAACGAACGCATAATAAAGAGATGATACATTGTAACCCATTGGGATAATACCATAAAACTTGATGTTGTTTTAAATATAATAGAGACGTCGACCTAGATTGAAATTAATGTCGTATATATATATATATATATATATATATATATATATATATATACCCGAAAAGCTAAATTTTGTGTTGTTGTTGTTGTTGCTGAAAGATCCCTCCATACCTCTATAAAAGACTTTAATTAAAACAACGTTGAAAACTACATTTTTTTTTCAAATAAAAAAGAAACAAAGAACGTTACGCAGAAAAGCGTCAAAGCACAACCTGTAAAATACAACCCCCCCATCTATTTCGGTTTAATCGCCTTAACTGTAATACAATTAAAACATCAAGTTGACCAATTCAAAATAAACGAACTATAAAATACAATTCGCTTGATACTCCTGTGGTTTTTCGATAATTTCCAAAACAATCAGAATTGAATACCTTTCTAATATTAATTCTGTTTATTATGTTGGGTTATTTATAGATTTAAAAAAAATCCCCAAGGGGTGAGAAAGATTCAGGGGTGTGTGTGTGTGTAGAGAAAAATGCTTTAATTTAACGCCACGTTAACTTTTATTTGTTTTTGTTTCGTTTTGTTTTGTTTCCTCGTTATTTATAATTTTCAACAATAATCAGCAGAAACGACACCCATATACATATGATAATTGCCACCTAAGGCTATTTTCGAACTAATACCTGGCAGGTTAGTGACCATTTGCACTAGACCTGCAAGTGAGTGTAAGTGAGACAAGACGAGATACAGACACAACTGTTCAACAATCTATAAAAGGCGTACCTTACAATACTAATACTAAATAGGAATCAAGTTTTTGACTTGTTCGTCTTCATTCATTCGATCTCTGTATAAGTGTGCTTGAACCTGTTTCTTATTTCGAAACAACAAAAAAAAAGGCCATTATGCAATCCCTTGTATATTACACGAGTTTTCCGTTTATAAGGGAGGCCGAACTAGATCAGAATCAATTAAGCGGCATTTATCGAGAAGTAGAAGAAGAAACAGGAGAAGAACACGATTTTTTCTTCCTTAAAATCAACCTGATTTGACCCTAAACAACTTGTACTAATTATGTTGAACGAACAAAATGGCAGTTAATTAATTAAAAAAACAAAACAAACAAGTAGAAAAAGCGCACTCTTCTTTTCTGTATTGTGTCTAAAGGCATATATACATAAAAGTAAAATACGGTCTTGTTCTCTATTAAATTAAATTGGCTGTGAGACATGTTGCACGTTATGTGCAACGTGGTGGTGGTGGTTGTTGTTGTTGTAATATCTTCAAGAGCAATACCACCCCATTCGGAACGACTAACATGGGGGGTATTTTAATGTAAAAGACCACACTCTCTCTCTCTCTCTCTCTACCATCGGATTAATTTTAATTAATAACGGAATAAATAATACAAAAGAATTTCGCTAATAATAATAATAATATAATAAATCCGTGTGTATACTCACAATTAAAAGGCCATGAACTTGACTCTGACAACTGTTGTTTCTTCTTAACTAAATGTAAGCAACGGCAGGCCACTATCATAGATTAGAAAGGAAATTAATAATAATAACCCGGAAGATTTCCAATGAGAATTGATAAGAGAGGAAGAAAGATATGTGTTTGTGTGTGTATATATATAAAACGCCGTAACTAAATAACAACACTACGGAATGATAACAACAACGACTAGAAAATAACGAATAGTATCACAACAACGACGACGACGATGATGTCTAACAACAACCGACTATCGCGGCAACGACGACAGCGACTGCCTACTTGATTTACCAGCAAGCGGCTAATAATTCTGTGAATGTACGCCAAAGATGCCCCACCACATGGCCAAATTTGTAGGGCATGCGTACATCTATCGTAAATATGGATTTTTCTTAATTTGTAAATCGAGAGGGTAGAAATAAAATAATGGCAACAAGGAAATATCTAAACATTCATTAATAAATATGAAATTAGCCTTGAAATTTATACAACCCCACCACCCCCACCCAAAAAACAATAGAAGAAAATCACAAAAATGCCGCGTTAAAATGCTTGCAATCGAAAAACAAATAACAAAACGAAACGCAGACATTGATAAAACCTGATGATAAGAGAAATACTCTGTTCACTGATAATAATCCCGTAAAAATTGCGTGATTTCTAATACTTGCTCCACACTACAAAAATCGGATTGTTAGATCATTATGTTTTTTTAATAAAACGCCCGGTTTTACGCAACACAGAATACACGTCACATGCAACCAGAATATACAGGCTGTCCACAAATCGTGTAAAATACGATCCTAAAATGAACAATAATTCCAATATTACACGAATAAATGTTGAATTACCGCTAAAAAATCGTCTAACGAACTTCACCTTCTTTGAATAAAGCCTAAAATTTCCGAATATCTTCATAGATCAGGGGCCCACCCTAGCCGCAAGGCTGAATGTTCTGTTGTGTTGGTGCGGCAATTTCGTTGCACTCAAATCACTCTGACGGCTAGAGGCCCAGAAAATTTATGTTTTTGTTTATTCTCAAAATATGCAGTTTGTAAACACCGGTCAACCCAATGCCGCTTCTCCACCAGTGTATTTTCAATATGAAGACGGGCGCGTTAGTAGCTCACGGGCGCCGAAAATTCTTGGCACGGCCCTGGCATCGATATCAACGACCGTCTGTGGACCACGGTGGAAAATGAACAAAAGCAAGGTAAACAATAATTAATTAAGCATAAACCAAAGAAAGTTTATTAAAGCGTGAAAAAATCCTTATTGTTTACTCGTAAATAAAAAAGAAAAACGAAATGATTATTTCGACACCAAAAATCTTACGTATATTTATCCATGGCTTTTCTTATTCTTCATATATTGGCTAATTGGAAATAATTTATCCCATTCAGCATAACGTTTATCATATAATTTCTCATTCATTATTAATTTATTACCAATATCTAAATATTTTTGTGTTTTCGTATTGAATGGTTCCCATTTAACATTATTTAATTTATCTGTTGTTTCCGGTGTTGGATTCCTTTACATACAACAACAACAACAACAACAGAAACAATCAATCCGTCAAATGGTGTGGTTAAAGACATGAACTTACCCGCTTTTAACGAAATTAGTCCACATTAGTGTCATTTTGTTAACTGTCGGCGTTTCCGGATCCGTATCTCTAAAGAATGGAAATAATTTCTGTATGTAGAATAAATAGATTAAATCGTCATGATGAACAACCCCTACAACAATTTCAACCAATTATCCAAAAAGACACGATTTCTTAATTAATGTGTTGGGTAAACAACAGATCAATAATTAAATTACCGTAAGGTGTTGTTCCATTACTATCAGGCAAATAAAAATGACTATAACGACCACTATAACTGAAACGGTAATAATAAACCGATTGATTACTATGTTCGGCTAGTAATTTAGCAGCACGATTTACACCAAAACCAATGATACCATCAGCATACATCTGGAAATGAACGCGCAATAATTAAGAAATCAATTAGGCAAAATTGCAAATTCATTCATTTAACTTGTGCTAAACCAGCTAGTGATGAATTATCCAATGGTTTATCGTTCAAATAGAATGTCTTTAAACTGTGACTAACAGTTTGTGAATGTTCACCGTCACGTTCATAGATAAAAGCAATCGGTGCAACTTCATCAAATTGCTTATTCATTTGTTGTTTCAATGTGTCATTCGATAATACCGCTGCAAATAACAGGAATTTATTGAAATTATTTGGCGAAAATTCGAAATGATTTGGACTGACTGAAAGCTCCAGCGGCAAATTCTTCAGCTGTAACACCCAAAATGACCGGTACTTTCGCAAAATTGCCATGTTTAATTGATACAATCGGATGTTCGATTAAGAAACGTTCTTGGCCATAATCTTCTTCCATGACAGGTAGCCAAATGATGACTGGATCTTGTCCGAATTCTTTGAATTGTCCCAATGAATCACCCAATTCATTCGCTGTTTTCGTTTTCAAACATTTGATAATATTAATCGATGTGGTGGCATCATCATCATCATCATGGCATTTCAGAAGTTTCGCTTGTTTCTTCGCTAAATCGAATTGATTATTGATGATTGGCCATTGTCCTAATGATGAGCCGCTCATAATGATTGCTTTGTGGAATAAATCGCGCGACATTGGCGATACTAAATGTAATGTGACACTAGCACCACCAGCACTATAACCGGCTATTGTCACTTGTTTTCGATCACCACCAAATGCATCAATATTCTGTTGGACCCATTTCAATGCTTGCACTTGATCTTTCAAACCATTGTTACCAGGTGCATCTTTATCACCGGTACTGAGGAAACCCAGTGTGCCTAAACGGTAATTTAACGTAACTAGAACAATGTCGTGATCGAGCAGATATTGGGACCTTCCCAATAACTGGCACCACCGACACTGTACCAACCACCAGCATGGAAATAGACCATTACTGGCAGGCGCGATTTATCACCCTCTATTGGCAACTAGAAAACACTACAAAATTAATCGCTTTCTTAAATGATAGAATCGGTGTGTGCTCACTTTCGGCGTGTAAACGTTCAACAACAAGCAATCTTCCGATGTTGGATCTGTTGTTGGTTGTGGACATAACGGTCCATCTTGAGTTGCATTGTAAGTATCCTCCCATTTTTCAACAGGTACAGGTGGCTAAATTAACCCCCACACAAACACACACACACACACACACACACACACACACAGAGATTAAAATAAAACGAGAATTTCAAATTGTTTTACCTGGAATCTTAATTCGTTAATTGGTGGCTTTGCATAACGGATACCACGGAATGTGAAAATTTGCCGATTATCCTTCGATGCCAATATAGCACCTTGAATTTTACCTAATGGTGTTTGTATGATGGGCTTATCAATATTTTTGGTTGCTTTCGGATCAGGATCAGCGAATATTGTTGATATTAATATAAATAAAATGTATGGTTGTTGGAACATCTTAACTAATACTGCTATTAATAGCAACTGCACATCAAGCTTTTATATGTCGTTTTTTTTCCATTCTTCTTTCTTTAACTACCACACACACAGAGTCATGGCATCAATTTGTTTTGTAGGATGTAGTGTTATTAAATTGAATAATTTCATCTTTGAATATATTTACATGGCATTTACAATGATTGATTTTAATTTAAATACAGCGTTATCGGTAATATTATTGGTATTTCCACCTGAAAATTCAAATTATTCCCTTGTGTCTCTTATCTATCAACAAAATGGCAAACAATTTCAAAAGCGCTAATATTTGTTAAACAATAGTTGTGAATAGTATTGGAATATTCCTATAACTAAAGAGACGTTGGTAATTTGCCAGATTAGAAAATTGTCTTTCATTTAACATTACAATGTAGAGCATGATTTAAATAAATTAGATTTGATCAAAATTTCCTATACGTTCTGGAACATTCATGAATAACTAAGAACCGGGGAATAGTTAGGCAATTATTGACAAATTTAATAATCAAACAAATAAATAAAAACCACCCCAAAAATTTATGGTGAACAGATGTATTAGGGGAGAAAAAGGGGTTAGACGTCGGGCGCCGACTTAGGCAGCACGTCAAATGTGTTTAATATAGTTTTTCGTTTCTGTCTTTCTTTCTTTCCCATCAAATGTCGAAAAATTCGCAACCACACAAAATCTTTGGAATTCAAACCATTATCATTTGGATGCGTGTGCGTAATCACAATGGGTACGATCATCTTTATTTAAAAAAAAAATTGTGTTCGTATAATCTTTACGCGAGAAGATCTATATTCTGACGATTTGAATCTGTGCGACTTGACTTGACCGTTGTCAAATTGACAATTGTGGCTCGATTTCAATTGCTTTAATTGCCTTAAAGTTGACTACATTTAAGTAAACCGCATATAAATAAATCTTTGTTTAACACTACTTCAATTTGATTGTAAAGCTTTACACAAATAAGTCTGATTTTTTTCAAAAATTCTTCAATCTTTTCATATTCGCAGAAGTGGACTGGTTACCCTCAACAGTACCTCGTAGATTATAGTGGCAATTATTAGGTATGTTCCCACCCACAATTCTAGATTGTTTGGTTGATGACTAGACTACGCATGTCTAGTTAGAAACTGATCACAAAGTACTTTCAAACATCACCAGCTCGACCGCATTTATATTGAATTCATTCAATTTACAGTTTCTGATGAGAGTATATTTGATTTTCTTAAATTAATCGTCCCGTTTTCCATTACCATCTGCTACCGTGTGGAAAATGAGCATTTCCGAAGCATATTTTTGGAAATCTATAGATTTCAACCAATGACAGACGTTTTAACATGTTAGGTATTTAAAATTGTGGTTGCTTAGCAACATCTATACATTAATGCAATCGAGTACTTTCGGGTGCCCAACACACGATGGAATGTCGGCTGTATCCGTTGGATCGTAGAAAATCGTTTTCATTTATAGTACACTTTTCATATGAAAATTCACGAGCCGAATGGCTCGATGGTTAACGATAGGGATTTACGCCTAGAAGTCCGGGGTTCAAACCTCGGCACGGTATGAAAAAGGATTTTCAGAATTTTCCTCTTCCTATAAACCTAAATTGTTAATTTGTCCATGCCACAAAGTACATGGACCAGTTAGCAAGATTAGGATGTCTGTCCCTAGCCCCCCACCCCCCTTGCAGGTCCCTCATCGTAGAAAAAACGTCTAGAATTGGTGAAATGAGCAGTAACCATCATCCATAAAAGGACATAAGCGCCCAGGGTTTGGTTGAAATGAGCAGTAAACCATCATCCATAAGTAAAAGGGCATAAGCGCCCAGGGTTTGGTTGAAATGAGCAGTAAACCACAATCCTTTTTTCCTTTTAAACATAAAGTTAAACACAATAAGAAATATAAAAAATTGTGTGCGTGTAAACTTTACGCGCGATTGAAGTAAAACTTTTTCACGTTTATGACACATATCACTGAAACGATTAAACTATTTTATATTCGATATAAAATTCGTTAATACCACTCCCACTTTTTGAAGAATATTCGTTCATTAATTAAATTAATTGAGAATAAAAAATTAAATTAAAGGTCAAATCAGCCCATGTCAATCTACCCAAAATTCAAACCTGTTCTCCTATTCCTACAGCCAACCAATAGCTTTCCTGATGTTCTAGTCACATGACCGAGAAATATCACCAGAATTAAGATACCAACCTTACATCTACGGAGTTTCTAAATTTCGTTACATGAAGTTGAAAAGTTTAGTATTATTAGGATTTTAGTAGAACTAAATATTTTAAATAGCGGAAACTATTTCGAGCGTCACTTCCGTCAGAAAAAATTTCTGAGTTACCCCCCAAGTCGCGCCTAAAGAAGTTTTACTTCAAAAATATATGATTAGGTACTTACCAGATTTATTGTTTTTAATTAACACTAAAAAATCTCTAAAAATAGCAACTTTTATTGCAGATTAGGATTTCGTTACACAATACTGATTGTAAATTTTGCAAATTACAAACATACAACAATGATGAAAATTAGAAATTCTGTTCAATATAATCCTTTAACAGTGTCGCACCGAGGCGTGGGCTACAGGGGCACCTGAACCGGCTGCAGCCCCCAATGGGATGCCAGATCATATAAATTTTTGAACTTTCATAGATAGACATAGACTAAACAGGGCGCCTGTAAATAATGATTACCCCAAGCGCAATGTATTCCCAATCCCGGCTCTGTCCTTCAACATCTCTTATTGCTGTTGTTGTTGTGGTTGTTGTTGTTGTTGTTGGTGCAGTTGTAGATTATGTGTCAGTCCATATCTATAATCAATCATCATATTAACAATAATTGGTGATGGTAAATCCATCATAAATCGCAGATAACTATAACTTGAATTATCAAAATTCTTTCCATCGTAGGTACATAATCGATTCGTTTGTTGATAATCTCGATTTATTATCGGTAATGGTGGTGAAATGCGGTTTGCCAATGGGGCGCCAAATCATATAAGTTTGCATTTTGATAGTTAGACATAGACTAAAAAGGGCGACTGTTTGCTTATGTTTGCTCCGGTCCGGCTCTGCTGTTCGCATACTTTTCAATCTAATTGTTGATTTAATTAATTGTCATTTCTATTCCTCTTTTAGCACTCTCAGCAAATTGTTTTGTTATAACATAACCAATGTGTATAGATACCGGCTAATTGTTCTGTTAAATAACGTGAATATTTCATTCATTATAAAACATTTCCATCAAATAAATGAATTTAATAATGCTTTGATATTATTGAATTGTTCAAATTAGACATTCAGCATTATTCATTATAAGCGTAAACTTCCAGCAAATAATAAATGATCAATTTATACACAAACCATCAAAACAGCATTAGAAAAAAATACAGAGTGTTCCATTTAAAGAAATTAATTTGCATGCATTGCCGGTGTAATCGGAAAGTATTTTTACAATATGCAGTCCAAATGCACGTCAAAGAGTAATCGAAGAACACCCTACTAAATAATCCATCCCTGTAATAAATCTTTAATTTTACAATCTATAATTTTTAAAGTGGCTTTTTCTGTATGTGTCGTTTTTGTTCTGCATCCAAATGAATGATTAAATGTTTCACTAAATAGATGTTGGAGTCAGTTGGATAGTCGTCCATTTATATTAGGTCATATTGAAATTAAGTGGATATTTTCTGCCTTCAAAACTGTTATTATGGCTAATTCGACAATTGTAGTCTTTCCGGATCCAGTTGGCGCCGAAACAACAATAGAATTATTTATAAAATTCTTATATAAACTTTTCGATAATACAATCGAAAATAATTATTTTCTTTAATGTATTATTCATTACAAAAGCTCACACCGTGATAAGCTATCAGCGTTATGCTAATTATACAGGACTGGCCTTTCAATCTAGAACCATTTTAGCTACTAGAAGAAATGAAACAGTCTTATGATGTGCGTGTGCTAAAAAGAGATATAGTGAAGATGGGTGGTGACTAATTTTAACTATTTATCTCTTTTTAGCATATGCACATTATAATACTGTTTCATTGCTTCTACTTTCTCAAATGTTTCTAGATGAGTTGGCCGATCCTGTATGCATACAGTTCTAAGTTATTACCGGTTTTTTTTCGACAATCAAATAACAAATTACAATTTGAAAACAATCGAACGCAATTAACACATGAACAAATAAAGTATAAATGACGTAAATCTTTGGATAACGGTGTGGATTTTCTTCTATAAGCCGTAAATAACCAACACATATCTACAAAAGATAAAGTTTAATTGATGGAATTAATAAACGATTACTGAATTCCTATCAACTTTAACCGGTTTTTCCTAAAAAAAAATTAAATTTTTTTAAATATTCTACCTGGAATTTCTTCTTATCGACATCGTTATCATTTCCCACACATATTTCAAAACTGATTGCTATTTTAATTTTCAATAGTTTCCATAATTATTTTTTCAATATTCGCAATAAATAAGCAGCAAATTACTTTTCGATTCACACTTGATTAACTATTAAATAAATATGAAATGTTGACCATTGACAATCAGAAATTGTCAAATAATTCAATTGTTTGTGCCGCCATTCATTCACAGTTAACTTGATTACAAATTCGAATAATCCATTTATAATTAATTTATGATTAATTCTAATTATTTTTCGTATTATAAAAAGAAATAGTTTTTTTTTTGAATTTAAATAATTAATTGTGACGCCACAATTTTTAAAACAGGGACTTTATTGTATAACAATGCGGCCAATTCCTAGGTAGCGCTAGTGTCGTTCTTGTTCCACAATAAAGGTGGCCGCACATTAGTCATCACCGTACATTTTAATATTTTAATCTTCTTTATGTGACATCTAATACTACCTCGCACACTAGTCCGCAACGTACGCATTGCATATCAGTATAATGCGGAAGATCATCATGTGCGAGGTGATGAGTGAATTTAAGCGTACGGTGTTGAATAGTGAGCGTTCACCTTAAGAATCTTGTCAGTGTCACCGGATTTTCGTGTTGTAGTAGGAGGAATAATCGAATAAACAATAAACTTGTGATTTAGAATATAACAATAGCGTTTATTTTTTTATTAAGTGAAATTGTTTCATACAATTTTTTGCATCATATACATTTGCTTTCATTGATTACGTTTTGCTACTGTCTAGCAGATGACGCTGTTTACAATCTCTTGCAATGCTATCTTGACACGCTATTAGATGGTGCTACAGTATCACAACAAATATGGTGAAGGGATGAAAGATTCAAGCTATTTTCATTCCCTTTAAATTTTCTCATGATTTACGACAAATTTACGAATATTTTCGAAGAAATTAATTTATGATAAATTCATAATTCATATGAAAATGGACAGTTACGACAACAAGAAGGTTTGTAAGGAATTTAAAATCCAGTTATTAGGAGGGTATAACACCTCCTAATAACTGGATTTAAATTTATAAGTTATTTAAAATATGATTTATTTGTTAATTTTTTTGTTCTATAGCAAAATTTAGAAGATCCACAAAAACCATTGAAGGCACTCCAACAATCCACACATCAAGAGAATTTAGATGGACGATCGTTGTGTGAACAACAACCCAAATTGGCTGAGTAACTTAAGTCATCTTAATTATTCCTAATTAGTGTAATAATTATCCATTTAAATTACAGCTTAAGTGATCATGATGATAATAAACTTTTGGAATATGAAAATAAATCTGTACTAACTGATAATAAAACAATAACAGTAAATAGTGACGATTTAACTGAAAAACAACGAGCCAAATGTAGAATTCTGGGAATTGTTGGTTGAGAAAAGTGAAGAACAATTCAATACAAGCTTACAACAGAATGGACGATTGAAAGAGACGGTAGAACCATTACATGAAGGCAAATCAATCATCGAAACACAGATTAAATGAAACGAAAGCTCCAATTGAAGTACTTCAAGTAATTGATTGATTTATTTAATTATTTTCATAAGATAATTATTATCAGCAATTGCTGAAAATGTCTCTTAGAAATTGGCGTTAATTATAACTATTTCTAACGTTTATATATCAATAAGTAGACACTGAAAATACGTAAACAAAAGTAATCAAAAATGGATCAATCTTGCAAGTTATCCAATTATTAATAATAATAACAAAAAAAAACGTTAACGAGCAATTCAAGATCTAATAATGAGGTTTTTTTATCGTTGTGTTAATAGCTGCAATCAGCAAATTGCTTCAATATTACGAGAAAAAACCATTAAGGAATATAATTAACAATCTAGCAATAACTACAAATGGTTAATGTCGATATAAGCATTACGAGCGTTTTCCTATTGAATTTTTAATCCTTTAATACAATAGAAGATTAATATTTTGATAAGAGTTGATAGTTATCATTATATCAGACAAAAACGATATGGAAAGTATGAAATTACCGTGCGATTTTCACTAATTATCTCGATTGTTCAATGATTTGGCAAATATTCCTAATTAAACACGAATTTCTCTCGCGTGATTCCACAAGATTACAGAAAAAAAATTCCCCCTTAAAAGTAACATTAATTCTCATTGAAATCCTCTGTTTAAAATAGCGTTAAACAATAATAAAACAATCCAATCATAATCTCTTCAAGGAGAATATATATTTTTTTTGTTGGATTTATTACATCTATTTGAATTTTTCCCAAAAAAAAAGAATTAATCAATCATTGTTTGTCTCGTTTTGTTTAATCTCTAATAAATATAGACTTTCTCGAGATTGATTATTGATACTTCAGTTGGTTTTTATTTTTTATCTATAGACACGCTAACGACAAAATTACTGAATTATGTTTATGTATATTTGTGTGTGTCGAAAGGTTGTTGAAGTTAGTCTTAGATAGAACTCGACTGTGACCAGGTCCTTTCCCCATAGACCTTGCCGTCTTGAATTCAAATCGCTTTATAATTATTCAACAATGATGATTGCGTAAGTTGTTTGTTCGTTTTAATTTGTCTTGAATGATAGGGGACGTACGATTCGATTGGAATTCTAATTTTTGAATCGGAATGTACGTCGAATTTTACCTTGTATCAATTTACTGCTTCGAAACATATAAATGATAAGAAACATACAACTTTTGTTGGAACATATTCATTTAATAGCTGATTAATATGTTAGAAAATTTTCGAATTGCAGTCCAAAACACAAGAAGATCACTGCAGTTGCGCTAAGTACCATCATAGTCTTATCAATAGTAGGTGTTATTGTCTATTTCGTATTACAAAAACAAATCCATGGTATGGTAACAACAAATGGTTATGGTTGTGCTAAAATTGGTGTGGAAATTTTAGAAAAAGGTGGTAATGCAATTGATGCCGCAATTGCTGCACTATTTTGTGAAGGTGTATCAATGCCGCAAAGTATGGGCTTAGGTGGTGGTTTCCTAATGACAATTTATGATTCACAAACACGTAAAATTGATATATTGAATGCACGCGAAATTGCACCAAAATCTAGTACAGAAGATATGTTCCATGGTGATCAAATTCTAGCACAACGTAGTATTTTATCAGTGGCTGTACCAACCGAATTACGTGGCTATTGGTATGCTTATCAAAAATATGGTGGCAAAATTGCATGGAAACAATTAGTACAACCGACAATTGATTTATGTAAAAATGGCATATTCGTTACCGATTATATTGCTGGCATTTTGGCGCAGAAAGATGAATTAATACGTAAAGATCCGGGATTAAGGTGAGCACCTACTCACCTACAAATAATGACTTTGGCAATGTTGCGTAATCTCTAAACAATTTAGAGGTCGGCCGAACAAAACAATGGCCTGAACATCATTAATGCTTCTTTTATTCCATGAACAGAGAGACGTTTATTGATCCGACAACAAATGAAACGTACAAATCAGGACAATACATGAAGCGATTACGTTTGGCCAAATCGTTAGAAATTATTGCAGAAGAAGGTGGCGATGCTCTCCATAATGGTAGTTTAACAGAAATATTCGTGAAAGATATCCAAAATAATGGTGGTATTATTACGGCTGATGATCTACGAACGTACAAGTAATTTTCGTGTTTTGGTTTTGTCTTTCAAATAGTCGAATTTAGCACTAAGCGCTAACTTTTAGGCCAATCTGGATGGATCCAATCAAAATTGAATTGCCATTCGATCAAGTATTATATACAACACCATTACCTGGTTCTGGTATAATATTAGGTTTTATATTAAATATATTGAAAGGTTTCCTTGATTATAGTAATTTTTATACAACAACAAATATACAAAGGATAATTGAAAGCTTCAAATATGGTTATGGCAGACGTACAGAATTAGGTGATCCGAATTTTGTTGATATTAAACAATTATTAGATGATTTAACATCAACGGAATATGCCGAATATATACGTACAAAGATTTCTGATAATGTCACATTCAATGATCCTGTACATTATGGTGCTAATACAACATTGATTGAAGATCATGGTACTGCACATATTTCGGTTTTGGATAGTGATGGTAATGCTGTGTCAGTGACTAGCACAATAAATCTCTAGTATGGTCTCTTTTATAATGTTCGATATTGATTATGTTTATTGATCGATTCATTTTGATAGTTTTGGATGTGGCATTATGTCATTAGGCACCGGTATTATATTGAATGATGAAATGGATGATTTCTCATCACCGAATATGAGTAGTAATTATGATATACCACCATCTATAGCGAATTATATTCGTCCAGGTAAACATCCATTATCGTCGATGTGTCCATCAATTGTACTACGGAATGATGGTAGTGTTGCACTGCTAGTTGGTGGTGCTGGTGGTACGAAAATTACCACATCTGTTGCTTTAGTAAATTGAAACAAACACACATCTGATTACTCGTAATTAATTCAATTGATTTTAGGTAATAATGAAACATTTATGGTTCGATTATAATTTGAATGATGCAGTACAAGATAAACGATTCCATCATCAATTATTTCCAATGTATGTAGAATTCGAAGATGCATTTCAAACGGAACAAAACAGTCTACTGGAGGCAATAGCGAAAATCGGCCATGCATACCAATTATCACCAGCTAATGGATTCTCAGCAATTACAACAATATCAAAACGAAATACTGAAATTGACGGTGCTACTGATAAACGGCGTACTGGTGATATAGCGACATTAGAATATTAGAAATTTATAAATATATATTTAAAAGTTACCGCGAATACCAATGAGATTTGATTGGTTGATTTTGAGTTGTTATGACAACTGCTGTTGTTGTTGTTGTCTTGACTACGATTGGTGCAGTATTAAATTGTTTTGACTAAATCGCGTTGTTGCTTTTTGAATCATCCACTTTCCCGCCAATTATTTGTAAAGTGATTGGTTAGTTTCCGGTTGTCTTGACAACGGCTGAATAATTCAACATGTGATTGGTTAGCATGCAGTGGTGGGGGGGCGGGGGCGGCGGTTTATATTGGAATCAAACGATAAAGATATTTAAAAAATAAAATTCTCTTATAACAAACAACACTACAATATCAATATATACATAATATAAAAATTCTAATTAAAGCTTATATCAATATAATTATCACAATATATAAAACTGTATGTGAATTTATAATTTCGTATCAACAGTTTTATCATCTTGCTCTTCAGTTTTATTCCAATATTGCGTTTCACCAGCGGCAAAGATGACATAAAATGTTGATGTGACAAGATAAACGCATGTAGCTATGATGAAAATCGTCCGCCATTGTGTTCTATCCGTCTGAAATCATTGGTAATTTTTATAGAATTTGCGAGATTTTATAGTTGGCAAAAGGAACTCACCTCATCAGTGACAACAGCATGGACAACTAATGGGGCCATCGTTGAGAAGATATTGCCAACGGCATTTGTTATGCCTAACAATACGCCAGCATGATTTGTTGATAAATCAATATGATTTATAAGGAAACCACTAAAACAACACGCACTTATCCCGACAGCTACGATTAATAAACACACTGATAAGATTTTATCATCATCAGAGACAAAAGCCAACCATAAGAGCGCTAGAGCTGGTATGTAAGTACCTGAAGAGAGAGAGACAAACAACAACAATTAATTACAGCCTTCCAAGTGATGCCAAAATAAATGGAATACTTACCAAGACTATTGAATAATTTCCGAACACTAGCTCTCGATAAAATCGCACTATTTGATAAATGATCTGATATTGGGCCAGCAACGAAACATAAGATCCAAAACACTAAATACGGTGCTGCCGATAAGAAACCATTTGAATTCATATCGAATTTCATAATTTTATTCATATAATTTGGTATTTCTGTTAATAATGTTGAATAGCCCCAATTGAAACCAACATTACCAACAATAATCGCCCATACAGGCAATGATAATAAGATATCTTTCCATGGTGTTGGATATTTCTTATCTTCTGTTGGTGGCAATGATGCTTCAATATATTTCAATTCTTCAATTGATATTCCTTTATGTTCAGCTGGACTATTCGCACCGAAGAGAATCCATAAAATCGTCCAAATTATACCCAATGATCCAAAACAATAGAAACTGGCCGGCCAGCCGATCCAACTAGCCGAAATTACACCAGTAATTGGCATTGCTACGATTGTGCCGAATGGAGTACCTTTAATTCGCAACCAAAAACAACAAAGAAAATTAGACCGATTTTGTTTGAGATTACATCATTCACGACATTACCAGAAAAGACAAAGGTGCCAATCTGTGAACGTTCCGGTAATGGTGCCCATTTGCCTAACAGATTATGCAACGCTGGAAAAATAATACCTTGCGATAAGCCTTGTAGTATCCGACATGCCATCACACCTTTCGAACCGAATTGTGCCGCAAATGTTGGTATTAACATACATGCAAATGTATTTACAACCATTGATAAAACTAATAACCATTTAGCACCATGTGTACGAACTAATACACCAACGAATATTTGCGGTATAATGTAACCCCAAAAGAATGATGATAGGACAACACTTTTATCATTCCAATTGTATGTCTGGAAATTACCGACAAATAGCATTATACAAACGTAATTAGAGTGTTTAATGTTAAAACCAGCCCTTAATAAGTTACTGTTAACGAATTATGGAAGTATCTCTTATGTAAGTGATACCAGTATATCTTTGGAAGTTATCCGGAAAAAATCAAACAAACACTGCAAACATTCTAGAAACACCCTCAATATAATGATACGGCCTCATAAATTGCTTGTTACCAACATAAGAGATACTTTGATTAGATTTTGTTTTGATAAATAACAATTACCGGTATGTCTGGATTTTCACTAGCTGTCGGATCGGTCATAGCAACAATACCAACTGATAAATTAACACGCATCGCATAAGAGATCCATATTAAACAAAAATACAAAATTGCCTGCGTATGTCGGACACCATACCATTTATCTAAATCAAGAAACAACAGAAAAAACAACAATAATGAAAAAAAAATTGTGTTGATTTTTTGATTAGGTATCTTATAATTAGAATTCTTTCATAATTAAGTTATTTCCGTTCATATATAATCACTGGTTAGTGATCCACGTGGATTATCATTGAAATTTAATAATTTGAATTAATTAAAGTCTATTTTTGTTGGGTTACATAAAAAAAAATGGTGCGTTGAATATTAATACAGAATTGCGTAAGTATTTCCGTATATAAACAGAAAAACTATCCGTTTTAACGATGACATTTACCTTGTAAAAATATTATTCTTTAAAAGAGAGAAAGAGACAAATAAACACAGTTATCTAGTTTAATTATGGTAATCCAGTTTGTTCAGTTTTGTGTTTTTACTTAGTTAAATAATTGTTTTGTATTTGGAAATTTCAAATAATCACGCCAAATGGGATTGGATGATTTATTAGTTGTCTTGACAACAGTACGAATTCGATCAAATCGCATTGGTTCGATTTTGGTTGTCTTGACAACCAATGGCGGAAACTTTAAAATTCCATTTAATTTTGAATAATTTCACCAAAAGAAACAATTGGGATTTTAGTTTATTGTTTATTTGTTTAGTTCTTTTTATCAGTATTGCATTAGTTTTTATCCCTTATGGATTAAACGGTTTATAATTGTTTGCGTTTGTTTACGAAATGTGATTGGTGGAGATTTGGTTGTCAAGACAACAATTAGCGGCGAATTTAAATTCATTAATGATTAATAATAAATTATTAAAAAAAAAAATAACCTTCAGTAATATACGTTTTTTATGTGGTGTGAAAAAAAACACACGAAAGAATTTCCTGATTTTTATGACAGGTTTGGAAGGTTTTCATAAGTGGCCACGTGGCGTGTGCTCAACTGAATCCAGTCACCATTATTGTACAGGGTCAATTGAGAAATTGTTAAATCTATTAATTATCGATAAGTACTTGCTTTGTCAATATTTTTCGGTAAAAATAGTTATCTATAACAATTATTAGAGTAGTGAAAAAAAAATTTGATATTAAATAGAATATAAGTGACATAACACGTGCAGTGGCGTGCTATTATAGCTTCATGGGGCCGCAGGCAAATTGAACTTTTGTGTGCCCCCCCACCATCGCCACACATGTCCAATTTTTAATCCACAGATGTGCCTTCGGGGGAAGTTCGATAATTTTACTACAGTAATGCGTTTTTATTAAGATACCGCTCCATTGATGTTTAATGCGGCTAAGCCTAAGCAATTGTTCATGTTATACAGGGTGATTACAGTTCCACAATTTTTTGTTCGCATTTTTATACTGATAAGTTGTGATTAGAAACGCAAAAAGTTGGCCGTGAAATTACTATTATCATTTAAATATTGAAAATAGCATATCTTTATCAAATATGGCCATTGTTGCCGCTAACAATTAAATAATTTGAATGATTTAAATAAATAAAAAAATAAACAATAATTTTCAACTGTGCGTAGGACTGTACTAATGGTTTCTATAAACATATTAAATCTATAAAATATACCGGATGCTTATTGTTATAAACATTAATTTTTCTATTATTATTTAAATAATTATTAAATTTTTTTTTGCTTTCATAAAAGAGAGATAATTCAACTAGAACTGAATTGTAATTTTTTTAAATTACAATTTATCAACATAAGAAAAGAAGGTCATATTTTTCAATTAAACAAATAATATTCGAACATAAAAATTAATTTGTTAACAATGGGAATTGTAAAATTCAATGATTGAAGGCGGGGTAGAAGGTGGTAGAATTGGTTAAAACAAATTTGCAATTATGAAATGGATGAATTTACCTGGACGTTTGCATTTTTCTTGGCCATGCCCCAATTGAGCTTCTACGTTTGTGGCGGTCGTCATTTTCTTGTTGCCCCAAAAATAAAAAAATCGCAATTTCCCAACGGAACCCTTCAAAATTTTCCACAGTCTTTAATGTCTTTCACGTACGACTCGTTGTTGTTGACACGATGAAATTCAACAATCAACTGTGATTTTCGTTTGGATCTCTATTATTATTATTATTATCTTTTTCTTTAATTTTCATTGATAACTGCTTTTATCTTTTTAAATATTTCACTTTAAATATAATGAACAGGAGAGCACCTTCAAGTTTAATTTTTTTTTTTGATTTTTCTGTCTCAAGCGTTTTAAGCAACTCCAATTTTGTGCTATTACTGACTGTAAGAGTTTAAACGGTTGTGCTTAAGTATTGTTGCGCTTTTCCGGCGGATTTTTTATAAGAAAATCTCCAAAGCGCCCCACTACCACTAATAATAATTTGGTTGTTGTTGTTGTTGTTGTCGTTTTTTTTGTGTGTTTTTTTGTTACGTTTTCGCAACAACCAGCAATAAATCAAGGACTAATTTTCGGGGGGGTTTTTCTCATAAAATTTCCACGAAAATCCAATTTGATTTTCTTTTTTGTTGCTACAATCAAGATGATAAAATCAATTCAAATTGGATTATTATCAATTATAGCTCATATTAATATGTTTCAATGAGTTTTAATTCATGTGTGTTTTTGTTGTTGTTTGTTTTGTGTTTTGATAAAAAGGTGCATAAAGAATGGAATGTGTTATTAAAATTAATTCCAAACGACATAATTCCGTTTTATTTGCCGGATTTCGACGATTTTTATCAATTTAACCATAATTTTCCGAATTAGATGTAGCCATAGAAAGACAGCTAAAGGAACGGAGTGAGATAGAAAGACGACTAATTGCTTTCGAACAATCATAAATTATAAAGCA
Organism: Meloe dianella; assembly: GCA_028455855.1. Classification (NCBI taxonomy): domain Eukaryota; kingdom Metazoa; phylum Arthropoda; class Insecta; order Coleoptera; family Meloidae; genus Meloe; species Meloe dianella. The sequence goes on from JAPTHL010000074.1 coordinate 505,018, forward strand.
AATGACACCTCTAATCACTTATAATTATGCTAGTCTTGATAACAATTAATACGTGTTTTCTTTTGTCCGGTCACATACACACAAAACAAAAACACGTTTTATTTTTTGCGAATTTATCAAAACAAACTCCGATAATCTTCTAGTTGTTAATAATTGCAGATTGCAATGATATTATTGTAGATTAGAGATGTTTATGTTATTATTTAGAATCGATTTGATTTGAGCTTTTAACGACATAATAACATGTTTTGCAAATTCTCCAGAGCTTTAGCTGAAATCGTCAATCTTCGGAGATTCTGTTAACAAATGAGAAATCAACGGAATCCTCAGACAACAGCCTTAATGTAATGAGATAATTACCAATTTAGACGGATGTTGTATTTCCCGTTAATATATACGCATCTATAATGACTATTTCAAAGAAATTTTGCATTTTAATTCTCCAGGCCCCGCAATTGTGAATGAAGAATCTTCAGATCGATTATAACAATAGTTTGTGCAATTCAGCAAATTATGAAAATTGATGGCGTCCCCCAAAAGTCATTTCGGCCCGGGCTAAGGGCGGCCCTGCACTTGTTGACTAGATGTCGCGGCCAGTCGCCGTGGCCAACCAGATCACAAATGTTGCCTTCAAAAGCCGTTTTGTTTTACGGCCGCACAGGCGGCCAGTAAACGCCTGCGGTCGACAACAAAAATGCACCTGTATATGCTTTGTCGATCGTTTAACATCCGAAAAAGACATCAATATTTCACCAAAGAATCGTAATAAGGCATAAACTCTCACTTCACCGTCTCTCTGAACGTGCGGTAGATGGCAATGTCACCAAATTAAAGACAGTGTGCTTGTTTTCAAGCAATAATTTTCGCTGAGGAGAGACGTCCCTCGTCAAAAGCGATTTGGGGTGACCGGATTTTGGCTCCCTACACGGAGCTGTGACGTTAGGATTCAAAACCGGATCTCTTGGCGACTAGAGACGTGTTACCAATTATACCATCTAGAAGTCACAATAATTATTTCTAGACGATAGTAATTCCAATGGATAGAACTAATTTGTTATTATTAGTGCACTATAGCCATTTTGAGGGTCCATCAGTGTTTATGGCCACGTGTATTCTTCAATAATACACGTGTACTAATGATTTGATTATGTAAATCAGCCCGCGGGAAATCAACATTAGCATTAATGATGAATGGAGCCCTCAGGCGTATTGCTGGTAATTTTGAAACTCCTTCAATGTTTCAAATCATGCATATTTTAGAAAACGCGTGGCTCTAAAAAATAATTCAGATGTTGAAACAACATTAATATAATAATGTCAGCCAGGAAATTATCATTTAATAATGAACAGGCTATAAAATTAATTATTTAAATAGCTAGCACGTGTCCGTTTAAAGGTATTTGTCTAAATATTAAAAGGAAAAAAATATGTTAATACTCAACAAAACATTGAATGTGTATAAATATGCTTTCAGGGGACTATAAAGCAATCTTTTTTGCCTAAATAAACATCTCATCGTTATTATCATTATTATTGTTATTTAATTATTATTCATACATAAGATGGATTTTCCCAATAGTTTGTATGTTATAACATTCTTGTTGTTTAGATACCACTAACCTCAGTCAATAACATTTTTTTTTGGGGGACACGTGCCGGAAAGTAAATTTTAAACAAGTTAGAACTGGTTCTCCCCTTCTACCATTTTCCACATTAAAATTGAACCTAAGGCAACATATACCACATATTACCTGCCAATCAAACATTGAGCAGTAATAGTCGATCATTTTTTTTCTGTGAGGGACAACAAAAAAAAACTTAATATTACGTTGATTAATTCGCTTAATTGACCATGGCATCGATTGAAATATGCTATAGCACGGTTTTGATTTTTGTGACAAATTCCTTGTAAACGAACGTTAGATGCCCATTAACCGGTGATATAAATTAAACAGTCTTCGATAACATCAACAAACATAATCCAGTATTAATCTGTCTAATGCGTACATAAAAACAAAAATACAAAAAATTGAAAACAAACCAATAAATGTAATTATAAGCATCTGATAATTTGTCAATATGGAATCAACCATCTAAACGATTGTTTTCAAGTCCAATAATACGGTGAAAACTAGGTACCTAATCTATATTTGTAAGAATTATGTGCAGGGCCGCTCTTAGACCGAGGCAAGCGGGGCTCCGCGCTTTTAGGGCCCCAAAAATCATTTTGAGTCGGGCCGCGCACTATCTAACCACAGTCCTGATTATGTGTGTTTTATAATATCCGTGTTGAAAAAAAGAGGCTTAATTAAAAGAAACCTCAATAATTAAAATTTTCCACCGACAGAGATTACCAATAAAATGGCGACATTGTTGGCATGTACTTCAATTGATTATTCAATTTTTTTTCCAAGTACTTCCCTATTTATCTCTATCTTCAAACAATGCAATTTAAATTCATATAAAAACGAAGAAAAATGACCGCAATATGCAATTAACTTCCATAATTAATCATAGTTAAAATGAATTAATTGTAAACCATAATTGACGTTATTATTATTAATTTATAAATGTATTATGTATAACATTTACTTGTATGGATTTTCTCATTATCACGCTGTTATAATTATGGCTTTTGTCATCAATAATTGTTATATTACACAAATAATATATAATTATATATTACCCAAGAAATACTTATTTGAAATTCTTGTATTTGTCCAACAGGAAATTGATAATTTGTCACGAAACGTTTATCGAATGTAAAAGTTATCTAATTATAATTGATTTACAAAAAAAAACTTATAACTTCGGGACTTTCACCATTTTTTCGGGCAGTTTTACCAATATAACACAACCACTACAACCGTCCATCGCTCAAATAGCGCCACCTACCATCAATTATTAGAAAATCACCATCAACGTTATGCAACTAAATATACACTTTACATCAATCGAATTTTTATGAAAATTGGAATCTATTCACAATTATTGCGACCAAAAAATCATCGCACAGCCTACGAATATTTTGAAATCACGTGAAATTCCGACAAACACCACATAAAAATGTGCAAATTTTAAAATTACCGCCAATATTGCGCAGTGCCAGCAATGAAAATCACTAAAATTTACTAAAAACACAACTAGAAATTTGGGGATTTTTATGTTTTACAGTTAATTATCTAATTTGGGTGTAAAATGTAAATATTTTGTAAATATAAACGGAAAATTATTAAAGGAATCAAAATGGAAATAGACTTAAAAACATATACGAGGAGATTGCTTGTAAGTTGAGCAAATGAAATAAAATTATTTGATTAATAATTGAATAAACATTAATTTTCAGATTGACTTTGTTGACGTCCAAGATCAATATTATAATGATCAAGATTTAATTTGTTATTATAAAATCGATAAATATAAATCACAACAGGGTGATCGTATTGGTATATTTAAAATGGGTTGGAAATCATTAAAAGATTATATTTTATTCGAATGGGTGAAAGATTTCAATTCAACAATAGATACAACAATAACAACAACAACACCATCTAGTGTTGTTTTTAAAAGTAGTTAATCATCCAATTATCATTATTGTAATTAATTACTAATTTTCAGATACAGATTTACCTAAAGATATCGATGATGATTATCAATTCTGTTATATAAGCAATGAGAATACAATACAAGGTGTTAGTAAGCCATTTCAAATTATAACAAAAACATTTAATAAAATAACAGTATTAATGCAATTATTGAGTGATAAAGATCATGAAATAATCAAATTACGTGAAGAGAATGCTATATTGAAAGAATCATTACGTGCTATAATTGAACAACGCTATCATCATCATCATCATCAACAACAGCCCAAACAATATCAACAACAACAACAACAAAATAATGATGACATAAAACAATTAAAAGAAATTACAAATAAATTAATGAATTCATTAAAAATACAACAAAACGAGATAGATACATTAAAAATGAAATTCTATACAGATAAAAACGAATGGAAGAATTTAGTAAAAGAAAAAGAGATTGTTGAAAGGAAATTTCAAACATTATATAAAAATTATGATAATCTAGATGATAAGAGAATCAATAATGATGTTGATTTTAATTTCGATGATTTACAATCAATGCCACCATTTCCATTGTAATTTTTTTTTTTGTAAATAACGGTAATAAATAACAAAAGAGTTATATACATTTGTCTTTTTTTCCGGTCCTAAAATACAAATCTACATTCACAATTCTATACAATTAACGGACGGTTCAAATATTTCTGTATTGGTAGTTTGTTTTTTTATTTCTTCTAGACAATTGAACACCTTTTCAATAGGAACATTTGAACAACAAATTTATGTGGCGAGGAGAGAATTATATCAGATTTTGTTGATTTTTTCACCTTGTATTAATGGATTTTGTGTTTTTATTAAATTTTTACCTTCGTTTTTATAATCATAATTACATTGATGTAATTCAGAATAGCGATGTATTGAACAATAAATCTTACCACAACGACAATTATACATATTTGTCACATTTAAACGTTTATTGCATTGATGACAACGTGCCGCCTTCTTTTTCGTTAATACAGGTGGTAAATCAATTGTCGCTTTATCAATTTTTGGTAATATCGGTGTAATTTTATCAAATGTTATTGGTGTAGTTACAATATCGCCAAATCCATTATTATTATTATTATTATCAATTTGTAGTCGTTTATCATTTTTATTGATTAAATTATTAGCTTTTTTATGGATTCTTGCGTAATTTTGTTTCGTATACGAATACAGACCTTTATTTTTGCTGTATAAAGATGATTTCATATGAGTTTTATCATCAAATTCTCCACTATCATTATTATCATCATCAACAACAACATTAACAATATTATCACAGCTTTTCTCAAAAATTCTCAAATCCTTCACTAATTCACCATCATCATCATCAACATTATAATCTAATAATTCATATTTATCACCAAAGAAACGATCCTCTATTGTTTTATCATCATCATCATCATGACGTCTAGTATAATATCGTCGTTTCAATTGTAAATCTTCCATTTTTTTACGTAAATTCGTTAATTTCATCATCATATCAGTATCTTCGAGTAATTTTTCAAATATTATATGATTATTAGATGATGACGCTGATGATGATGATGATGATGATGTGGATGATGGTGATATTTGATTATCATTGTTATGATGAAATGGCGAATATGTACCATCTTCATTTTCAATAACACGCAATAAATTCAATATATCACCGTTTTTATATATTAAAAGTGATACTTTTGTATTGGATTGTTGGAATTTTTCTTCAATTTCATCCCTACAATCAATTCAAATAAATCAAGCATTAATTGTGTGATATTTAGTGTTTTTCTTTGACGTGCTACAATTCGATTATGTAATAGCAGATTATACCTGGAGTTTTCCAATAATTCTTTCAATTCTCTTAAATGGTAGTGTTCACAATTGATTGTTGATGTTAAACGTCGTGTCGACATAGGTCCACCTTTCATCGTTGTTATCAATTGTAATCTAGAGCCATTCTTTATACCAATATCACATAAACGTTGATAGTCTTTCAATTCGTTCGATTGAAATACGAGATTCTGCTGGTACATTGGAATACCTACACAGGTATTTCATATAACAATTGAAATAATTCATAGTAAATAAATTGAAATAGATCTCACCTTCGACACGTTGAATACGTTGTTTAATCTCACGTATTGTATCAATCATTGATACTTTCATATCAATCATTGTACCGAATAATGTTGTTATATGGATTTCGAAAGTCGGTTCATTGTAATAATCGATTTTCTTCTTCGTTGACAATGGTAAAAAATCATTCTCCGACATTTTTATTTCTGTACACCACACGAAAAAAAAACAAACGAATTTTTCGACCAATGACAACTCGACCGAATATTTCCAAAAATTAATTTCAACCAATTAATTAATTACACTTTTCTCATTGAGAAGAAAATTAACAGAATTACATCACACACACACACACACACACAGTTTTGTAGAATAATTACGAAATTATTTTGCGGAAAAAAAAATCACCCACGATTGTCAAATTTTTGCATAATTATTGCCAATCTATCAATAGTAAAAAATCGAAAACCATTTAGAAAAAAAATTTAGCGGTAAATTTGAACAATGGAACATTATCGATAAACGTAGCCCTAATAATTGAGTGTTGACATAACAGAAAACGGTTTTTTTTACCGATTGTTTATTACAACAATCAAAATTGATTTTAATTCTTCTTCTTGAGTTATTATAGAATTTATGAGGAAAAATTGTAAATTGAATCTACAATTATCGATGTTTTCGTCAATAATTAATACCAATACTGCGCCAGTAAAATCACTAGAATGGCGGCAAATTGAAAAACAAACATTTTCAAAAATCTGTTGGTACTTATCCACAATTCGTTTAGCAATTAACCGTAAAATATACAAAGACAGCAATTTAAATCTATAGAAATATTTTATTCAACAGTTAGAATATCAGATCAACAAATGTAAGCTAGAAATATCATGCATTTTCTTTTTTTATAAATAATGTCTACATTTGATGGTTGTTAATACAAAAATTCAGCCAATTTCTACAAAAATTGTTCCACATTGATTGTTTTATTGAATGGGATATAAATGTAAGTAAACTAACAGACTTAACAGATTATTGTCATAAATCAGCTTAATGGAAGCTACTTAGATTAAGCAATTCGCCCATAGATAAGTCTAAAATTCGTTACGTTTTTGATAATCCTCGTCATTTTGATAAGTACAAATTGATTGATTTTAATTGATTGATGTGTTTGATATTTTCAAGAGATATATTTCGTGTGGAATTCATTAAATTCATCAATACAGCAACAAAAATAATTTAATAGAAATAAATTAAAAAAAAAACTAATTGTAAGAATATTACCGTACGTCTCTTCTATCTTTTCATTATGTATGGTAATGTATTGACAAGACTACAAGCTAAAACATATAAACAACCAAAGAATAGATTCAATTTTGCCGTTTTCTTTGGCACACTATGAATATCATTCGAACGGAATTGTTTTTCAATTTTGAATGCACCAGGCAATGTTATTAATGGTAGTATAAACCATTTTGAATATTTCAATGTTAAAACAATAAACATAATATATGGTGTGAATAATAGAAATGCATATAATACATGTGATGCTGTATGTCCAATTAAAATAGCCAATGTAACAATGCCAACTTTCTTATCACTTTCACTATCACGCGTATTATTACTGTGTAAGATCGCTTCAGTATTTAATGCTAATGGTATTGCATAATAGATGGTTGCCCATTCGCAACGGCCAGTTTGCGACATAAATGCAAATAACACACTGATTGGACCAAATAATATCAATATAATAACATCACCTAATGCGATATATTTGAAACCAATACCACCAGTATATAGAAAACTCGATGATAAACCACCAAAATAAACTAATGCTAAATGTTCCATTTTCGCTGGTGATATTGATGCTAATAATATGAAACCAATACAACCAGCAAAATATAAATATGCACCCAATGATACAACTTCATCTTTTGTTAATATATGATCAACTAATATACGGTCATCTGATTTACGATTATCAATACCTTTAACATAATCAAAATATGTATTAACAACATTACCAGCACCATGTACTGTTATAACTGTAAATACTGTTAATAATAATGTTAAATAATTGAATTCTTGTTGTTCGCCAGGATATTTAAATGCAATTGTTGAACCTAATAATGTTGGCATTAAACTAGCACTCAATGACCATGGACGTAATGCTAATACATAACTTGATAGTTTCATTAAGCCGGATTTTTTTGCTGATATCGTCGATGGTTGAGGTGGTGGTGGTGCTGCTGCTGCTGCTGCTGTTGGTGTATCACCATTTCCGATTAATTTCTCCTCACTATCAGAGCGATGCATTCTCTTCTAACAATTATAAAGATTCCAACAATGCTAGCAATTGTTGATGTTTTATTAATTAAACAAATTCGTTCTTCTTTTTTTGTTAAATAAAATTCTAACTTTCTGACATAACCAAACTTTTCCAGTTTTGACGTGTGACAAATGACCTTGATAGGAAGTGGCTAACAAACCGTATTTCAATAAAAACAACAATTTCCCACAAATCTGAAAATTATGAGCAAAATCCAACAGTATTTCACTAATTAACCAGAAATTTATAAACGACTAATCTAAATAGATGATAATTGGATTATTTCACGCCAATAATAACGTTTTGGAATGTAATTGTTGGCACAGATTGGAAGTGATTAACAGCACAAACAACCCCATACAAAAATTTCGAACAAATTCAGAAGGATCACCACAAAATCCGAGAAAACTGTTATAATAATCAATAGAAAATCATTATAAAATAGTCTAAAATAATAATAATTGGACGATTTTGATTTGCTGAAGAAACAGAAAAATTGGAACGTAACTGTAGACACAGACAGTTTTTTGGAATTGTGAAAAAATAACAAAATCACAGTAAATTTCTACTGAATTAGCTTTTAGTTTCTTTCAAATAAAACTTCTACCGGGTAAGTTGAGCTGCATAAATCCATCCCCCTAATTTAAAGAGCTGATTCACGACAAAAATACAACATATCCATAGATTTAATTATTTATTTAAAAAAAAAAATACAATTATAAACGGTGAAATATTCGTAAACGATTCGTAATTAACAAAATACAATAAATAAACAACATAACCTCACTTAAAAGATCTGTGTCTAAAGTTACACACTGTACAATGGTTTTCTTTGAATTCTCCCATCAAATACAAAAAATTCAATAATTAATTATTCTTTTCAGCTAATGGAAAACTGATTTGATCCATTAAATCATCAATTTTCGCTTGTAAAACTTCTAAAATATCAGCCGATATAAATAAGTGATTTTCATCTAAATCTTGAATGATAAATTTCCGTCCCAATTTTGTTGTTTCATCTAAATGTAATAAGAATTGTTTCATTGCTTGATCACTGTAAAAAATCAATAAACATATAGAAGATAATGGCAAACAGATTAAGTGTAGATGAGAAGAAGACAAAAATATTAAAATTCTTCCATGAAACTTCTGAATTCTATCAAATGACAGAATTAGAGAAATTAATACCAACATCCACAGGAATTAATGTGAACCATGTTGCAGATGTTGTACAAACATTAGTAGAAGACGGTAGTGTTGATATGGAGAACATTGGGACGACTCTATTTTATTGGTCATTTCCGAGGTAAAAATTGATAACACACTTATTGTTTTTAATAAAAACTGAATTTGTTCCAGTAAAACATTGAATATGAGAAAACGGAAATTGAAAGAATTGGAAAAGCGATATGAAAACAAGCAAAAACGTCTCAAAACTACTGATAATGTTGTCTGTGATAGTTTTAAACTTTCAAATTGTTTTAACAAATTCCCATTGTAGGAACATAAAGAAAATATCGAACAGATCAAGACTACGTTTAAGAAAATTGATGAATTGAACAAACAAAAACATCAAATCCTAAAACAATTAGAAATATCACGTAAAAATGATCCGAAATTAGTTGAAGAATTGTCCCAATCAATTGATTATCTTCGAATATTAATAAATGTTTGGACTGATAATATATCAAAAATAATATCATGGTGCGAAAACGAGAAAAATATTGAAAAATCCATTTTACATAAACAATTTGGAATACCAAAAGATTTGGATTACTTTCTTTAAATCGAATTAAAGGTTATGTTTTATTACGAATCTAAAATTAAGAGGAATAGACGATATTAATAAATAAATTACCATTTAACTAGAACACCTTTCATTACATTCACCATTTTCCATGCCAATTTCTATCTTTTCATCAGATTTCTTCAATTTTTTTTTAACAACAACACGAACTTCTGAGAGCTGCGAAATACGTTCTGCAAACGTTTACTAGCGCCATCTCAACGATAACTGATGCACTTCATGAAATACGGCGGTAATTTTGAAAATTGTTCAACGTTTCGCTTATCATTTCCAAATTATTGTTATTTCAAGCCAATTTATTACGATATCTATAAAAAGAAAAACGTTGTAAATTTGCTAACGAAATTATTGCAACTGTGTTGTTTATCAATTGGTTTATAATCAAATAAAAATAGTATATCAACTTATGTATGATATAACTGACCTTTGCACCATAAATCTATACCATAAACACGTTCGTTTGTACTTTAACCTTCCTCCTTATCTTTCTATTTGTGCATAATAAAAACGAAAATACCTATTAAATTCATTCATTTATCATATCGTAGTGTTTTATTTGTTTATACATTTCCGATTACCACCCCCTAAATATGGCTTTTAATTTAATTTTAAAACGTGCCCTATCCACAACGTCCACAATGAATGCAATTAAAAACGTTACAATAATCGGTGGTGGCCTAATGGGCTCAGGAATTGCTCAGGTTGGTAAATTGTTTACAAAATCAACTTCAACCATAACCTCATTTTCGATTTGGTATAGGTCGCCGCCCAAGCTGGTAACAATGTGACTTTGGTTGATGTTAATGAAGATGTTTTAAAGAGATCCTCCACAAACATCTCAACAAGTTTACAACGTGTGGCAAAGAAATTACACAAAGACAATCCAACATCGGGTGAGAAATTCGTGCAAGAGACACAATCAAGAATTCAACAATCTACAGATGCAACTCGATCAATTCAAAATGCTGATTTAGTCATTGAAGCAATCATTGAAAATTTAGCAATTAAACATGAATTATTTAAACATCTCGATGAAGCAGCACCGGCAACAACATTATTTGCATCAAATACAAGTTCATTGTCAATTGGTGAAATTGCATCTGTAACAAAACGTAAAGATCGTTTTGGTGGTTTACATTTCTTCAATCCAGTACCTATGATGAAATTATTAGAAGTTGTCCGTATACCAGAGACAAGTGATGAAACGTATCAAGCATTTATGGAATGGGGTAAGGCCATTGGAAAAGTTTGTGTCACATCAAAAGATACACCCGGATTCATTGTGAATCGTCTATTAGTACCGTATCAAGCTGAAGCACTACGTATGTTGGAACGTGGTGATGCCACACCAGAAGATATCGATACTGCCATGAAATTGGGTGCTGGTCATCCAATGGGACCAATAGAATTGTCTGATTATGTTGGTCTAGATACTGTTTTGTTCATTGTAGATGGATGGCATAAGAAATTCCCAGATAATCCATTATTCAAACCGATTGAGACTATAAGAAAGTTGGTAGAAAAGAAGAAATTAGGCAGGAAATCCGGTGAAGGTTTCTACAAATATAACAAATGAAAATGTCCATTAAACATTTATTACCTTTTCGAATTTCTCATGTTTTCGTAATAATAATAATAATAATAATAATAAAACAAAACAAAAAATTGATTTATAAAATCTAACGTTTTGTATTTGTGTATGGATATAAAGTTTGGAAAGTGACAGTATCTGGTGGTACTTCATCGTCAGATTCTGATTCACCATCCGATTCGAATGTATTATCAGGGATATCATATAGACGTATCATTGGTTTGTTTGGATCTTTCATAATCAAATATTTACCATCTTTTTGTTTCATAACAATATCAACAATACAACGTAAGATACCCCATGCATTATCCATATTCAAATTGATTTGTGTTGCAAATTCATTCGGTTTATATTGTTGTGTACCTAATATAACATGTTTACTATTATCGCGTACATGTGCCCTAGATACATAGCCGAATTTAATTTGATCACTACCAGCTAATAATGCTTGTACAGTCCATTTAGCTAATTTACATGCATTATTACGTAATTCATTTGCTAAAACAGCACCACGTTGTGTATCTAATTTTTGTCGCCATTCAACACCATTGGCCAATTTCGAATCCCATTCATTTAATGCTTTAATTGTTAAAAATTGCAATTCACCATTTGGTGATTGTACAACAGCATCATGTTCACAACGTGATATTAATACAATATCACCACCTAAATTCCATTTACGATAACGATATGCAACACTAGCTATTTCACCAACATCATCATCATCTGATATAAATGGATTTGAATTGTCAAATTTATAACGTGGCTCTTGTTGGCCAGTACGTAATACTTGTTGACTAAAATTATGATTAATAAATGTTGCTTCTAATGCTAAATTACGAGGTGAATTTAATGAATTGCCATCATCTTGTGGTGGTTCAACAGATGTTTCATTTACTGTTAATAAATCAAATTCGGTATTATCGCGTTTATCAAAAAACAATTTATCACCAATCTTTTCAATAACAATATCCCATGAATAATTTGAACGTGTACAACACATAATTGTTGCTAATATTGCATCAGTTGCATAAACATTACCTTCTGTTTTTGATAATTTCCTTATTATAGGATCATCTGTTGTTGTTACAGTATGAAAGATACGATTCACACTTTGTAATGGCTTCTCATTTTTAACATTAACACGATCATATGATTTATCGTAATATTCTAATTCACCACAACATATAATATCATCGCCATCTTTAATATTCGGTAATGATAATTTGCCTAAACGTGGAAAATCCATTTCTTCTATTGTCAACCAATCAGGACGTACAGTAACAGATGCATCACGGATCTTAATTTGTGGCTATACGCAAAAAAATAATAATAATAAATTACTTATAAAACAATCAACCTTTCAAATATCTATAAATACCCGTCCTTGGCCCCATTTCTTCACTTGACTCCTCTTGTATGTGTCGCGTGCTTTCGCACCTTTACCAAGACTCTGCATAACACCACCTTGTGCACCGCTACGTCCACCACGTCCACGTAAATTACGTTGATTAGCCCGGAAACGTCCCCGTTGATATGGTGGCTTTTGGACGCGTGTTGTATCAACCAAATGGAAAGTACTTTCATCTTCATCATGATAATAAGCATACTGACTACCAGAACCAAATTGGGAAGCATACTTATCTGTAAAATGATCAATAGTACGATTAGAGCTACAATTAACAATGGTCGAATTCGTCAATGAACTTCACCTCATTTTATTAATTAATTGAAAAAAAAAACAAAGTGATATTATAGGGACTTACTGGCATATTTTTTATCTTGAAATGCAGCACCAGTCCAATCGCTGATCTTCCCTAAACGATCACCTTTACTGAACGGCTGATACGGCATATCTTTGAATTGATCAGGTAATTCACATGGTCCCCAACCTGTTGGATTATCCTGGAGTACCGGTGGCGTAAAATGGGGTGTATCGTCATTTTTCGATTGTGAATCGGTCATTGTCATGATATTTATCAAAAAGAATTCACACAATATTGGAATATATTCAATGGGACACAACACGATGTTTTAGAAATGACACAACGAACAATACCAAGATGGCAGTGAATTAAAACAGCTAACTTCAGGCTTGTACGTTAAAGATAGCTACACATTATCAACGGAATTAGCGGGGAAACGTTATTTTTATGAAATTAAAAATAGTGGATTATAAAATAATCGTAGTTTTTAATGCATTTTGTAGACAGTAAACAAAAATCGCACATATTTTCTACTATTGATAAAGCGTCTTATTTATACCGATTATTAGTGTACACATACCTTTAGAAAATCTGACTTGTCAACTAATGGTGGCTCCATTTCAATCTCTTCAAATATTAGTAACCATGAATGATTAAAATTAATAAGAATAGCTCAATATTCGGTTAATTTATGATTTTATATCGCGTATTAGAATATTTATATGGCTACAAATGAGTCAGAAAGGATATAAATGAGGATTGAAACGACAACTTCAGAGTTGTTGTAATGGCAACCTAATAGAACGAAATATTCTAATTCGATCAAAATTCTAATTGTAGCCATCTATTTAGTGTGTAGCTACAGTTAGATGTTGGAAATGGCGCAATTTTTGAATAATTATTCTAAACAACTCGATTATCTTTATTTTCGTTCTAATACTGTATAACAATACTTTATTGTTTTATTATAATATTATTCTAGATTTGTGAATTTCCTGTCAAATTCACTTATAACATATGACATTTTCTCAATAGCCGCATTTATATCATCTTGTGTTATTTCCCAATAAGTTACAAGACGTATAATTGTTGGACTACGTGAACTTGTACGTACACTAACTTGTATTGGATCATTCTCATACACTGACACTAAACGATGTTGTATTTCTTTTGCTGTTACACAATTCTTTTCCAAATGGATTAATAAAATATTCGTTTGGATTGTTGTTAAATCAATGCGGAATATTTTTGAATTCAATCCATGTATTGCTGGAAAATAAGAAATGGAGTTTTATTTTTTAGTGAAAACAAATGAATGAGATGTTAGTAGTAGTAGTAGTAGTAGAAAAACAGAAACAACAACAACAATAGCAATAAATATCTGTGTTTATTCTAATAATAATAATAATAATAATAATAATAATGGTGGAAGATGTAGAAATCAATTTATATAAAGATGGAATGTTTCGTTTTACTTTTATGATTCTTATCAAATTCATTAATAATAAATACAATCCGTTCAATAGCCATATTAATATCGTTATCTGTTATTTGCCAATATGTAACGAAACGTACACAATCCGGATGTAATGATGTTGTCCTAACACTAACTTTAATTTGATCATCTTTAAATACTTTCGCTAAACGATAGATAACTTCTTTTGCACTAATTACACTACGGTCTATATACATTAATAAAATATTCGTATGGATTGTTGTTAAATCAACTTTAAATAGATCCGATTTGAGATTCTCAATTGCTGGAAGATGTTGTTAAATAAAAAAAACACACACAATTTAATATAAAAAAAAATAGAAAATTAATGATTAATGGTAGAAATAATAGAGATATGATACCTTTAGCAATTTGTAGAATATGATCATGATCATCTTGTAGACGATCAATCATTTTATTTAAAGCTACTAAACCAGCAGCAGCTAGAATGCCAGCTTGTCGCCAACCACCACCTAAAGCTTTACGTACACGACGTGCCCTAAAATGGTTTTTTTTGAATAACAATTAACAGAATTGTACAAAAATTTTACTTGTCAATGAATGTTTTACTACCAGCTAAAATTGAACCAATTGGTGCACCTAAGCCTTTACTTAAACAAAAACAAACAGTATCAACATCACGTACAATCCGTGCAACTGGTACTTTTAAATAAACAGCAGCATTCATAATACGTGCCCCATCCATATGTACCGGTATATGATATTCTTTTGCTATATTATTGCATGCTTCAATCCATTCTAATGGTAATACTTTACCACCGCACATATTGTGTGTGTTCTCTATTATAATTAATTGTGTATAGGGTTCGTGTACATCGGGATTTTTACGTATACGATCTTGTAATTCTACCAAATCAAATGTACCATCATCATTATTCTTGATTAATGATGTTTGAACACCAGCGATAGAAGCGGGACCACCTAGACAACAAAAACGAACAGATACTCATTTATAGATAGTTGAAAGCCGGACCAAGTTAGCCTTGTTCAGCCGTGATTATTATCGGAAATTACCTTGTTCAAAACGGAATGTATGGCCATTATCGCCTGATATTATCTCACTACCACGTTGATTACAGTGTACCATAACTGTGAATTGCAAAAAAAATTATGATTATCAACGACATGTAATTGCAGCAAAGTCAATTGCTATTTCATCATTAATAATATGTTTTGAGCAATTACAACAAAATATTGATATCAAGTGAACTGTTACAAACAATCACCGGTCACTTTGATGACGTAACAAATTGTTTTTGTTTTTGTTTTTTAATCAATTATCATAATCGAAGTGATAGTGTGAGCAAGAAAAATTCCAATGACGTCAAAAACTATTGAAAATTCATTGGCTAATTGCCATATGTTATTTCCAACAACAAACAATAACAAAATTGTGCTGACATAGCCTACTATTTGCTGCTTAGCTGCAAGCAACCATACGAAAATCATTAATTTTATGATTATTTGATGGAGATTTTTGGGCATGTCAAGTGATAAAAGATGAAATTTTGTATGAATAAACAAGATCTGAGCGAAATTTGTTGAATAATTATATACAGTTTTAAATTCAAATCACAGCCTACTTTGACAACATGAAACATTTGAATTTTATCAAATTCCCAATTAGGATATTTGTAATTAAATTGATAACAAACGATAAAATTCACAAATTCACATTGAACTATCTAAAAATTATGTAAATTCGTTGTGTAATTGTCACGTTATTGATAAAAAACTAATGCACAGCCTGCTATGTTAATATCGTGATCTGTACGAAAACCATTAATTGTTGAATCATGGACAAATCGTTTGGCATTTAAACGATTATTGGGCGATAGAGGATGGGATTTTCTATAGGATCAACCGCATCTGACTTGAATTTGATTGGTAATTACACAGATTTGAAACGTTTAAATTAGAAACGTCAATTTCGATACTTACTGGCAATTAGATTAGCCATTGTTCCACTACAAACAAACAAGGCATTTTCTTTATTCAAAATTTCAGCACTTCTACGTTCCAATTCAGCCACTGTGGCATCTTCACCAAAGACATCATCACCGACTACAGCATTGGCCATAGCATGTCGCATCTCATCTGTTGGTTTACTAATTGTATCACTACGTAAATCAACAACACGTACGGTTGATGCATTGATTTCACCATTGATTTTCTCGTACATCCTGCTGGTATACTGCTCCAAAATCGGAATCAAACTGTCAATTAAAGAATGAAGTGAATGGCAATTTATCTATTTTATGGAATTGTCAATATATGTATATTATAGAAGTAGTGGTGTGGTTGTATTTTTAAATAATGATAGAGAAAGAGAGAGAGAGAGAGTTCAAGAGCCGTTTTCAAATAAATATAATGAAATTTTTCAACAATTTTGTAATCCTGATAAATCATTTTATTTATTCATTAGAACAGCAATTAATAATAAAACCATATCAATCAGAAATATTACACAATTTGATCAGAAGAAGGAGAATAAAAATCATCATCATAATAATAAATAATTACTTAGTTACAAGATATTTTGATAATTAATAAAAAAAATTATCAACAAATAATCAATTTTATAGTTTCAGGCACGAATTAAGTTTCATTTTTTTATTTTAACTAACAGCTACTTGAGCAATGATTTAAAAACAGAACAGTTATCTAATCGCATAATTATGTTAAATAGACGGAAATAGTGTGAAATAAAAGTAGAGCACAAAAATAAAAAAAATTGGAAAATTGCAATGATTTGAATAATGCGCCTCTCACCTATTACCAACTGTTTTTTTGTGTTTTTTTCGATGCAACAGTATCAAATTCCCTTCTCATTTAACCAACGATTTTGGTGATATTACACAAAACCAATTTAATCTACCGATATAATAATCTGATAATAACAAATCAACATTAAAGTTGTATTAAAATCACAGTAGAATATATTCAAAATTCACAACGATCATTGGAATAATTCAAATATGGCGCACTGTTTCTGTTACCAATCGCATAGAGACAACAACACGAAAATCCCCTAAATCGTGTTTCTTAGTTTGTCAAAATCGTTACTTGGATTCGTATATTTATTTAATAATTTTGAACAAATAAAACTAATTTATTTGTAATTAATTGATAAAAACTGATTAAATCGCTGCATAAATGACGCAAAACAGGTAAGCAATTAATAATAAGATTGGGACAATTGTGGAGAAATCGATCATTAATATGTTGTTATTATGGTTGAAAATCGCTTATTATGTCAATAAACTTATTCGTTTTCAATTTAATGAACTTAATGATTTTTATAAACAATTTTAGGAAACGGAATCGCAGTCTGCACGAAGATGAGGTCGAATTTATGCCATTATCGAAACGTATAAATAATTTGCATATAAATAACGGTTTATTTATGGAGAATTTGAGTCCTATTGGTATTGTGGAGACGACAGAATGGGGCCCTGGACCACCACCACCACCACCACCGCCATCAGCATCATCGAAATCATCAAAAGCATCATCGCCAACAACAACAACGAGACAAATCAATCATCGATTGCCTGATACACCACCAAGTTCTGTACAAAGTATTGATTGGAATGCACCACAATATTCACCTGATTTAAGTGAAGATCAGAATCCTCATTATTTCAATATAAATAAATTATTATTTGAAATGTATTTAGAACGATTACAAAGAGGGTGTCATCAAGTCTAGATTTGCATTATCATTATTACCATTTTTTTCTTAAATTGATTTTCGGCTTGTAATTATTAGAATTTTTAGAAAGTATTGAATTTTGAATAATTACGTGAGGCTGTGTGTAGTATTCGAAAAGCCTGAACAATTTATTTCAAAAAAACAAATAATGAAAGGAAATATCAATTAAAATTTTGTGTAATTCATTGTCAATATCAAGCTTTGTTGATGTTTCTTCAAAAAATTTGAATCAGTTGCACAAATTTTGAGGGATTTCCCAATAATTCATTCCAATTTTTCTTTGTAATTTTTCTCGCTTTTTTTTTAATTTAAAACCAACAACAACAACAAAATTGTATTAATTTTAATCTCTAATAATATTTATATTATTCACGTGATTTTTCTTGTTTTTCTGTTGATTGATGATTACGTTAATCATTTTGCAATTATTGTAAACAATTAAAAATTGTTCCTAATCAGCATCTTGTTAACATGGATGGGTGGGGTGGGGGAGTTTTTGTTGATTCTGGCTAATCACAACTGCCCTATGATGATGATGATGATTTTGGAGTTCGTTTTTTTTATATTTCGAAAAATACAGTAGTGGGAGTTTTTCGGGAGTTGTCTCCCTTCTTCTAATTATTGCGGTATGGTGGCGGGGATTGGTTCAATATGATAAAGTGGCGGTGGTGGTGCATGTTCGCATGTGGGGAAATCAGCCGCTACCACCACCACCATTATTACCACCACGATAATAGTTTTTGATGGGGAAAGATTTTGAAAAAATTTGGCGGTTATTTTTGAATTTTACAATACGAACCACGTGCCATCTATGAATATGTTATGGTAAACGACCTTGGCATATACATACACAATATATATATATATATACACACACACACACACATAAGCAAATATTACACAAAGCAGATCCGGGCATTTTGTTGCTTACGTTCGTTGTATCTGTGTTGTTGGCGTTTTTTTTATTTTCCGTTCAATTGTTTTTGTTTTGTTGCAACGCATCAAGTCGCCAACGATACGACTAGGGAGATCAACCCTTTTTTCGGTAAGTGTTTGTTGTTGTTTATTGTCTGTTGATTTTTCTCTGGTGTTTATGTGAATCTGTTGATATTCGCGGGTCGCGGCAAACGGCCACCAACACACCACACCACACATTTTAGGGTAGGGAGCTTCGCCGCTGTGATGTTGAATTTTGTGGAAGGGGTGTTCATAGTGTATTCTGGTAGGATATATTCATCCCCACATTTCTTCCTATATAAACCACCACCACCACCATTTTCCTCCACCACGTTTATTAGATAGAACATCACCTACGAGGATGATGATGATGATGATGATGACGGCGGTGGTGGTGATAGCAGCGACAACTGCAACGCCATCACCATGGTGGCTGTCAACGTCCTCACATTTTTCCCTATTTTTATGCTATACAACAATATCAGGTTGTTAACCCCTTTGTTTTCATCCACTAATCGAGCGATACAAGAGATTCATAAAATTCTCCCTGCAGAAGTAGAGTTAATTGTTGGAAATTAAGTAGAATATAGTTGATGCAGTACATCATACGTAATGCATGACGCATATAGAATCCCGTTACATTTCATTGAATACGAGGCCAAACAAATCAACCACCTGGAACAGCTGGGGGCCCTTCCGTTTTCTTTCCAAATATCCACCATAAAACTAAGAAGGCTATGAGTTTAGGGTGAAAAATAGCAATAGAATCAATACCAACTTTACAAAACTAATATCTATAAACAACAATAATAATAATAAATTTTAATAATATTGTTGTGAATTTTAATGGAATTTTTTGCAAATTTATCCACTTGTTGTTGGGTATGGCATTTATCATTTAGCGAGTGTTGCCAACTTAAATCAACAACTACGTCATTTATTAAAATACAATTAATAACACATTAAGAAATAATTATTTTTATTATAAACAATTTGCGAAATTGTTGGCAATGTAAGCAAAATTATTTTATTATTGTTATTATTTTAATAAATAATTATAGATAAGAGGTTGTTATAGATTTTGATCAATATAGATAATGTTACTAATTGTAGTTGATTTTGCGGGAAATTTGAAATTTTCGCTTTCCCAAACTAGATTCTTCTGTATTTTAAATAATTCGAAAATTCAAGAAAAACTTTACTTATATCAACCTCTCTCTCTCTCTCTCTCTCTCTCTGTTTAGCTAAAAGGTGAAAGTATTTCAACTATTAAAATTGAAGTAGGTAAATAGGTTACCATTACCACTACTACAACAACTATTACATACAGAAGTAATAATGTCTAAAAAAGATTTCTCTTTACGTATTTCTATCTTTGTTGTGTTTTAATAGAAATTATTTTATATTAAAGACAGACAAAGATAGGTTTTTTTTTCCTATAGATTTTCTCTGTAAAATTATATACGTGTATATGTGTTAGAATCACATGGTGTGTAAGCCCCACTTTCTCAAAAAAGAAAAAAAATAATAATAAGAGACTTTCTGCACCGCCACTCTCTTTCAACTGTATTTGTGTACGTTATACGCAAATATTGTACAAATTGTAAAGTGGATTGTGTATGGTTTTTGTTGAATAAGAGTTTGAAGATATCCCCGAAATTTATCATCCCCTCTTGATTGATAGAAATGTGTTTTGTTGTTGTGTTCTAAAAGTGGTGTTGGTAGGTTAGTGTTGGGGTATTCCCAAGGACAATCTTGTCAAGAAATTCAAATTTTGCCTGTTATCTATTTGATTTGATTTTGTTTTGTTTTGTTTGTAATTAATTAGATTTTGGTGAAGATGAATTTTCCACCATTTGGTGTGGGTGTACCATTATCAGCTGCATTACCAGTAGCCACACAATTTTCAGCAGCTGGTAAAATTACACAAAGTGTAACAACACAAAATGGACAAGTTGTTGGTGTATTACAAGGTGGTGAAAATGGTGTACATTATATACGACCAATTGATGCAAATGCTTTTGCTGCTGCTACAACACAAGGCAATAATGGCAATGGACATAATACTGGCCAAACACAAACATTGATAACATTACCAATAACAATGCCCGGTGCTAAACCAGGCGATCCACAACAACATGTTCAAATACAAGTTGTCAATCCTGTACAAACACAAGTGACACAACAATCGACAGGGCCTGGCCAATCACCGAAATACCATATATCACAGATACCGATACAAGCATTTGGACAAGGTGCTACTGTATTAACTGTAGCTTATAATCCAAATCAGGAAGGAATACAAATTGTATGATCAATTGATTCGTTTTAATTTTGATTGTATTAACAAATTATCTGTTGTTAAATTATAGGTTGATGGACAGAATGGTATAGCAGAAGGTATGACTGTTGTTGCTGCATTACAACCCCAAGATATTCAATTAATCCATACTGAACCAGATAAAACAAAAGATCATACAATAACACCGGTGGCATTAATAAAAAGTGAAATAACAAAAGATGATGACAATAATGGTGAACATACAACAAATACAATAGCAACATCATCAACATTATCAGGTACAACAAATACTGTAACAATACCAGCACAATATTTACAAAATGCAAGTGTACAAGAATATATACAGAAAATGCAACATGCCACGGCATTACCATTGAGTTTGCAACAATTTTTGAAATTCAACAATCCAGAAATTAAACGCGAACAAATCACCGATGAAGGTGTAATCGAAACTATCAATATCCAACAAGAGGAACATGATTCGTTAATATTAAATGATGTCGATAATAATGATAATAATAATACTAATAATAACAATAATAATAACAATAATAATAATAATAATGGTGGGGAGAATGATGAGAATCCTGATGATCCTGATAATAAAAACAATAAAAAGAAGAAGAAATATAAAAAGAAACCACCAAAACCAAAGAAACCGAAACCGGGCCAAGTACATATAGCAACAGCATTAGATGGTACGACATTATTTTGTTGTCCTGAATGTCATATGGCCTATCCGGAAAAAGAATTATTAGAACAACATTTAATTGGACATAAAATCGAACGTCGTTTTATATGCGATATATGTGGTGCTGGTTTAAAACGTAAAGAACATTTAGAACGTCATAAATTAGGTCATAATCCGGAACGTCCATTTGTATGTTCTGTATGTATGAAAGGTTTTAAACGTAAAGAACATTTAAATTTGCATTTTGTCATACATTCGGGTGAGAAAACGGAAATTTGCGGCGAATGTGGCAAAGGTTTCTATCGTAAAGATCATTTACGTAAACATGCACGTTCGCATATAACGCGACGTGCTAAAGAACAAGCGGAACGTTCACAAAATCAAATTATTATCAAAGAACCAACAACACAAGTCACTATACAGGTGAAATTTTTAACGATAACTGACGATTGGCAATTAATTTAATTGATTAATTTTTGGAATAGGTACCTACATCCCAAATGCAGATACCAGTACAGATCCAAGTACCACAGCATCACATACAAGTCACATCGAATTCGGAAGAGGAATCAAATCATGTTAGTACTGTTGTACTACCAACAGCTAGTGAAAGCATCATATTACCGCAAAATTAATTCAATTACATATAGATATATAACAAATAAGTGATCTTAAAGGTAATATTGTTGGGGATTTTTATAACAAGAAAATTTAAATGAAAAGAAAATCGTTGTATATATTGTAATCAAATATTTATTCCTAGAAGTGTACTTTTTCTGTTTATAATTACAATTATTATCATCTAATCAATTAACTAAAAATTAGAATTTTTTTGAATCAAGTCAACTATGATGGATATTCCCTTGTATGTTTAACGTATGTCTGAACTTGTACCGTCTAATAATTCAAAAATCTGTTAATAGATGGCGTTATTTATATTATATGTATAGTGGACTTGATTTGGGTAATTTTTGGAAATTTACATTAAAACAAAAACAATTGTGTTGAAATTATTTATTTTTGAACATATTCCAGTATTAAGAATTTTATTTAAACAAAAAGAAATGAACAAAAGCGAATTGCAGCTTCTTTTGTTAACAATAATTGGATATCGATGGTCGGACAGAAGGTGGAATGCATTTGAAAGATTGACAAATGACTCTCTTTGGTTTTGTTTTGTGTGTTTGTTTGTTTTTTTTTTGATTAAGAATTTCGATTTATTTCTATTCTTATATTCTTTAATCATTAATTGTACAAATTTAGTTTAATTGGTTTGGGGTGTATATATTTATTGTCATTCATTTTATAAATATTTAAGTTTAATATAATTCGGGATGGTAACGCTATATAAACTTTTGAACCACTGTCTTTATTTGTAATGTTTTTCTTTAGAAAAATTTTGAGTTTATGGTGTAGTGTTTATTAATCATCATTTTGTCATTATTATTAATTATTATTATTATTATTATCAATAATAATGTATAATAGTAAAAAACGGTCAAAAATATCAAAAAAAATAATAAATTAAATGATATTGTGATTATTATTAATATTATTATTATTATCATTATTATTATAGTTTATTGACTTGGAGGATATACGTAACGTTTAGTTTTTAACAAAATGTTGAATATTTTGGATCGAGGACATGTTTGTTCTTCTTTCAGAAGATAGAAAGAAAATCGGCGAAATATAGTTTGATTGTATTTTTTTATACTACTGACATTTCATGTAATTTAAAAAGAAAAGTTTGAATTAATAAATGTGTTTTTCTTAAATCCGTTTTATTTTTGTTTTGTTTTAATCTACGATTTTTGAAAGTCTATCGATTTTTTGATTGGTTAATTGTCAATACACTTGGTGGCCAATCAATCGAGTAGTGGTACTGCAATTGGTCGATAATACAGAAAGAAACGATTTTTATTGGTTGATAGCATTCGAATTGCTTCAGTGATGTCTATAACAACTGGAACGAGTGGGTGGATGCTTTGCAGTGAAGCCAGTCCTCAAGTTATGCAACTTGTAATGCTGTGCTATACCCATCTCATTCTAACACATGCTAAAAACTGTGGATATAATGGAATATGCTGTAAAATGAAGGAATGATTTTATTTACCAAAGGAGAAAAGGATAATCTACACTCTATAAGATACAATTAACTGAAAACCACGACTAGAAACGTATACATTATGAAATAAAATCAGTGTTGTTAAATTTTTGACTACATTTTTGATTATCATGCAAAGTTTCGTTAAGAATGTCGTTTAGTTGTGGAATTAAAACATTTCAAGTTCGTGTGGTGGAAAAGCACTGGCAATTCCGGCAATATTTTGTCTGCTTGGTGGCAACAAAGTTTCGAATTTGTCTGAGTTCTGTTTGCTATTTTCAGTGAGTCGTGAACAAAACAAAAACTAGAAGCCCACTTTGAAACAATTAGACAGACAGTGCTGGTTATACCATCCACACAAGGTTTAGGCGCCGGCCTCAGATCATCCCTTTCTTGTTGTTATAGTGTTCACTGAGAGGACAAGATACCAGTTTGGCGCCATAATTCGAATCTGAAACAACCCCTTACCCCCAATCGACAGGCAACAATGGCGGCCATCACTGATCCTGTCACTACATTATTACATTGAATTCATGGTAAATTTTGTTTAATTTCCCCTATTGAAAATTATTAATTTTCTTGTATGATTGTTTCAAATTTAATATAGCGTGTGTGGTGTATGGTGATTATTAATTATATACTTATATAGATAATCAAATGATGAATTTCTCGCCGTTTGGTGGTCATTTTCCAACCGCTATACCAGCAATACATCAATTTGCAGCAAAATTTACTCAGGATAATCCAACAACAATTAATAGTAGTCAAAGTGGTTTATGTACACCACAAACTCAGGATAATAATAATAGTAATAATAATAATAATAATAATAATAGGTATACAGTGAATGGTATACCAACATTTACCCAACATCATCCACCAATACCACCACCAGTACCACCAACAGCAAATCAACAAATCTTAACAAATAACTCAAATAAATATCATAATAATTATATTAATCAGTATGGGAATAATCATAATTTACGCCAACAACCACAACAACACCAACAACATCAACAAGATAACAACAGTAAAAGGCATAACAGTTATGAGCAACAACAGCAACAAGAATTAGCTCAAGAATTGTGTGCAGTTATGCTACAACCAGATAAACAACAAAATGATAAGGTTTTTGAATTTGAATTTTGATCAATTACAACGAATTAATTGCGCATTTTTGTTGTTGTTGTTTATTTTTAGAATAAAGAATTGGAGAATGATCGTCGTCATCAATTACATCCAAATCCAGCAACAGCAACGACAACAATGCCAACAGCATGGCAATCATTAGCAACACCTGGTTCAACAGTGGCTGATTATTTATCACATTTACCAGCATCAACATTACCATTGAGTTTACATCATTTCTTAAAATATTCCGCTGAGAATATTAAGAAAGAAACGGTACAATTGCATAATAATCATAATGTATCTACAACAGCCCATGAAACAACAGCAACGACAAATTTAAATTTATTACATAATAACAATTTAAATAATCTACATTCGACAACATCAGCAACACCAACAACATTATCAACAATTAATACAGCACAAATACAAAATCAGCCAAATAATAACAATAATAATAGCAATAATAGTAATAATTTGATAACGCCAACGAAGAAGAAGAAGAAGAAACCGGAAAAGGAGAAGAAGCCACGTCCAAAACCCGGCGAGATACGTTTAACAACAGCATTAGACGGCTCAACATTGTATTGTTGTCCGGAGTGTCATATGGC
The DNA here is from genome assembly GCA_028455855.1 of Meloe dianella. Classification (NCBI taxonomy): domain Eukaryota; kingdom Metazoa; phylum Arthropoda; class Insecta; order Coleoptera; family Meloidae; genus Meloe; species Meloe dianella. The sequence continues at coordinate 531,171 of JAPTHL010000074.1, forward strand.
CTATCCGGAAAAAGAATTATTAGAACAACATTTAGTTGGACATACATTAGAACGCAGATTTGTCTGTGATATCTGTGGGGCTGGTTTAAAACGCAAAGATCATCTAACAAGACATAAACAATCGCATAATCCAGAACGACCGTACGTTTGTACTGTTTGTTTGAAAGCATTCAAACGCAAAGAACAATTAACATTGCATTTTGTTATACATTCTGGTGAGAAACGGCACATTTGTACTGAATGCGGTAAAGGTTTCTATCGGAAAGATCATCTACGCAAACACACCAGGTAAACACCTGTATCACTTCCATTTGTTTTTACATAACTAATTGTTTGATTCTATTCGAAAGATCCCACATTGCCAGACGTGTCAAAGCTGAATTATCACAACAATCCAATAATGGACAACAAAATCTACAAATCCAAGTCTCTACACCAAATAACGATGCAGTCAGTCAAGGTTTATTATCTTAAAAATCATCTCAAACACAAAACAAAGACGAGTTTATTTCAAATCTTAGTGGGCGATGAGACTACACATTCCAAAAAAAAAAATCGAGTTGGCTGTGAAATTCTTTGATGAAAAAAAAATTTACAATAAATTTGTGCAAAAAAATGCGTAGTTAATGTTGGTAATACATTTAAATATATATATATATATATTTAGGGGAGAATTAAATTGTTGGTTTGGTAATAATTGTTATAATTTGAGCGGTAATTTTAAAAATTTGAAATAAACTCGCATATATACAGAGTGTTTCTTTCACAAGCAAAATTTTTTTGATTGTTTTGTTTACGTATATATAAATAGAGCCAACTATACCTCAATTTATTGATAATAAATAACGACTCTGTATATTATTGTTTTAATTATTTTATTTTCTTTATTTATTTGCTTTAATCGGATAGTACAAAAATTGTTGGTTTTGTTATGTTTTAAATTTTTATTTGTTTATTTATTTATTTATTTATTTATAGAATTGCCAATATTTAATCATAAGCAATTGAAAGTCTGCCATTTATACAGAAATTTTCGAAAAAATTCCACGAAATTGTGATTTTCCCAAAAAAAACAAAAACAAAAAATAACAAGAAAAGAAAAATTATTGGAACATATTGAAATGAATGGATTTTATATGAATTCAAAAATGTTTATATTTCTTTCTGTTTTCATAGCAATAATTTAAATTTTCTGTATTTTGAGAGACGAAAAGCACACAAATTTCTACTATAAATATATGATGATTAGACACCATTTTGTAATACTTACTTATTAAAACAAAATGGTGGTAAATATGGTATGTATAGATATATATGTATATATATCATTCCATTTCTATCAATATTAAGAATATAATACAAAAAATATGTATTTTTTAGTAGTTAGTCTTGTAGAGCCTGTTTAAAAATCAAAAAAAATAACGAAAAACTACAAAAAAAAATGGAAGATAATTGTGTTGATGTTGTTTTGCTTAATTTACGGTAAATTGATAAATAATACAAAACAGATATTTTTTATTATTATTAAAGCGCAACAATAATAACAATAACAATAATAATAATAATGAAAAATAGTACAAACATGTATGCCATTGTATGATAATCTCTAAGCTAAGTCTTACATGTCTTTACCACAGAACAATTAACACATTTCTGATTAGTAATTAGTTTTGTAGAAAGAATTTACACTTTAAAATTGGATTAATTCTCAAAACAAGAAAACAGTTAACATAACTCTGACAATCTTTTAATATTTGAATTAATTGTTTTCGGATTACATATACGATAATTTTCAAGTGTAAATACTTTTTCTATATATTGCTTGTAGCCCAGAGCTTCCCATGTATTTGCTTTATTATTGTAATAATCACAACAAAAACATAATAATTCATAATAATAACAACAATAATAATACGAGAACTATATGATTTTCAAAATTTCCGCAATTTTCCAGGGATTTTTATGTTATAATAAACAGCGTCATCTATGAACGCTTGTTTGATTCAAAATAATCGGTTAGTGATTGCTGTGTGACGTGATGATACGTGTATTTGTTTACGTTTTGGTGAAATTTTCCAAAGAACATTCGATTGAGTAATTTTCAAACAATCACAATTCCTAGGGGATTTTCGTTTTACTATAAAATCGTCACCAGTTAACGGTTGTTTAATTTGAAAATTAACTGTTGGTAATTGTGGTGTGACGTATGCGCGCGTATTTTCCATTACACGTTGTGTTCAATTACGAAATTGAATTTTATTGTTATTGAAACTTTCCACACAAGAAAAACGAACAACATTTCAAATTAATTAAGAAAATCAATCCACTTTAATATTGAATAGAATTCGTTAGTATTAAGGTGAGTGAACAATGCCACCGTAACAATTTCAAATAAAGTGAGGTTAGATTATACATTGTTATTGTTGAAATAGTTTAATTTATTTATTTTTGCAAAATATCTCCATATTTACAATACCAATTATTATTATTTTTTGATTAGATAGAAAAAGCGTAAGAAGCGTAATTTTCATAGAAATTCTAATAACAAATGTGTGAAAATTTCAACGTTTTTCATCTTTATAAAATTTTGATTTAAAAAAACAACAATAATAATAATAATTGCGCAATTGTTTATTTATTTTGACTAAAACGACCGCGATCATTGTCGTCTTTCTATTGAATTAATTATTGCTCCCATTTAAAAATTTAGCCAAAATCTACATGGACGGCCTTTAAACATAATGTTGCCTATTTTTATGATACAATTCAGCAACTTTTGCGTTATGAATTTCATTAATTGCAAGCTTTGTTTTGTGTTGTGATAAAAATAATAATAATAATAATAATAATAATGATAATGTTAGAGATGTGACTAGAAGCACATATTAAAGCGGTTAATTTAAAAATATCACTAAATGTGTCTAAAGGAACGACAATTTTAAAAGGAAGCCCTAATAAAGATTTTAAATCATCCATAAAATAATCCACAGTTGTCCCGATTATCGCTGAATTTTTGAGCGTTAACAAATTGTTTATTTTGTTTCTCTCTACCATTCATTTTTCGTAATCAACTAATTAATTAATCATACTCGATATTGGATTGAATCTCATAATTTTTGATAGTAATATCCATAAAACTGATGTCATAACACATAATACAACACCACCCCAACCTAAATCTAGTGACCATGATGTTGTAAATAGACGTGTTGATAATAAATCATTAATTACAATCATATGATTAGTATTATGTAGATTAATAATGCCATCGATTGTTGTGCCACCATGGTCTAAATCGACAATATTGTGGCGTGGTTTGTTATGTAAACGTTTAAAATGTATGATTGCTAATGTGAATAGTGCGAAGGAAGCTGGAATTTTCCAACGGTTATTTTGTTATTTTGTTTCTAAATCAATTTGTTAATCAATCACAATTACCTGCAAGTAAATACATGACACCTGTCACAAGAACGGCACTTATTTGATGTTGACATAGACCGAAAGCACCAACTAGTGCAGCACAACCTAAGATTATTAAACAAACCAATGCACAAGAGATTGATAAATTTTGCATTCCTATATGGGAGATCATAACAACAGTTTAATAAAATTTGTTCGTCTTGAATAACAACAAAAACTCACTATGTTGCCAATCAGTTCTTGGTTCATAACGTTTTATGCCATCACTACCACCGGATAGGTAGTTTACACAGGGCTGTACAAATGGGAAACCAGCACGATTCAATAGGGACATCTCTTCGTCTATAAAATCGAATTTTATTACGTACCCGCCACCCAATTGTTTTATTTATTCCATTGTATACCTGTAAGTGTGAGACATAATGTCCATATACCACCATGCATTGGTACTAAAAATGCTAAAGTTTTCTCAATTTCATCTGGTTGTTTCGTTTCTTGATTGATAATCTTCGTTAAATTCGTAATTTTCGCCACAACACCATCCAATATCCATTTCAATTTGATAAATGTGTGATTTTTAATGAATAAATCCAATTGTGTACGATTCCATGTCACTTCTTCCCAATGGTCAGTCATTATTGCTGCACATAGCATACTTGTTGAACATGTTGTTAATATTAATGTGCCCAATAAGAAAAATACACTCGGATGTAATTGACAATTCCAATTATTATCATCATCTTGTTCATTATTATCCATTTGTAATAATGGATCGTTATCAATAATTAATAAATTGTATTCTTGTTGGTGCTTCAGTTTGATACGAATTTTATTAAAAATGATTAAAAAGAAATCAATTTTTCCTATTTTTGTTTGTTTGTTTTTTCCAACAAATTCAATTAATTGAAATAACTTTGATTGTGGGGTACAAATTATTGATTTTTATATTGTTGAATGTTGAAATTGTCGACGAAATCGATTTGTTATTGTTGTTGTGGTAGTTGTAGTTAAAATCGAGCATGTCAAGGTCTCTAATCGTTTTTGTTTTTTTTTCGTTTGGGGTGTATGTCTTGAAAAGGTGAAACTGTAAAACAATTGTTCTCCTAAAAATTAAAGAAATACAAGGATACGGAAATATGGTTTCAGTTATTGAACGGTCTAGACACTGTTTTGTTGTGTTTTTTTTTAGTATTTCGTAATTCTTTTAAGGGTATTATCAGTATGGTGAAAGGGGTGGTCTAACTTTACCATTTACATGCGTGGATTATTATTTGGAATATTTCATTTTATTTAATGAGGGGTGCGGATGTTTGAATTGTGTGTGTTTTTTGAGGAATTAAAAACTAAACCGTAAAAGAAAGGTATCTTTAAGGTTGAATTTATCTATTTTCGATGAAATTTATATAATTCCATCTTTAGATAAGGAGTGGAAATTTAATTTATGTTATTGTTAAGGCCCCCTTCCATTAACAGAGCCGGATCGAGGATAAAAATTGCGGCCGGTGCAAACAAAAGTTACAGGCGCCCTTTTTACTCTATGTCTATATACCGTACGATTCAAGGATCTATATAAGTACATAGGGAAAGAGAGAGAGAGAATCAGGTATATTTTTGTCCACAGGAGAGAGTGGGACTTATAACTTATTTGGAAGCCCTAAGACGGGGTGACGCTTGTCTCTTTCCCTATGTACTTAGATGCTTGAATCGTACGGTATACAGGGTCGGTCAACTCATCTAGAAACATTTGACAAAATAGAGATAACAAGTAAAAATTAATGACCACCCATCTTCTCTATATCTCTTTTTAACACGTATACAACATAAGACTGTTTCATTTCTTCTAATTGCTCCATTGTTTCTAGATGAAAAAGGCCAGTCCCTGTATGTGATTTGGCGCTCCAGTGGAAAGTGTGCCCCTTTTGGAACTCTCCCTTAAATGCCAAATTTATGCATTTTTGTTGTTGCTTTTTACAGGTTTAGCACGCAAACAAAAATATTTATACTGTTCGTTTTTATTGAAATTTGGTGGATGCGCCTCTATTAACAATTAAATATTGGAAAATCGATGAAATTTAGAATTTCAAATGTAATTTTATCAATCCAATTGAGATTTTCTCCTCTATTATTTCTATTATCATTTATCTATCATCCTGAATCAATGAAATCAAATCGTCTTTTTATTAAAAATAATTGAGATTTTCGTAAATTGTTTCAATCAAAAAAAAAATGAATGTTAAGTGTTATTTTTAAATGGAAAACTAGGTGACATGGTAACATATACGTGAAAGGTTAACAGAAGATTTTTAAAAAAAACACCCTCTACCCGTTAATCTGTATATCTGTCACGTCCTTTCCTCCCTTCCATCCAACACAACCCTGTTTCGACATATAATATACACACACACACATACACATATATATATATATATATATTTTTTTCTATCGAAAAACTTACAAATGATTTCTATTGATGTTTTTATTTCGTCATGTATTTCTTCGTTACAATCTGAATTTGTAATTAATTAAAATCCAGTAAAATCAATCTTCTTTTATTATTATTATTAATATAGATTATCACTAAAATTCGAATATAGATATTTATAAAAATACAAAGGCAAATTTGTTAATAGATTTTTAATAGATTGGAAAGTTGTGAAATGACTAGTTTTGCCGCTATGCGTATCTTGTTTTTAAGGTGGTGTGGATGGATGGATGGATGGGTGGTTGGTTGGCGCCGGCGCTTCTACTACTGCAACTACTATCACCACCAATTCTTTCTTTTTTGTTTTTGCTTTATGTTTATTAGTTTAATTTTGTTGTTGTTGTTGTTGTTAATTATTTTTTTAGATGGCTGGTATTGAAATAGATACAAAAACAACAGACCATCAACAATTATATAAACAAGGTGTACGTGCATATGTTTTACAAGATTATGATTCAGCTGTACGTGCATTTAGTCGTTGTTCCGAATTGATCGCATTAAAATATAATGATGATCAACATGATAGTTTAGGTGATGTTTATTTATATTATGGTAAATCATTATTGGGTTTATCTAGACAAGAATTGGAACCATTAAATGAGAATATCATTAAAAATGATGGGGATGAAGATGATGATGATGACGACGATGAGGATGATGATGATGATGATGATGAACAAGAGGGGAAAGATGAGCAAGCAAAAGACGAAGGTAATCAAGATGTGAAACAAGATAATAGTGATGGAAATAAAACAACAGAACAAAATGGAATTGCTGTTGTGAATGGTGAAGAGAAAAAACCTGAAATAAATTCGAATAATCAATGTAAACTTTTTGAATATAATGATGGTTTTTTTTTAATATTATGTTCAATTGCAGCATTAGAAGAGAAAGATGATGAATTGACCGATTTGCAAGTAGCTTGGGAAGTATTAGAATTAGCGAAGAAAATCTTTTTAAAACGCGGCAATAATGGTAAAAATGATTTAGCTGAAACGTTAATCGTTTTAGGTGAAATATCATTAGAAAGTGGCAATTTCCAAACTGGTATTGTTGATATACGTAATGGTTTAGAAATACAAAAACAATTATATACAAATGATAATCGTACAATTGCTGAAACATATTATAAATTAGGTACAGCATTATCAACGAATCAACAAGTTGATGAATCAATTGTTGAATTTCAAGAATCATTAAAAACATTACAATTACATTTAGAGCAATTGAAAACATCAACAACAAACAATGATGAAGATATTAAAGATGAAATTAAAGAAATTGAAGATTTAATACCGGAAATTGAAGAAAAAATCACCGATATGAAATCATATAAATTAGAGGCAAATTAATATTGATTTAATTCGTTTTAATTGAAAACAATTAACTGATTAATTTTTATCATTACAGTTGTTGAAAACAGATGAAAATAATGTTGACAAACCACAGTCCTCATCATCATCATCATCAGCATCGGCATCCGCATCATCGTCAACATCAAAACAAGCCAATGATATCTCTCATTTAATTAAACGTAAACGTCCGTCAGAAGATGGCGTTAGTGGTGGTGGAGCTAATCAGGTCCCATCTAAGAAGCCTTCACTATAAATTTTGTTTTCTTCCATATTTGTATTTAATTATAATAAATTTGTTTTTGTAATTGATTCGTTTTCTTTAGCCAAATTTTTGTGCACAACAATAACAGTTGCAAATTCAGTATGATATTTGTTACTGGAAATTTCGAAATTGTTTTAGTGTGAAATTGGTAAAAGATGTACAAATACAAACCGATTAATAACAGATTCACTAAGAATATACTGGCAGAGATGTAATTTCTCATAATTTTTCTTATTATTCTCGTGTTTGTCAACAATTGGTAATGATTAAAATACAGACCAACTATTGTTAATAAAATCCATGGTAGAATCATCAAGATATTTCGCTAAAATTTATAAACAAATTCCCAATTGATTAAAGCCCCGTCCACATCTATCGAACGATCACGAAGGAATGGGTACGAACGGAAGTGTAAACATAGCGTGTGAGAACGAAGGGCAAGGATCCGACAGTACTTCAAAGGAAATCAATAGTTCCGTGCGTTCGATCGAATCTTTGTTTAGCGGAACACAAGCGAATGCAAGATCATTCATGTTTTATTGCAGTCGTTGAGCCGTTCCCCTTCGTACCCATTCCTTCGAGATCGCTCGATAGATGTGGACGGGACTTGACACTTACTTTATCAAATCCTTTTTGTAAAATTCCAGTTGTTATACCGATTAACAACAAATCTTGCATTGGAAAATTCAAAGTAACACCACTATAATTCGTATTAAATTGTAATTTGGTGATGGAAAATACTCCGATTGTTGTCCATAGAAATATCGAAATGAATTTCGGCGATTTCTCGTGGGTAATTTGTGAAAATTCAGATTGTGTTTGTGTGATCGTTGCCATTTTCATTTTCGATGCAAAGTTGAGAACGCTCAAAAAGTAAACAACAACCGACTAGATGGAAGTGACAATAAAATGAAACTTCCGTTTTATACAATTTTAGGGCCGGTACTAAGGCAAAATCGTCCGTATTTGAGAACATTCTGCTCATTAACGATATTTAACGTTTGCTCAAAGATTTATACAGAAATTCTCAGTATTTTAGGTATAATTTTAACAGTTTTTGATATAATCATGTTGATACAATGCGGGCCATTTGTGCCAAAATGTCAAAATTTACGAAGATTTCTCAATTATCACATTGAAAGAGATTTAAAACTACTTGGACTGTTTATATCATTCCAATATTATTTATTATTGTTAATTGGTGTGCTTATTGTAAAATTATCGAGCGATATTAAATCAAAATTGATTTAAATCTTTGAATGATTTCAGAGCCAACCAGTACTTTTGCTACCATATTTAATAATCAACAGTTTTATAATAATTATCGAAATTGTTTGCAATATTTTGTGTTTATTTAAAGAATGCCCAACAAAAACAATAGTTACAACGTTTTTCATGTTATACAATTGGTTGAATGTGTTTTGTACATTTTGGAAAATATTAAATTCATGTGATTATTAAATTGGAATTTTTCTGTATTTGCCATCCTTTCTATTAACAATAATAATAATAATAATAATAATAAACAATTTTGTTTTTTTTTGGGTGCTAGATTCCCCGAATTATATTGTCCAAATAAGGATTTCCGGGCCGTGTATGGGACCCTTTACGTGTCGACATAATTTGTGCAGATTCTGACTATGGTGTTACTTTAATCACATTCACTAAAGCGACATCTGTTGTAAGTCTAGAGGACTAGTTGCCATTTGTGGTCCGATTGTGGGTTGTTCTTGGTGTGTCTGTAAATCCTTTTTAATCAAATAAAAATGGCTCTCGGTGATTATCCAATTGAGTACGACCCTAAAACCCATGGCCCTTATGATCCTGCACGCTTTTACGGCAAACGTTAGTATTTCTAAATTCTTACAGGCACATAACCTTCAATTGTTGATTATGTAATTACTAAATAAATTTATTGAATTCCATAGCTGATACCCCTTTTGGACAAGTGAAATTAGGTGAATTAGGCAGTTGGTTCAGTCGTCGTAATAAATCACCACAAGCTTTCGCTGGTGCTGTTAGTAGAGGTGAAGTTTCTTAATTGGGCCATGATAAATGAGCTGTTTTATCATTATTTCGTTATTTTTGTGCATTTTCTAGCTTGGTGGCGATGGCAACATAAGTACGTCCAACCAAAACGTGCCGGTATTGCCCCATTCTTGCATATTGTCTTTGGATCAATGGCATTCTTCTACTTCATAAACTCGAAGAAAATTCGTAAGTTGACGGGGAAATATACGAGATAATTTTCTAAACAAAAACAAACAATTGTTGCAGGTTCCCACAAGAATTACAAGTACCATTAAACTTTATTAAAAATACGTTGTAGTAATCAATTGTAATTCAAATTAATAATTGAAGGAATAATGAAAATAAATCAATAATTGCAGCAGTTTTATTTGTAAAAAAATATTCTAAAATCTATTTTTAGCCAAATTTTTCTTTTCATCTCTCGTTAATTAAATACGTTATACAAGTTTTTTTTTAAAAAAAGAATTCTCTTCATTTAAGAAAACCGTTATTACAAAATATCAGGATACGATGAAACAATTTTCAATTTGTAAAACATGCAATTCTCTTTTTGACAAACAACAAATTTTTAGATCTTTTTTATCGAAATTGTTATCACAATCACTCTTCATGATTCGCTACCATACAAATCAAAATCAACAATATTTCTTTAAACAGCAAATCATTCTAAAAAAAACAGGAAGCTGCAAAAATCAAAGGACAAATAGGCTGCCAATAGCTGCCGAAATAATACAAAAAAAAACTATACTCTACGGCATTAGAGCTTAAAATTACAAAATATAATAATTACATATAAAAAATTATAATAATTAAAAAAAATACTGATTTTGGGGATTTTTTTGTTTTTAAATAAGTTAAATTGTTATAAGGATTATAAAAAAAAACGAATAAAAACGTAAAACAGAAATATCACTCATTTTGTTAATACTAACAGGTTACTTAAATTAAAATTGTTCTGTAATTATTTAAATAATACTGGGACTCCTCTGGTGTGTGGTAAACATTGTGATTGTTCATTTTGCAACAACAAAAAACAATGATAATAATTAAATAATCACAGAGCAAGTTTTAGTTTACACAACAACAAAAGAAAAAAAAATACAAATCGAAAAATAATAAGAAGGCTTAATATAATTACTGTAAAAAAAAATTAATTACTAAATTAAAATTAATTAATTAATTAATTTGAAACAATCGAGAGACGAATCATCACAACTCTTATTAAGTATTCAAATTCATTTCAAATGTAAAACAGTTTATCGTTGTTGTTTTTTTTTTGTTTTTTGATCCTAAACATTAACGAAATTTTAGAGAGTCAAAGTAAAAACTTAAAAAATACTGAGTATTGGTTAGAGAAATCCATGTACCTATTAATTAATTAATTAATTAATTAATTACAAATTAAAATACAAAAAATTATTAATAAAAACACATACACACACGCACACACACACACAAATAAAATACACAGAAGGTACTACTGGCTTCAGGCAAAAAATTAAGTTTGGTTTTCAACGGTTCATCAATTAAGATTGGTAGTATTAAAAATTTTGTATAATATATATATATATATACACATATATATATATATATACTATATAGTCATTATAATATGGAAAATATCACATTTTTTGGTGAATTTCTTTTCTTTTTTTTTAAAAAATGAGTATTTTAAATAAGTACTGAAAAATAAATAAATTATCTACAAACAAACAAATAAAAAAATGGACAGAAAGAGAGCATAAAATTCGTTCAGTTTTACCGTAAAAAAAAACAAACAAAAATAATCCAAAAAGTCCGCAAAAAATACGTATATCTCTAATTAAGTAAACGAGAATAATTTGATATCACTTGAGAGGCGCGTTGTTTTGATCAAAAATAAATTCGTCAATTTTCTTTTCTCTTCATTTAAGTAGGTAAAAAACAAACAAACAAACAAATAATAATTGTCGAGATTGCTAATGAGTTTCAGTTTCTGTCATTTGTGTTGATACCAAATTTAATGGTAAATCAGTTATACTATCATCATCCGAATCGATTTCTGGTGTTGATCCAACACCACCACCACCACCACTTGGTGAACCACAACCTGACGTTGGCAAGTATGGGGCCAAATTCGAACTCTTCAAAATAAAATCGGCATTAATACGAATTTAATATTGAATTTCAATAATTTACTTGTAAATGTTGTTGGTGGTAACCGCCACTACTGCTCGTAGTCTTATTGTTGTGTCCTTGTAATGCCATCACTAAATGCGGTTGGATTTGGCGCCGTAACGCACTCAACATATCTTCAGTGTCGGCTGTATTTTCGATGTTTGCATGCCCTTTTCTCGCTGAAAATCATACAAAATTTCAATATAATTGTGATAATATTGATATAAGATGCTTACATTTGAATTGGTTATGTACACTACCACCGACGGTTTTATCTTTATCGTTATGACGTTGTTCGGTTGCTTTGGGTCGTCTACGTCTTGTATGGATTGTATCACGTCGCATTGTATGCGGCCTATCAATACCATGTAATTTATAATATAAACCGCATGCATTACAAACCATTTCTCCTTTCATATTACGCCGCCAAATTGTTGTTGTTTGTGTACCACAATTTGTACATGATAAATCGACACGTCTTGTCATACCAGCGCCACTCTAATCAAACGAAAATTTAAATTTTACTCCAAATTAACACAATGAACAAGAAACCTATACCTTTCCTTTGACGATTTGTAAATTGCACCATGGATTATTACCGGTGAAATCCGGCAAATACTCATCACCACCACCACCACCACCACTATTATTACCACCCACACCATCATCAATATTACCACTTGTTGGACTTCTATTGTGTCGTCCACTATGATGGAGATTATGTAAATTCTCTTCGACTTTTGTTGGGAAACTTTGTTTCCGTCTAGCTGATGATGATGTTGTTTTCATTATATTAACATCAGACATATTTAATGGTTGTTCGAAATGTGGTGATAATGATAATCGATTATCTAAATATGATGATGATTGAGGTGGTTGTTGTTGTGATGGTAATGGTGGTGGTGCTGGTGTTATACTCATCCCTAATTTGCGACAAGTGATCAATTTACGTAATAATTGACTTGCTTCACCACTCAATGGTATATTTGTATTATTACCATAACCATTATGTGATGATGTTGATGATAATGCCCGCCACAATGAATTATCATCTTGTTGTTGTTGATGATGATGATGATGATTATTTTCAGATGGTAATGGAGATGTTGCACTAGTTGTTGTTGAATTTGAATGCTCCTCTAGACCCTATCATTAAACAAACAACAAAAAACAATCAAATAAATTCCCAACAAAAAGGATATTTTAAAGGAAAAAAAAAGAACATTACTTGAGACATATCAACTTCTAAACGTTCAGGATCCGAACTATTACTATATTCAGATAAATTATCATTGATTTCTTCTTTAATAAAATCAATTTCCGGTATACATGTAACATTCTCTGGTTTTTTATTTGATAAATCGGCCGGCTCAATTATTGGACTATTTGGTGATTCCATTTTAATATCATTATAATCTTGATGATGATGATGATGATGATTAAATTGTAAATTTTGGTCCACATTCTTATCAATAATCATCATATCAACATCACTATTATCACCATCAATATCTTTCTTATGTTTTGTACACAATGATGGTGTTGATGATGGCGATGATGATGACGATGATGATGTTGACGACGACGACGACGATGATGATGATGATGTTGATGAATTATTATCAATTTCAATATTATTATTATCGATTTCCGGTTTTATATCAATTTTAATACTGCTATTATTATTATTATTATTATTACTACTACTATTATTATTATTATTATTATTATTTGGAATTGCTATTAAATTTGGTAAAGATTCAGCTTTTAACATTGTCTCCAATACAGTATTTGATTGCCGTAATTTATCCTAAAAATAAAACATTCATTCAATTAATAAGAGACTTATCAATATTTGTAATAATAAACAATTAAACAAATAGCTGAAATTTTATCAGTTCTGATAACAGAAAAGATAAGAGAGACAAGTGAATGTTGGGCGATAGATTCATCATTTATTCAACGAATTGTTCATCATGAAAACTGTAAGTAATAATGGTACTGACAACAACAACAACAACAACAAAACCAAACCACCTAATTTGTTGTGTTTTTCAGTTGGTTTTAACATCATTAATCGTGTTCGTGTATTCAATAAATTGTGAACGAATTTATGAACATATCGATGATATATGCGAACGTTGCAAATGTGTTAATCATTCACAAGTATTCCAATTGAATTGTGAACAACAACATCTACAACATGTCTTATCGAATTGGCCACAATATCAACAACAACAACAAACGAAATTTATTGGTATTTTCACAAATAACAATTTCACAACAGTTGAACGTTTCCCACCGTTAACAATCAACAATATTGAATTAATATTGAATAAGTGCAATATAAAATATTTAACAAATGGATTATTCGAATCAATATCAACAATAAAATTATTAGATTTAAGTCACAATTTATTAACGTACGAACAATTAATTAACGATAAATTTAAAGGGCCATATAATGATACAAAAATACAACCATTAGAATTAGAATTTCTCAATTTAGGATATAATCAAATACATAGTTTGAATAAGAAATTATTCCAATATTTGCCATATTTGAAACAATTGAATTTAGAAGGTAATGATTTCGTTGTATTAGATCTACATACGCAATTAGCGATATCATCAATAAAAACATTAGAGGTGAGTGTGTACAGGTAATTTGTGTTTCGATTATTATTGTTTTGCTCAATGCAAATATTCTGTTGTAGAGTTTAAATTTAGCCAATAATGAATTAACCGAATTAGTTGATGATGTGATTATTGGTTTGAATTTAACCGAATTAAATTTAGCAACAAATCAATTCGATTTCGTACCGAAAAGTCTAATCAATGTTGGTAATTCATTAGAAATCTTAAATATTAGTAATAATCCAATAATTGATTTCAATCAATACACATTTAATGGTTTAAAACAATTAATGGAATTATATGCAAATAATTTGACTGAATTAAAATTGATTAATTCAAATACATTTATAATGTTGGCAAATTTAAAAGTATTACATCTATCAAATAATTATTTATTAGAAATGATATCGCGTGAAGCCTTCAATCCATTAATTAATCAACAATTAGATGAATTTTATATCAATAATAATCGATTAATTCGTATTGATTATAAATTGTTGAATTGGACGAAATTGAGACATTTCGAATTCTACAATAATCCATTGGATTGTTCGTGTGATTTATTTAATATCACCAATGATCTGATCAGTGATATACGTGAAAAACCGGATGGTCCAATGTGTTATCATCAACGTATAAGTGATACAGTTATGGTATTCGATTTGAATCAAAGTATCTGTGGACCAAAGGTATGTTATTACAAATTTCCATTCGACATTTTCCTTATTGTCTTATCAAACATTTCCAAACATACAGCCATACCAGGTCATAGGAACCCGTTATGTTACGCATCATTTCACTGTATTGAGAATATCATTAATGGCATTGAGTATAGTTTTATTATTGGCTATATTTGTAGCAGGAAGTTTGGGATATACACGTTTTAAAAAATTACACCGCAATCGAAATTATCCATTTGTATCACAAGTTATGTATAATCCATTAAGTACAGCTACTGGCAGTTTGAATTATTAATAAATTAAAAAAAAATTGTAATTAATCGATCACTTAATTAATACCTCTGTGGTCCCTGTTAATTGTTTTGTATATTTGATGAATTGATTTAATAATTCTTCAGCTTTTTGAGCGGCTTGTTTAAATTTATAAAATGCCTCCAATTGTTCACTACATTTCAAACAAATAACATGTGGTAATGGATCACTATTGGCAACCTAAAAAATATATAAAAACAACAACAACAACAATTAATTAATTAACTAATTAAACGATAGAATACAGAGAGAAAGAGGTAGATGGTATATGTGTGTTTGAGTGTGTGTGTGATTAGAGATAGATGAACCGCCCGGAAACACTTTCTAAAAACAGAAAATCAGATGTTTGTTGTTGTTATTTCTGCAACGGTCTAAAAAATTCTCTTTTATCACACAATGAATTTACAATAATTAAAATCAAATTATACGAAAAAAAAAATTATCCTAGATTTATCAAAAAAAAAAATAGGTGTGTACATTTCGAAATATCAAAAACTTTTAACAACAACAACAAACAACAACAAACACAAAAGAAGGAGAGCGCGCAACATTTTTATTTATATCTTTCTATCTATTTATGTATAAATATCTTAAAATGTGTAATATTATTTCTTATGATGAAATGACTCACTTATTTGACTGATTGTATAATAAAAAGTGATATCAACAGTAATATTTGTGGGAGAAGTCGTCTGATTTATATGCGAAGAACTTGCTCAAATCCGACTAAGTATGCATTTTTAATTTCAACAAAAATCTATATAATACAACAAAAAATAATCGACTTGACTGATTGATTGGAGGGGGTGAGTCAAGTTGATTTTGTTTGACTATAACTGTAATTCGTCTATAGTTCGTTTTTAATAATCCCCTATATCCACACAAACAACAGCTGTTTCTATATGAAACATCTTCATTTATACCGCCTACCCATCCATCTATTTCAAAACAGAACATTAAGAACAGAAAGTGAACATTCACAACGAGAGGAATTACGTAAAATCCGGCAACACGGTCATCTCTCTCTTCTTCCTTTGTTTCCGTTCGATTTCTTTTGTTCTTCATTATCATCAACATCATCATCATCATCATTATTGTACGTTTTTTAAGTTTATAGAAAAGAAAAATAATAATCAAGTAAGGGCATTAAGTGATGATTAAGGAAAAAAATACAAATTATTAAGAAAACAACAATGTACATTATAATCAAAACTGCGTAACTATCAAGATGTTTTTTTTTTATATAATTATCATTTATATCCATTACAACTACGGTACGGAATTTTAGTGTAACTAAACAAGTTTTTACAATCTTAGATTCTGATAAGGCACTCTACATGCCTGAACGTCGTCATCGTTACTAAACAAATGCCTAACATTTGTTAAACAAGAAATAAACGAAAGGTAGATACGATGATAATAGTGGAATATTCAAAATTCCCACAGATTTCCAACCAATAATCAACAAATCCATCAATCACATGACCGTATTATCAAATTACCTATGAGAATTTGACAGTCAATTAAAATTTGGCAACACTGCTGTGGTGGGTTTTTTCTTCGTCTTCTTCTTCGGTTTTTCAATAATTTTATTTTTTTTCGGTAATATAATCACGACCTTGAATTGTAATCAGTTTTGAGTTAGAAGAGGAAAAAAACCCATCAAATCTAATCAAATTTGATTTCTGGTAAATATGTTTGTGTCATTGTTTCAGATGTATTTATTTTATTTTTTTTTAGTTAGAGTACCGCGTGGTTTTTTTTCGGTTATTTAATTTCATTCAATTTCGATGGAGATAACAAAAGATTAACACAATAACACAGCAACCATGGCCAACTACAATGTTGTTTTCTCAAAGAATATTTTAATTTTTATGAAGGTAATCAAAGGAAAAATTAAAGAAAAAGAGGCCCACTTCGCTTTGTTTCTATCAAGCATATTTAGATAGATACATATAGACTGTTATCAGTAAAATCCATCTTATTCAATATTGCTATCTCTGTCTTGAGAGGTTAAAAATCAAACTTTCTCTTTATTGTTGTTATTATTATCAATAGCATCAAAACAAAGATGGATAGATATATAGATTCCCCTCAAATGCCCCCACCGCTACTATTCCATACAAATAATCGAATAGAAAATCTGGATAATTCCACAGATGATATACAAAAACAAAATTTGAAACATCGCCACCTTGATATCTAATGATAGTATAATACGATAGAATTGTGGGTGAAGATTACGAGGGGGGGGTCTGCTGCTGCTAGAGGGGAATACTAACATCCCACGCGCTCTACATGTTGAGAAATAACCGAATGATGATGGTGATGATAAAAGAGAAAAATCCATCTATTTGCTGATATTATTTATATCAGCTGAAAATTTATAGATATCTAGATAAGAGGAGTGAGACAAAAGAACGATAATATTGTAGAGAATTTGACGGAGTTTTATACGTCTATACCGTCATAGATAAAACATCATTATTACACATCTATCTCTTTCGATTTCGCATTTTATTTCTATACACTCTAATATTAGGTTAAATCTAAAAACAGTCCATCTTATTTACACTTTAAAATACAAAATGAATCACATACCAGTATGGAGAGACACGTCATTATCTTGCTAGATAGATTCCTTTTAATACCGGCCTCATCAAATATTGATAAATAACAATCATTATTCTTATTCTTATCATCATCATCATTATTATTGTTATTGTTATTATCTATTGATAAACATAAACGACAGATTTGATAAAACTTTGGCGGTACATTACACATATTTCAATAATTATTTTTTCCTCTTCAATAAAACTCGATACCAATAATCATAACACCAATAAGATTGCCGGTAGTACATCTAAATTATAAACATATAGTACACACTTTTCCACACACATACACATGTATGTACGTACGTATTGTACGCACAAATACACACACACACACACACACACGAACAAACACAGCAACACACACACACGAAACAAAAATGAAACGGAGAAACAAAAAAATCACAGCCTTTAATTATTGTTAACAAGTTTTCATTGAGTCGACGACGGAACGTTGCTGTTCTTCTTCGTTACTTTTTTTAATTATTTTATAGAACATGTACAACAAAAAAAAACAATAAAGCACGAATTATAACGCGTACAGATAACCCAACAACAAAACAACAACAACAACAACATCAACAACACTATTTCATTTCTTCTTGTTCTCTCTGTTGTAAGATTTTTATGTCAAATGCTGCTAGGCTCAGAGTTATATAAATTAAGGCACTGCCATGGCCACCTTGATTACAAAAAAAGGTGCTTTGATTAGGACGAGAGAGGAGTCGAGTAACTAATATAAATAGAAAAGAAAGAGAGCGAGAGAGAGAGAGGTGGTGGTGGACCACCATGATGGGACATGTTAATTCAACGATTAATGAATAGACGGCGCTATCGATAATAGCGGCAAATTTGAAGGAATTCCAATGATTTTCTTTTTGGAAAAACTCGACAAATAAAGGAAAACCCGGTAAAAAACACCTGCATCCATTCTGTTTAGTTTTGTCAATAAATAATCGCAGAAATTATGTAATTTTGTTGTTTGTTTAAATTACCGACAATAGTCAGCTGATAAGATAACGACAATTATTGGAAAATAGACTTTATTTACATTAAAAACTACATATTTATCAATAATACAAAATACATAAATAATGTCGATTTATTTTTATCAAAATAAGCAAATGGTAACAATTATTTGTTAATAATAATCAATTGTAAAGCGTTAATTTAGTCGGTGTGTTCCGGTACATAGCGGTCCTTAAATACCTAAGACAAAGAAAAACTTATTATAATTAAATATACAGCAAATGGTAATTTGTTTTTAATAACTAGTACCCATTATAGGACATCCAGCATTGGCGTGTTCCATTACTTCTAATTTCAACAATCCAACATGTTCCTTCAATTGATTGATAACACCACTTAATTCGACATTTTCATTTTTTAATTGTTTAACTTTATCTTCTAATTTCGATATACGTTCTAATTTACGTGAACGACATTTTGATGCTGCTAAACGATTCCGTTGTCGCTTCCTTTCCAATTTCATACGTTCTTGATATTCCATATCAACTGGTGACATTGGTGGTGTATTGATATTATTGTTATTTGTTGTATTGTTACTATTACTATTTGCAATATTCGGTACAGTTTGTGGTTCTTCTTTAATCACAGGTATAAAATTTGTCTGTTCATTATTCGAATTATTATTACTATTATTATTATTATTGGTATTGTTGCTAAAGACTGAACTATTTGTATCTGAGCTATTTTGCGAATTGCCATTATTATGTAGATTGTTTAAGGCTTCAACAAAACCACCAGCGAATGTTTCTTGTTCAGCTGTAACAGTACGTGGAAATAATATTGATGGTGATGGTGTATTTGGTAGACCATTTGCTAATATAATATTCTCAATTGTTGGTGTATCAACTTTCAATAAATTCAATTCAGGTGTATCAACTTTGATCATATTTAAATCTGTTGGAAATGTATTATTTAAATTTAATTTTGATTGATTGAAATCTAATGTTAAATTCTTCTTCATATTATTTATATTCGATTTTTGTTGATGATGTAGATGATGATGATTATTATTATCATTAAATGATGGGCCACTCATTTTAATTAGTTTTCCGTTAATTTAATCAATTATTCTTAAATAATTCCCAACCTAACCACGACCACAAATTAAAGAACAAATTCACAGGTAACACAACTAACAATAACAAGAAATAGTAGGCTGTGTCCGACAACTCCATCCATCAATTATCTCTACCAACTGTAAAAAAACAAAACAACAAAAACAATTAAAATAAATTACAACTTTATCAATGGATTAAAAAATCGAAAATAAATTTCTGCATGATTAGATCATAGAATTGAAGGTTTTCCGCTTAAAGCAATAAAGGTGTGCATACTTTATCACAATTACGTCTCATTTTAATTCCTAACTAAATATACTTACATTGAATCTTAGTGAACTGTGATAATCAACCACTGAGTTTTGTTTCTATTCAATTGTTATGACTGCTGAATCACTTATAGTATACTACAACAAAATTAAGAATGAAACGAAATTTCATAAATAACAAGAATTTAAAGTTTTATTTAATTCGTATTTTCCGAGTATATTGGTTTTTATTGAAAAAACGTAACAAACTCATATGACTCATCAATCCTTTCACCATAGATTTTCAAGTGTTTTTGGAATTGACTTGACGTCACACACTATTTTTATCTCACTCAAATCCACAAATTTAAGCCACTAAAAAACGAAGACAGACCATAATTGTAATTAGGCGTTATTAGCGACATCTACACAATAAAATTCGAACTCAAATCAATAACGAATGCTACCAACTTATTGTTGTTGGCAGCAGTGGAATATGTGACAGATGACATTTTGTTATCGGCTGTCAATTGTTCGAATTTTTCTTTTTAATAATAGAACTCGTTAAAAAAAGCAAATTTTTTTCGGCAAATGTTGAATTGTTTTGGTTAAAAATAACGCAAATTAACCGGAATTAATCAAATTTTTTTTGGTGGATTTTTGGATAAATTTCATTGTTGTAACCTAGAAATTGTATGTCACAATTGTTGTCGGCCATGTTGGGTTTTTTTTTTGGTTAAATTAAAGTTGTAGTGTCATCATTAATTTGCTTTTCTAATTAAATTTGTTCCTAATTGGAATTGGGGCATTAATTTTGAAAATTTTCGCCATTCTCAAGATAGTGTAGAGCAAAATTACATTATCTTCGATACTGCAATTAAACTACAAATAAGTTAAAAATAAAGTGCTAGTAACCTTAAGTATTTGTTGATTTGAATATATATATAGGTAAGTAGTTCAATATTTGCATTAATTCTTCATTATCTTTGTTCCATTATCATTTATTTGTTTTGATTTTGATATACGGTTTTTTTTTGATTAATTGTGCTTTAAAACATTGAAATTTTGTTATAAATAGATTTGTTGTTCTACAATTTCGAAACGTTAACGTGACGACTGTCATGAATATTATCACAAATTATTGATTGAACGACCAAAAGCTAATTATGTTGGCTCTATTTTAGTACAGTTGAAGTCTTAAAAGTTCCATAATATTCTTTCCCAATTACTATCTAACAACCTGCTCTGACTACTTTTATATATAAAAGGTTTTTATAGTTGAATTAATATTAAATAATTGTTATTTGTTTTCGATTCAAATAGTCTAGTTGTTGGTTAATTTTGTTTTTGTATAGATGAGACGCGGATCGAACGATATGCAAGTGAATGTGGCAGGTATACGACGTAATTTGAAAAATCTTGCCCATAATTATTCGGATGCCCAAAAAAAAGTACGTGAAGCAACATCAAATGATCCATGGGGTCCAAGTAGTACAATAATGGCTGAAATTGCCGATCTAACATATAATGTTGTTGCATTTAGTGAAATTATGCAAATGATATGGAAACGTTTAAATGATCATGGTAGAAATTGGCGGCATGTATATAAAGCATTAGTATTATTAGAATATTTAATAAAAACTGGTTCGGAGAAAGTTGGACAACAATGTAAAGAGAATATATTTGCTATACAAACATTAAAGGATTTTCAATATTTAGAAGAAGGTAAAGATCAAGGACAGAATGTACGTGAAAAAGCTAAACAATTAGTGAATTTATTAAAAGATGATGAAAGACTGAAAAATGAACGGACACGTGCGTTAAAAGCTAAAGAACGTTTTGCACAAAGTGCCAGCGGTTTTGGCAGTGATGGTGGCTTAGATACACCAAGTAGTCCTAGATATCCTGCATTTAGAGGTGATTGGAATTCACGAGAATTAGGTAATTCCATTTCCAAATAAAGCAACTAATAAAAAATGAAAAATACTTGTAGATCTATCGAGAGAAATTGAAATTGCTCGTCCACAAACAGCCGGTGAAGAAGAACTACAATTACAATTGGCATTAGCAATGTCACGTGAAGAAGCTGATCAAGAAGAACAAAAACGTAAATCGGATGATGTTCGATTACAATTAGCATTGAGTCAAAGTCAACAAGATTTCAAGTGAGTCACAAACCGTATTTTTCTTCCAGTTACAAAATTACTCAAAGTTTATCTTAAAACAAAACAACAAAACAAAGGACTAATGATGATAAGGGGACGGAACCGAGTCATATGGTTGATTTATTGGATGTTAATTTAGGTGGTGAGGTAAATGTACCGGTTGATCCATGGGGTATACCTCATCCACCACGACCACAGGTAATTCGTATTTTATTTATATCCCATTTATCGTTTAAATTACATCAAAATTCAATTATCTTTTTATTTCTCTTCAGTCATTGGATTTAAATTTCTTTAATTTTCTACCGATCGTGGTATGTATTTGAAATAGGTAGAATCTAGAAAGGCCTATTTTTATAAAATTCTAACAAAACGTATGCTAGATTTGCGTGTATTTTTGATTTTCCAACTAATTTCTAAATAATATTAATATTGTTTAATCGATAATTCGATAATTTTTTTTGTTAATTTTCTAGCAATCTTCTCCATGGCAATCAAATGCTTTGTCATCACCGCCACAACCACCAGTTGGTCATACATCACCAGTACCAGATCCTTGGCAACCGGTTAATTCAATAGGAAAACAAGATCCTTGGCTAGTTGCACCACCACCAACGTCACAACCATCAACTGTTATACAACAACAACAACAACAACAATTGAAACATGATCCATGGTCACCAACAAGTCAAAGTTCAACTGATTTAGATGAATTTGATATAATAACAAATCGTAATCAAAGTAATTCACTACAAAAAACAACAACGAATGGTTTAAATAATAATATTAATAATACTAATAATAATTCAGATCCATTTGAATTGAGTTTATTAAATGATAATTTACCAACAACAATTGGTTTAAGTCCATCAACTGGTGCTACAAAGAAAACACCACAAAGTTTCTTAGGCGAGAATTCTGCATTAGTTAATCTTGATAATTTAGTAACAACGAGTATGTCTACCTATCTCTTTTTATATATTTGTTTTAATTGTATTAAATTTTAATTAAAATATTTCTTGTTAATTGTAGATAAACCATCAAATGCGACATTAGTAGCAAATCCGTTTTCTGAGCAACAACAACAACAGCAGCAGCAACAACAACAACAGCAGCAGCAGCAACAACAACAACAACAACAACAACCAAAACAGATATTTAATCAACCTATACCAAAACCAACAATCAACGAAATCAAACAGGCTTCTTTAGCTGCATCGTTTGGTAGTAATACAGTTGCACCAACAACACCTTATCAAAATTATGGAGTCAATAGTCAATTTGGTAATTTGTCAACACAACAACAAGAACAACAACAACAGCAAGAATTGCAAGACCCATGGACACCAAAACCTACTAATAATCCATGGGTGAAAAGTAATGAACCAGCAAATCCATTCTTATCTTAATGTTTGCTGTTATTGTTGTTTTTATTTGATTATTACTATTATCACTTTGAATTTTCCCCCTCTACACAAATTTCAATGTACACCAACACACACACACACACAAAAAACGAAACGATTAATTGTGATGAAAGCTTTGCTCATTTACTTTTCAAGAACAAAACAAATTCTCGTTTTTATTATTTATAATAAAATTTAAATGAAAAACATATCTAGATATATATATATATTTTTTTTTCCGGAGGATTATTTATTAATTGGCATGCTTTTTAATAACTTTATATTACACAATAAGAAAAAATGAGAACAATCCGTCACTTATTATGAATAATAGACTGAATTGTACAGTTTCTAATTTCCTATTGATATACGGGAAGGGAAATTTTTAAATGAAATAAGGATTGCCTGCAAAAATTGTCATACTTTTATGGATTTTTTAATATTATTTGTTTTTAAATTTTTTATTCATAGAATAACCAGTATTTTATTTAACAGAAAAAGAAAAGTTTAACTTTCTCTTACCATTATTTTATTGTATAATAGATTTTTTAAGTAGTTTTCCGTATTATTATTATGATTATATATTATATTGTTGTATATATTGTTTATCTACCTTTATATATAAATATTATGAAATCTATGCAATATATAATTCTTGAAAAAAAGGTAAATAACCAGGAAATTTTTAATGATAAATGTAAATACTAATTTTCTTATAGGATAGTTTTGTAAAATATATAAAAATATTTATATTAATAAAGGAACGAAGAATGGAAATTGGAACGTTTCAAGGGTATAATTATGGTAATGTATGTATAGTGATCATTATTTTCACTTACATTCATAACAATGAAGAAAATTCAATAAAAAAATTTGAAAAAGAAAACAGTTTTATTTGAACAAAAAAATTATGTCTAATGGGAATTTCTTCGAACTAACACTACCAAATTGTCAAAAAGAATCCAGGACTAATGCCTGCTACACATCGTCGGTTTTACTTCGCATATTAACAGCTTACGTCATGCGGTTAGAGATGTTTCACTAAGTATAACTACATAATGTGGAGCAGGCTTTAAAATAACCAGAACTCACTATAGTACACCGTAATATTTGCGCCATTGCCAATACTCCTAACACGAGCCACGTTTCGTCTGTTGTTGACAAATGAGAATCAATTCATTTTGTTGAAATTGATACAATTTAATCTTAAAATGAAAACAGTAGTTTTGATCTAAGGCTCAAACACCTATACGGTTATTTTAATTTGTTACAAGTTTGATTGTAACGGCAATATGGCAACATTAATTGGATGGTTGGCTTGCGCGCGCCTCCAACAACATACTAAGTGGTAACTATGGTTACACGTGTGCCGGATATGAATTTCGAGCATAATTGAGGTTATGTTGTTGTTGTTTTTTTTTAATTTTAACAATGGCTCATTCTGAGCCAACAATTCCTATTCTAACACCAGAATTGGCAATTGGAATCCTGAACAAAACATTAGAAGAATTACAAACGCCGGCAAATCTAAAAAAATTAGATGAGGCCAAAGAGAACATCGGTAATGATATGTTGAAAATGATGCAATTCTTATTTCCAATTGTAATGCAAATACAATTGGATGTGATAAAAGAATTCGGTTATCCGGAATCACGTGAAAGTATGATTAAATTTGCACAAATGTTACGTGCTTTAGAACGTGACGATAATGAAATATCACGTTTGCATGGTTTAATAAAATCACATTATCTGCCACCGGTTGCGGTGAATGCAGCTGCTGCTGTTAACATTACTGCAGAATCACCAGCTGATGAACGTACCAGTACTAGTTGAATAACAGACTTTATTATTATTATTAGAAAACGTGCAACTTTATTTTATTCATTTTTTATTATTTTCGATAATTGATTAAATAAAATTATGTAAAAATACATGTTCCCTATTATTTTACACCTGAGCATTTACAAAACTAGACAGCAATTACGTATTTATCAAAAATCCATACACACGCACGCACACATTTGAAATTAAAAATAAAACTTGTGGAAAATTGTTGTTTTGTTTATAAAAGTATGTCTTTCTTTTTACAATCATTTGCATCCATTTTGTACTGAAATACCTGATTTCGGTTTCAATAAAGATTGTTTTTAATATTGTTATTAGATATAAAATAAGATCTATTGTCGGGCACTACGTTCTGTTTCAATCAGGCACTCTCTAACTAATATTCTAGCATGTACAATGCCACGTTTTAAACGTTCAGCTGATGAACGACTACCCGCATATGTTGGACGTACTTCACGGCCCATTTCTTCAATTACACCCAACAATTGAGCATATTTCGATTGATTCTGTTGCGTTGTTTGTTGTTGTTGAGATTGTTGTTGTTGTTGTTGTTGTTGTTGTGATGTAGATTGAGGTTTAGGTGTCATCGGTATGGCAGTTACTGTAACATCACTTAATTTGGATTCAACAGCTTGAATATCGACTGTCTCCATTGTATAACAACTGCAACATTAACGATAACAATGTTGACATAACCTCAAAAATTTTATTCTCGATAATTACCTTTATGTTATTGAAAATAAAACTATTTGATAACAAAACTACGATAAATCAAATGAAAATAATTTTAAATATAGAAATTATTTGAATTCTATAAAATATTTCGGACAATCAAAACGAAAAACAAATAATACAGGTTAACCAACATTTAAAACGAAAAATCACCAGGTGGCACTAGATTTATATACAAAACATATTTGAATAACCGGTTAATTACCGCAATTATCACCTGTAAAATAATTTTACGTAATAAAGAGCCTCATACACAGCATTGCTATTTTTATATTTAATTAATTCAGCTATTTCAAGAGCTATGTTCTGTACGGTTCGAAGTGATCTCAACGGTGTTGAACTGAACCTTGGATCACTTAAAATTTTAGAGCACAGGTCTTGACACTCCTATATTAAAAGCATTGGTAGCACGAGTTCGTTATTGTAAGTAACTGTAGTTCCTAATAAGCGGCGCTAATATCTAGGGAACGAGAATCAAAACATAGATGACTATATCAAAAGAGAAAGATAGCTAGAAATAAAACACACAACGCTTTTAACGGTAAGTTATTGCATTCATCTTTTTCTAACTTATATTTTTATCTATGTCCTTGTTTTGGTTCCCTTGACTGTTGCGCCACCACATTTAATTTCAGTAATACCTACACTCACTGTCGGATAGTGTCAAGACCTATTTCTAAGACCATGCGGAATAATGATGGCGTCTCCTTTCTGCTACTCTTTCTGAGGACTCGATCGGCCGAGATGCGCCTGCAAAAGCGTGGCCGCCATGCTTAAGACATTGAAAATTTCAAAAATGGCGTCCGCAATAATCAACGACATTATTATAATTAGACACCAATTACATAGACGGAATACATTATCCCCTGAATGATCAGTGATAAAAGTCGTAAAGCAGTGATTCTCAAAACTGTATTATTGTTGAGGATTGAATGAGTTTAGCCCGGCGCATCCACCATTTTTTCAATATTTAGTTTTCTACATTCAACAAAATCGGTTTTATTTAGCTGATAATTCTTTCTCTTTTTTTTAGCATATCAATTCTGCATAGTTAAGAAGACTTTTTGAAGTAAAACTTCTTTAGGCGCGACTTGGGGGGTAACTCAGATTTTCTTTTTGACGGAAGTAACGGTCGAAATAGTTTCCGCTATTTAAAATATTTAGTTCTACTAAAATCTTAATAATACTAAAATTTCCAACTTCATGTGACGAAATTTAGAAACTCCGTAGATGTAAGGTTGGTATCTTAATTCTGGTGATATTTCTCAGTCATGTGACTACAACATCAGGACAGCTATTGGTTGGTTGTAGGAATAGGAGAACAGGTTTGAATTTTGGGTAGATTGACATGGGCTGATTTAACTTTTAATTTAGTTTTTTATTCTCAATTGATTTAATTAATGAACGAATATTCTTCAAAAAGTGGGAGTGGTATTAACGAATTTTATATGGAATATAAAATAGTTTGATCGTTTCAGTGATACGTGTCATAAATACTAACATCTCAAGTGTTCCGTAGAAACAGTGCACCACTGTATTCACGATAGACACACAAATCTTGGAATGATCTCTATTTTATTGTATTAGAATAAAAAGAGAAAACGCTTATCATTTCGATCAATGATAACAAATGATCATTCAGTCCAACTTGTACCATTTTTTCTTGTTTTTTTTTACACGCTTTATATTAGCTTCACCTGTATGTTTGCAACGCAATCTTCGAACGCGATTTTCACCCACTTAAAAAGCGTCAGATTCATTTGAAATTTTGTCCCATTATCCTGGCCAGGATCATCAGGATTAACGATTTCCTTCCGAAGAGGGAGCTATTACTTATTAGTTCAGTCTACCATTAAAGCGTGTTTTTTAAACTATGATTTTTTATATTTCTTATTGTGTTTAACTTTATGTTTAAAAAGGAAAAAGGATTGTGGTTTACTGCTTCATTTCAACCAAACCCCGGGCGCTTATGCCCTTTTACTTATGGATGATGGTTTACTGCTCATTTCAACGAAACCCTGGGCGCTTATGCCCTTTTATGGATGATGGTTACTGCTTATTTCACCAATTCTAGACGTTTTTTCTACGATGAGGGACCTGCAAGGGGGGTGGGGGGGCTAGGGACATCCTAATCTTGCTAACTGGTCCATGTACTGTGTGGCATGGACAAATTAACAATTATAAGAAGAGGAAAATTCTGAAAATCCTTTTTCATACCGTGCCGAGGTTTGAACCCCGGACTTCTAGGTGTAAATCCCTATCGTTAACCATCGAGCCATTCGGCTCGTGAATTTTCACATGAAAAGTGTACTATAAATGAAAACGATTTTCTACGATCCAACGGATACAGCCGACATTCCATCGTGTGTTGGGCACCCGAAAGTACTCGATTACATTAATGTATAGATGTTGCTAAGCAACCACAATTTTAAATACCTAACATGTTAAAACGTCTGTCATTAGTTGAAATCTAGATTTCCAAAAATATGCTTCGGAAATGCTCATTTTCCACATGGTAGCAGATGGTAATGGAAAACGGGACGATTGATTTAAGAAAATCAAATATACTCTCATCAGAAACTGTAAATGCGGTCCAGCTGGTGATGTTTGAAAGTACTTTGTGATCAGTTTCTAACTAGACATGCGTAGTCTAGTCATCAACCAAACAATCTAGAATTGTGGGTGGAAACATACCTAATAATTGCCACTATAATCTACGAGGTGTTCTTACAATGAATATATTTCAAAATAAATACTGTTGAGGGCAACCAGTCCACTTCTGCGAATATGAAAAGATTGAAGAATTTTTGAAAAAAATCAGACTTATTTGTGTAAAGCTTTACAATCAAATTGAAGTAGTGTTAATAGCATACACAACAGCAACAACAGAAGAAATAACATTAGCTGATGTAAATTTGAATGAGAACGCATAACATGAATACGTTTATACGAGAATAATTCAAGAAAACTTTCAATGAACAGCACATAAATTCTGCTTTATGTTCTTTTGAATTCATTTATTTGAAGAAAAAAGATCATCGTGAAGTCTATGAATCAACAAAAACAACTGAAAATTCGCTTGTTTTTTGAATCATTTGTTTTTGTTTAGTTATTTTCGTCTGATATTTTGTCAAATAAACGTGTTAATAAAACATTAATTGTGGAAATAAATGGAAAATTGTAGACTTTAGGATGGATTGTGGCGCTTCAGTTGAATCATCGAAAAATGCAGTAGAAGGTGATTTATTTTGATTTGATTTCTTTACATACAAAATAACAGTGGTGCGGTATAAAGAGAATCCCTTTGAATGCCCTTTTACCTTATTTGTATATTTTTTATATTCTCGTTATTTAGAGACCATTTCAAGATTCAGAATTAAACATTGGACATGGCAATAGAATAATAAAAACGTAGATTTATGGACAACATCTATTAAACAAACAAGCAGCTGAAAAACGATCATCATTCAAGAAGATTCGAACAGAAATGAAAATTATAGAATTAATATTTAGAAAATGAATGGGAATTTCTACATCTGGCACTAATGATCCAGAAATGAAACAATATTTGTACATTTCCAACAGATGGAGATAATAACATTTATCGAGTTGACCAACAAACGTTATCCATTGAAATATCAACGACAATTAGAAATTAGAAAATTGGTAGAGCTAAAATGTTGAATTTAAGTTAATTACCACTAAAATAATTACCAAAATCACAAACTTTAAAGATAAAAATTCATTAGTTCGAAACAATGAATTCGTTGATCACTGAATTAATAATTTACAATATTTACAGCAGTACGTTTTAGACGACTTTAATAATAAAAAAGATTACTAAAACCTCTGAAAGGTGCTGTTTGTAAAACAGTTTCATGTATTGCATTGCCTGTTTCTTGAAAATATCTATTTTTTCCCCCATTTCTGGATCATTTGTATCAGATGTAGAAATTGTCATTAATTCTCTAAATGTTAACTCTCTAATTTTCATTTCTTCATGTATCGTCTACCCTTTTTGATAATGATTGTCTTTCAGCAGCCTGCTTCTTTAATAGTTGTTCAATCTGTTTAGTAATACGTTTTGAAAATTGAACGAACTACTTTGTTCATCTCTTGTTAACATTTGATATCGTCGTAATTTAAGCATATCTATAATTTGTTGTTCTTCTATTTCCCATAATGTATAGATGATGATAATTGTTGTTTTTGTTTAAGAATTGTTGTTTGATTAATGCAATAGAATGTCAGGATATTGAATCGTTTAAACGATGTAATGAAATTGTATGTTTAAATTGATTTAAATTCAACTTGTTCTTTACATATGTTGTATTTATTGTTTGATTCGATTGTATTAATGGTGTATTCAATACAACACGATAATGTTTAGATGCTGCCAAATATGAGTCGTCATATCCACTCAATTCCATCACCTTGTGCACCATCATCTTCACGAATTGATATCATATCAGCACCGGTACGTGTGTTTGTTCCTTTAATTGTTATAAATGTTCAATAGCATCGTGTAATTTACCATATTTTGCCAATTTCGCACATTCAGAAGTTCTCTCATCACCTATCTGACAATAATTAACTACCATTTTTAACTATTTTACCAGAATCAGTGGCTATTGTTGTTTTCTATGGCTGAAACATAACCTCAATTTTAAAATTATTGAATAAAAAAAATACGAAATTATCATTTTTTTATTGGAAATCGATTAAATATCAATGTACTTACTGTAGAAAACAATTTCTATTTAGAAAAGGTTGTTTTTACAAGACGTAAATCATTAAGTAAAACACAGGTAAAAAGTCTCTCTGACACACGATAACCGTAACACACTATAGTATGCGGTGAGCTATGCACCATTGCCGATGCTACTAATATGTGGCACATTTTTTCTTTTGTTTACGAGTTATTAGTGAGTAATTATGTGAAAATTCGCTATAATCTATTGTTATTGGCTCAAATTTTCCGTAATTTGATGTTATCTGATTATTATTGTTGTTTTGATCAAAATTTCAAAGACGTAAAAAGTCGTTTGGATTTGTTACAATTTTGATTGTAATGGCAATATGGCAACATTAACTGGCGGTGTGTCATTATTGATTGTAACTATGATGTACGTGTGGTTACATGTGTCCCGGTTATGGTAGTCGAGCCGCAATTATCGATAAGCCAAATCGTAAACTGATAAGCTTTTCCATACAATCCGATTCCATTTCCAACAAAATCGACCAAATCATTAAAACTAATGTGAGATTACTTTACTGATGGACGTACAAATGGATGGTCAAGCAAAACCAAACCTTGAACATCCCGAAGGTAAATCGTTGTAAACAAAAAGAAAAACACAACAAATCCCTCTTATTATTATTATTATTATTACTGATAATTATTTGTTTGTAGAGAAAATTGAACAATTAGAATCGGAAAAGAAACGTATACAGGATGAATTCAATATACAACGTGCTAAAATGAAAGAATTATTTTTAC
Source organism: Meloe dianella (assembly GCA_028455855.1). NCBI lineage: Eukaryota > Metazoa > Arthropoda > Insecta > Coleoptera > Meloidae > Meloe > Meloe dianella. The sequence continues at coordinate 563,108 of JAPTHL010000074.1, forward strand.
AAAAAGAAAACGAATTATCCCGTAAAACCAATGAGAATTCACAATTAAAAGATGAAATTATGAATTTAAAACGTGAATTAGATGATTCAAAAAGTCAGTTAGTTATAGCCGGTATAACATTAGAGAATAATTTCGAACAAGAGAAACGTAAAGCCAATGAGGAGATTGCAACGTTACAACGATTAGTGCATGGTAATTTGTCTCATTCCCATATTACTGGAATAAAACACATTCATTTAATTAATCAAATTAATTATAGAAACTGTAGAGGAATCGAGTTCAACACGTACCGTGTACGATAATGAATTGAAGAAATTGCAAGCGTACATTCAGCAATTACAAAACGAAATTACTGTTTTAAAACAACAATTACACGGCAAACAACAATCACCCCACCATTCAAGTCAAGTAAATTTCATAAATTTCGATAATAATTCAAATTTTCGTGTGTTCAAATTACAATAAATTATCAGTTGGTTCTGGCCTTTAAAAAAGAAATATGCCGTTGAATAAGCGAACAATAGGAGGTTTCTTAACGAATTTTCATTTGTTGCAGGAAAGCAGTGGCAGTAGTTTAGCACCAAGTGCTGTATTGAATGTGCTAACAAAAGGTATTGCAAAGAAATTAGGTGGTGAAACGTTCACATCAATTGATTCCACAAATAATTTGGATAATGTACGGAAGGTTTAATGATTTCAATTCGTTTTGACAATCCTTGTAATTATTTCGTCATTTATTTAGACACAAGACGATCCGGAATTGTTGCGTTCATTAATTGGACCGTTAGAGGATCAAATTCATGCATTAAAAGAGAAATTACGTTCAACTGATGAACAATTACAAAAATGTCGTGAATGCGGCCATGAGGTAAAATGTTTTGTATTGATTTTGTAAATTTATAAATAATTAATATGAATATTTGAATAGACAAAAAACAACGATAATTTAAATGTTTCAACAAATACATCGTTTGATTCACCTAAACATGGCCATTGCGATATGTGTTGTAATTATGAAGCGCAATTAGTTAAAGAACAACAAAAAACGAAAGAATTAGAAATTAAAGTGCATGTAGCTGAGAAAGCTGTTGAACGCCACAAAGAGGATTTATTGAAAGAGATTGGTTTTCGTAAAGAAATGGAAGAGAAATGGAATGAGAAAAAAGAAGAACATAAACAGCAGGTTTATTACTGTTATTAATTCAATTAATTAATTAATTAATTCATCACCAATTATAGGTAGGTGAATTAACACGTAGTACAGAATGTGCTGAACAAGATTTAAAAGAATTACGACAATTATTCGATCAGACAACAAATGAAATGCGAAATGCTTTAGCGAGATTAACACACGGCCGTGAGAAAATCCAAGAAGAATTAATAGCGTAATGATTCTTAATTAATTTGAAATAATCAATCAAACGAATTTATTTGATTTGTCTTTTTTAGATTACAAAAAGAAAACGATAATCTTGTTGGTAAATACACAATACATGCACAAGAATTACAAAGTGAAGCAATAAATCTACCAAATACCGTTGAAGAATTACATGAATTAGTATTGAAACACCATCAAGATTTAGTGATAGCCAAAATTGGTAAAGAGGCTGCTGAAGAGAAAGTGAATAGTTTACAATCGGATATTTTATTATTGCGTGATCAGATCACAAATGATCAACACGAGAAAGATAGCCTTGAAAATAGTTTGGTTCAAGAGATCAACACATTAAAGTAATCATTAATCATTCATTTTAGTTTCTAATTTGATTAAATTTGTTCATTGTTGTTGTAGACGACACAAACATCAATTAGAGAAAGAGAAGAAATTATATTTGGCAAATCAGGAGAAATTAGAAAATGCCGATAAACAAAATCAATTAAATATAGTCGAATTACAAAAGCAATTAGATCAATTGAATTTAATTAAAAAACAATTAGATGATAACAATTATGAATTGAGAATGCGTGTAACATCATTACAACAAGAATTAGATACTAGTGAGGCTGTACAAAAGGATTTCGTACGTTTATCACAAAGTTTACAAGTACAATTAGAGAAAATACGTGAAAGTGATACGCAAGTACGATGGCAACATGATGCTGATGTTAATGAATGTCCAACATGCCGACAATTATTCGTTGGCAATAATAAACGTAAAGAACATTGTCGACATTGTGGACAAATCTTTTGTCAACAATGTTTATCGCATATTGTTGAAAGCGGTGCCAGTATGTTACCATCGAAAGTTTGCGATGTATGTCATACGTTATTAGTTAAATCATCAGCACCGTATTTCAGTGAAGCACCACCATTAACCTGATTCCAATTGAATAACATTGATTCTTATCGTAGCAATTGTATTACTAATGAAATATTCTATTTTGAAAGCGTACAATGCTGTGATTACTGTTTACGGTTTTCTCCCTTTAAAATAAATTAAAGAAAAAATACAAATGTTTTATCGATTAAATAAAGTTCTATTATTAAATATGTGTTTGAAATATGTATTTAGCTCGATTCGTTCCGGTGTTTTGTTGAATTTTTGAAAATTTCTCCAATTACAGATGGATTTCATTTAATCGTCAGCAGATGACACTGTGAAAAATTCAGCGCTACACGATACGTTGTTGATAAAATATCTCTTTGATTTCATGTGATCCTGATACAAAGTTGAGAATTCCAGACATTTTGATCGTACGGACAAGAAAGGAGAAGCCTTTTTTAAATGGTCGCAGCTGGAGTGCCCGACAATCATCACACAAATTCAAACATTAAGGGCCCACTAGAAGCAGGTATAGTGTTGCTGTAAATTTGAAGACATCCCTTTTGGAAATATTTCTCTGAAAAAGTGCCAATCAGTCTGAATAACTCCTTCCCGAATAGTTCCAAATAACTCAGTTATTCAGACTTATTCGCACTTGTTGAACATTTCTCTGACTTTTCCAGAGAAAATAGGACTTTTAAAAGTGTTATTCGGACTTTTCCAGAGGAACACTTCCACCAGGGATGTTTGAAAGCATCAACTTGTTGTCCGGTGCGTTCGATTGGCACACAGGGCCGGATTTATAAATTCGATATACTCCCGAAGTACAACCCCATAGAAGCGGGAGTCCCCCAGGGCTCTGTTCTTTCACCGTTTCTTTTTTAAATAAACAAACGTCAAGTTTACGCATATCGCAGTACGTTTACGTTCACATAAAATTACTTATTAACACAACAAAATTGGTTGAATATTTTCTTTATTCAAATTTCACAAATGCGTACTTTCAATAATCACATTATTGTCACATGATGGTGCTAATGCATGCCTCAATTTATTCCAAAATATTTGTTGTTTCTTCATATCACAATCCCATTGTAGATAAATACGTGTATTCAATAGGAAATTCAATGTTGGCGTTAATAATTGTCGATTGATGGCACCTAATTTAATTAATATTAAATTATCATCGCTTGTTCGATATCGATTTGTATCGTCATTATTATTGTTATTAAGAAATAAATGGTAATTTTCGATGATTTGCGTCTCCCAACGGCACCAGTGCGATTTCGCATATGAATTACTAATAATTAATAGAATTCGACGACTTTTCTTGATGCAATCCAACACGTTTTGTGTGATTAATGTACCAACTTGAAAATCACGTTCATATACGCACAATTTAATATTTGGTGGATAATTCTCCAACATACCAACTAAACGTACAACAAAATTACGATCTTCATTACAATAACTAACAAATGCATCATACAAATAATTCTGATTGTTGTGTTTGTCGAAATGTGTACGTGTTTTCGTAATTAATCCGTTACGAATCAAATGGAGACGTGTTAGAAACAGCCAATAACGCAAATACCAACGATAATAATACAATGTGCCACTAATTAACGAAAATATAATTACAATGACGACTAGATATGCAATCAAGATCAAATTGATTCGATTGTAGCAAATCTCCGGATTATCTCGATAAAATCCAATTAATGTCGTATTAATCCTTACATCAGGATACGAACAATAGATTGATTGATTTGCCAATAATTTGATTGCATTTGAATTGCCGAAATTCTGGAAGATCTTCAACATTGTACAATTACAAATGAATTGATTGTTTCTCAATTCCAATTCGGTTAAATGTTGGAAATCCTCCCACATGGCTCGCGTTAAACTATTCAATCGATTCGAATTCAGAATGACACCTTTCAAATTCTTATTATCGGAAAATAAGCGAATTTTCCACGAATGCAATTGATTATTTGACAAATCGACAGATTGGAGTTTTTGGAAAATGGCAAAACTGTCCGGCTGCATCGTGTACAGTTGGTTACCGTCCAAGCTTAAATGCTGGAGATTTCCCAAATATTTGAACATTTCCGGTTGGAAATACTGTAAATTGCAACCATTCAGTAGTAGAACACGTAGATTTTCCAAACCTTTGAAGATGCCAGTTGAAATTTCCCAGGTTTTCAACAGGTAATTGTTGTTCAAATTCAAGAATTTCAAATTTTTCAACATAGCAAAACTGGAATTGGCTATAAAGAAAATCGATGCGTTCTTCAAACCTAAAACTTGCAAATTTCCCAAACCGACAAACGAATTATTGTAAATCGCATTGATTTGATTGAAACTCAAATCGAGGCTTTCCAAATTTTCCATGTTAATAAAACGTTTACCATATACGGAGAAATCGATAATTTTTGACGATTGCTTACCGGAATTATCCTGCAAATCCAGGTAGATTAATTGTGGCAGCAGCACACCATCCGGAATGGCCGTCAAACGATTACCGCTCAGTAGAAGCACTCGTAAATTTGGCAAATTAACAAACGAATCATTGGGAATTTCCAAAATCAAACACTCACGCAAATCCAAGATTTGCAGCTTGTCCATCAATGGAAAACTTGACGGTGTGAGAATCTCAAATTGATTCCGTGCCAAATTCAACGTTGTGATATTGGATGCCCCAATAATTTCCATCAATTTCCTTGGCGGCTGTTTCCGGAAACCAATCGAATACAGATTTAAACGGTCCAAAGGTATGCGGTAATCGATGGTTGTGCGAATTAAATCGGTAATAACGGTTGTATTAAACGAGTTTTCGCCTAAACGTAAAATTGATAGATTTCGTAAAAACCGGAACGTTTCCGGATGGATGAATTCGATTTGACATAAAATCAGGTTCAATTCGTTCAACACACCACCGGCGAGTGGTGCAAATGTGTTTTTATCAATTCTAACGAAATTATTCTGATTCAATTCGAGTTTTTGCAATTGCGGTAGATCCACCACCGATAAAGATCGCGTGATCTTCGCAATATCCACGAAATTATTATTAATTAAACACAATTCTTTTAATTGTGTTAAACCTGAAAAACTATCGATTTCGAGATGATTTAAATTTTGATTACCGGAAATCGATAGTTTTTTTAAATTTCTCAAATTGATTAAACTCTGATTTTGAATTGTTGTTAAACGGTCGTTTCCTTCAATTTCTAAAATTTCTAGATTTCTAAATCGTTCAAAATCATCCGGTTTTAATACAACAATACCGGTCGATTTCAAACGGAATTTCATTGTTGTTAGATTGAGATTTTTTGGGAATATTCGACATATTTCACGGCCAAAACAGACAGTCTGTTGTTGTTGTTGGTAAATTCGACATAAACAACCACTGATTTCATCTTGATGCAGATAAGAATGGGATAGTTGAGAAAATTCATCGTTATTTTGATTTATTCTCGATTTCGTCCAAATTGGTGTCGTCGCTGTTGTTGCTTGTACGAAATAATATCGATGAAGAAGAATTGTTGTTAAGTAGGTGAAGAATTTGAGACTTGATTGGATCATCTCCGACATCCTGTCAAATTGAATTGAAATTAGAGATTGTCTATAGAAAATATCTAAAATTATAGCTCGTCTACGTTATTACTAAGCAAATGCAAACAAATGCAAACGAATGCAAGCATTTAGAACGGCCATGCACTAACAGAAATAGATGGACATTTGTACTTCACCACACTCCAAAGGTGCATACGGTACTGACTAGTAAACGTCCACATTTACAGTTAACCGAATCGACATTAATTCATCTCTATCTTATAATGAATTGAGAGTCCTACTGTGCTTTTCTTACAGAAAACAATAAGTGAATAGTAGACGGATATTTGGCGCAATTCAACACAAATTTCCATCTTTATCTCGACCACGCGCGATCATTGAAGTAATACTGTTAATACTACTGATTTGTCTTTTAAAATTGGAGATAGATATCGAGATTTGAACGTGCATAGAATCGAACAAATCTGTAAATTTCCAAGAAACCTAAAACTATTCTTAGATAAATATTATAAAATCAATACAAATTATTTAAGCAAACACGGAAATATTGTTGAAATTAATAGGAATTCGTTAATTATTCATCGAATTAGAAATTAAATGAGATCCGTACAGTTGTTGACCTGAATTTTCCATAATTTTTGGGGAAAACTCACCGATAGATAGTTGAAATGAAAATTCGTTGACCATCACAAATTGAATATCGTTTAATCAACTGTTGTTCCACTTTGTTTCATAAATACTTTTGCCATTTCACAGCAGTCTTGAATGAATCCGGTCCGGCCTTGTGATTGTGATTAATGTTTTAAAAATTACGAAATTTCCCACTGATACGGACGAGTAGTTGATATTTTAAAATGACTTCCTTTCGGTTGTCTGTCCGAACGTGCATTGCATTTATTAGAAACCTGTGTCTGACTAGTTCTGTTGCGATGAATATGACTGGTATTGTTGAAAATTCTGATTCTTCTATTTGATATTTCAACAATTTCGAAACAAATATTAATGTGGAATAATAACAAAAGGTGGAGATACTGTATTGTGAAATCAAATCTATATTTTTTTAAATAATGTGTAAGGTTGTTGGACTTGCGCTCCTTTGAGTTTAAAAAGAAAACGCTTACAAATTAATAATTAGGAATAGAATTTTACAAATATTCTTAATGCTACCAAATATTCAATAATTGAAATATTTGATTTTAGTTGTAGCCCTAATAGACGACCCGCCACTGGCAAGACATTATAGCTGGACATATGCAACCAGCAATACCGCTGATAGACAGTCAATTTAGACGAATTTGACAACCCTGCAAGACGATTAAAATGACAGTGATAAAGTGAACACCTGCAATGCCAACAATTCAATTTAGTTCACTAGGAAATCACCGAGTCCTCTTTAACGAAATAGAAAGCCAAACCAGCACATTTTGAATGAATTCTAAATTAACGTTGAATAAATTTGAAAATTCCTTATATTTTATAATAATTTCACAATCGAAAATCATTGTTTTATTGCAATATGAAAATGTGAGGGCTTCATTGCACATGCGTCTTCAGTTACTTCAATTGCAAATCTATTGGTGGAAGTCGCCTCTTGACTTTCGTATTGATATGTCGGAGTGTGTGTAATTTTCTAGTTGTTTTCTTTTTTAGTTTTTTGTTGCTAAATATTAATGTGTTTGCGTTAAAAAACAACAAGTCAACAACAATTACAGTGTGTTTATATTGGAAATAACAATCAATTCGAGTGTTCATTTAACAAATCACAACAGTTAATCATTCCTATGATGTAAGTTGGCAAATTTTTCTTCTTTCTGCGGCAATATTAAAGGCACAAAAACACAATGTAGCACCACCAGTAATTCGTACCAAACGGAAAAAACCATTGTAATGTGCAACATTTTGGAAATTCCATGGGAAATTCCGATAATTTCCACAAATCATGTGGTGTAGAGAATGTACAGAATCGCGTTACTGCTTTACATTGATTTCAAGCGATGATGAATTGTTTCTATCGATTTTTATAAATTCATTTATATTTTATTATGGAAATACTTGGAATTAAACAAAAACGATTTCTATTGACAATTATCGATGAATTCGTCTAAATATCGCCCATTTAACAATCAGGTTATGTTTATTTTCGTTTTTAAATCATAAATGATTATTTGTATGAATTTATTTAATCAATTTCAATCGATTCCCAATTGAATTACAACGTTTATTTGATAATTACTGAAGATTAGCCGAATTATAGGTTTTGGAAATTGTTGTTAGTTATGCAACACAAAATACACACGGGCCAAATCATCCCCATATTCTATTTAAAACAAGAAAACGATGATAAAATAGATGATTTGTTAGGAAAATAATGTACGAAACTATTGATATATTTCAACTGCGCAAAATTTCATTCAGATTTTCGTATATAAATGTGATAGTTAACTTGTTTTTCTTTCTCTATTGGCATATTTCCAAATTTACCAGCCACCACATGAATCGTTACTGTATTACAAAATCAATAATACAGTTGGGATACTTACTTTTTTATTGTTTATAATGTTAACAATATCATTATTATTATGATTATTACCATTGTACAATAGTCTATAATCCTAATTAATGTTGGTTGTAGTTATTTTTGTTTTAAATGTTTGTTGAGAAATTGACAATTATTGTCGTCATCTATCATGAATGTCAGATTGTCTTGTGTTCAACACACAATTTTGTTATAGAAATAATAAAATTGATATATAAATTTAGAAATTGTATGAAATAATCGACAAATTTCTTTATAATCAATCTTTTAGAAAGAAACATTGCTGAAAACGATTAAAACTTAGACAATGTAGTTTAATCATTGTCATCCCTATAATTAGCACCGTTTTTCTTTAATCTATTTAACCAGAGATTTATTATTAAGTTAATAATAATAGTAATAATAATAGTAATAATAATAATAATAATTAATAATAAAATACATAAAATTGTAAAGGTGGAGATACACAAGACGAGTCGAGTCTGTGATATGCTTGGAGTAAGATTCGTGTAGTTGAGATGGATTTGTGAACACAATACGAATGGCTTGCGAGCTGTTCGCCTCAACTCATTTACTATCGTCTAATCCGATGAGTTCAAAGGCATTTGTCGTTCAAGTTGGGAATGGAAATTTTTGCACAACTGACCTTTATTTGTTCTTGCCTTGTTCGTGGCATTCGACGAGCATTGCATTACATTCGTTTGCATTGATTAGTTAGATGTAGGCTAGGCTTTAGAGTATGATAGAAAATGAAATATCAAACCGGTTCGGTTGTTCGAGTACTAATGGGGTCGGTGGTGTTGTGTGTGTGTGTGTGTGTGTGTGTGACCTTTCACATGTTTGCTGATATGCGACACGTTCGCAGTTGACCAATGCACGTTCACCTTAATTGTAGCTTCCGATAATCGATGTTCCATTGTAATTTTGTAAACTTTATACACTACCACCATCTCTAATTTCAATTCAATTCGACAGGATTTTAGTGAAGATTCAATCAAGCCTGGCAAATGTCGACTTTATTTTTCATCTATTTAATATTATTATAGAAATGGATCATCATATGTTCGTAGTGTGTTCGTCAACAATAATTTTACTGCGAGCATTTGATTTGCATTACATTACACATTCGGTATAGCTAGTGTATACCCACATTAATGTAGGTATAGTTGTAGGTGGTGATTCATATTTCACAGGTATTTTCAATTAATTTAAATAATTGAAATTCGTGGGCGAGAATGCATATAAAATAGGTGATTTATATAATAAATACGGATTGTTGTCCTCATGTCAAAAACGTATGAAAACTATGCAGGATCACTAACAGGACGAAATTTTCTTGTGCTGTTATTATAAAAGAAAAACCAAAAAAAAAGAACCAGTTGAATGACACGAATACTTTCTGACACTATTTACCTCTTCTAATGAGTTATAAGTTTTTATTTCTATTGTTAGATATCTGCTAACTTCGTCATATACCTGTTGTATAAATTTTTATAATTTCAGAATAGGTCCTACATATCTTTAAATAGCTATGACAGAGATAGAATTACATTCTATAAAAGTAATTAACTTACCTTTAGATAATTCTCATTAAATTATCATTAGTAAAAAAAATAATTTGAAAATTAAACTTAATTTGGGAGAGTTTAGGAAATAAATGGAATTTACACACCTAAGAATAAGTTAAAGTCTAGGCTTTGTCGGATTATTGTGAAGATCCTTGTACATAAGGCTTAACATCAAATTTGACGATATGTAAATTCTAAATGTTTCTACAGAGGATATTCTAAACTAGTCTCTATTTTGATCCTTTATTTAGGTAGGTTTAGGCAGTTGAAGCAATTTTATATAAGAGCAAAACTCAATAACGTTGCCTCACTTGCTTGCGTCTATTTACATATATATATATATATATATATATATATATATATATATATATATATATATATATATATATATGAAAGACATATAAAATGAACGTGTGAATAATGAACGTTGATGGTGTCGTTCGGTATTGATTTAACTACCTACAGTTGTGCACCAGTTTAATTGCATATAAATTAAATATCACCCCCATCCCTATATTGTTACGTACATACTCCTTCCAAAAATTAATATTTCATATTACTATTGATATCGTTTTTAAATTATTTGCAAAAATTATCTAGTCGAAATTAAGCTAATTGACTAAATTAAATGTTTAATATTACATAAGTATTAATGAATCATGATGAAACCAATGTAAATTTTAATCAATAGAATTAATACTGTCTTTATTCAAATTGATTATAACCGAATTACTAAAAGTTTTTAACATGTCTAATCTAGATATCGATATATATATATATATATATATATATATATATATATATATATATTTATTGATAAATAAATAGATGATTAGATTGATAGATAGATAAATAGAAGAGTTAAATAGTGAAATTGTATAGAAATGGGTGGGTTAAAAGGCGTGGTTTGTTTATTGATCTTTTTGGATAAGACGGACCCTCTTTTACTATCTTCATTGAAAGATGCTGCCTGGTATTCCTGTTGTTTGTTATTGTTCTTGTTGTTATTTAGCTGCAAGCTATATTTGATTTAAGTTTATCATGTGTATGGTTTTTATATAAAATTCCCCACAATGTGGTTAGTTAGAAGAGCAGAGGGTGATAAGGTACAAAAAAAGGGTCTACTAAACAACAGGGATATAATCTGATTGTGTTTTTTTCTTTCCAGAAATTACATTAAACAATTTGTTCTTCTAACAGCTATATTTAATGGTGTTTTTTTTTTGGAAGTATATTGGGAAAATCGTAATGTAGATATGGGGAAAAGTTATGTAATCTTTCGATTGTATTTCTATATTTGTTCATTTAAGATACTGCTTTTTTATCCCTTTTCTCTCTCACCCGGTTTTTTTTCTTGTTTTGATTCCCATCCACCCTCTCTTTATATAATATTTTTTTAATTTGTCAACCTAGAAAGAAGAGGGTAAGTTTGGAATAGGGTAACCAGCAATAAATTTCAGTATATATACTTTTTTTTCCTTTCAAATTATTGATCAACTTTGGATATGAATCAAAAAAAATAATAACGAAATATCATGTTCACTCATACAGTTTCGGTTTTCTTATTTTTTTTTCTATACTCCAACGAAATGCCTTACATTTCATATTTATTCTATTCTGTGTCCCCATGAAATTGAGTTGTAAAACAAAAATGTGTACATCATGACGAAGCTTTGCGTTTTTGGAGACAATTAACGCAAATGCGACCAGTGATTACCATGTAACATTCCTTCATCTTGATTATATCGTTGTTAGGCGACAAACATTCACCTTTCTAGCAAGTTAATGCTAAACTGTAAGCTTCGTGACACAAACTAAGATTGTACCATGTATGTGTATACAGTCTTGGCCAACCAATCTAGAAACATTTGAGAATGTCGAAGGAATGAAACAACGTTATAATGTGCATATGCTAAAAAGAGATAAGTAGTCAACATTAGTAATCGTCCATTTTCTCTATCTCTTTTTAGTGCGTGCACATCATAAGACTGTTGCATTTCTTCTAGTTGCTCTAATGTTTCTAGATGGAAAGGCCGGTCCTGTCTATACAATGCTTGTGTCTTAAAAAAAAGTTTGATTTGATACGCATTTGTTTACATTAAAAGCATCGTCCACATTGATGCACGACTCAATATGCGACACGCTCTCTCGGCTTTTTATATAAAAGTATTTCTATTTTGACATGGCCAATTTTTTTTTTAAAAGGTATATTTTGTTTGTTTCTTTTTATTTTCCATAGAATATTTTCAAAGAGATGCTAATATACTTTTAGATTTTTACAATACAAATTGGATCATTATTATCCTGTTTATAAGATTTATTCTACAAAGTTGGATTATCGTTGGAAATGCTTTTACTGTGTTTCTTCTCGCAAAATTCAACAAAAACATCAATATACTATTAAAAATTCTCTAGTATCTTACGTAAAAACTTATAAATATTCCAATATTTTCGTTGACATAAAGTGAATTAAACTATTCACAGTAGGGGTGGATATAATTAAGGGTGTGCAGATCTTTCTGTTATTAACTTCGCTTCTGCTGGTAGTTTTTTTTCTTTACATCATCGTTTTAATTTGTTGCTTGCATATATCAGACTTGTATTATTTAGAACTATTTTAAAGCCAAGCTTAAGCCTGTCGCATATGTAAACGGGGATTGAATGGAAGTAACTATTAGTTATTTTTAGATATGAATATAACAGTCGTATCATTTACGTCCGTTGTTGCATATATTCACTATGTTTTTTGTTTTTGTTTTTTTGAAGTAAAACTTCTTTAGGCGCGACTAGGGGGTAACTCAGAAATTTTTTTCTGACGGAAGTAACGGTCGAAATAGTTTCCGCTATTTAAAATATTTAGTTCTACTAAAATCCTAATAATACTAAAATTTCCAACTTCATGTAACGAAATTTAGAAACTCCGTAGATGTAAGGTTGGTATCTTAATTCTGGTGATATTTCTCGGTCATGTGACTACAACATCAGGACAGCTATTGGTTGGTTGTAGGAATAGGAGAACAGGTTTGAATTTTGGGTAGATTGACATGGGCTGATTTGACCTTTAATTTAATTTTTTATTCTCAATTAATTTAATTAATGAACGAATATTCTTCAAAAAGTGGGAGTGGTATTAACGAAGTTTATATGGAATATAAAATAGTTTAATCGTTTCAGTGATATGTGTCATAAACGTCAAAAAGTTTTACTTCAATCGCACACAATTTTTCTTATTGTGTTTAACTTTATGTTTAAAAGGAAAAAAGGATTGTGGTTTACTGCTCATTTCAACCAAACCCAGGGCGCTTATGCCCTTTTACTTATGGATGATGGTTTACTGCTCATTTCAACCAAACCCTGGGCGCTTATGCCCTTTTATGGATGATGGTTTACTGCTCATTTCAACCAAACCCTGGGCGCTTATGCCCTTTTATGGATGATGGTTACTGCTCATTTCACCAATTCTAGACGTTTTTTCTACGATAAGGGACCTGCAAAGGGGGGGGGGCTAGGTACAGACATCCTAATCTTGCTAACTGGTCCATGTACTTTGTGGCATGGACAAATTAACAATTTAGGTTATAAGAAGAGGAAAATTCTGAAAATCCTTTTTCATACCGTGCCGAGGTTTGAACCCCGGACTTCTAGGCGTAAATCCCTATCGTTAACCATCGAGCCATTCGGCTCGTGAATTTTCATGTGAAAAGTGTACTATAAATGAAAACGATTTTCTACGATCCAACGGATACAGCCGACATTCCATCGTGTGTTGGGCACCCGAAAGTACTCGATTGCATTAATGTATAGATGTTGCTAAGCAACCACAATTTTAAATACCTAACATGTTAAAACGTCTGTCATTGGTTGAAATCTAGATTTCCAAAAATATGCTTCGGAAATGCTCATTTTCCACACGGTAGCAGATGGTAATGGAAAACGGGACGATTGATTTAAGAAAATCAAATATACTCTCATCAGAAACTGTAAATTGAATGAATTCAATAGAAATGCGGTCCAGCTGGTGATGTTTGAAAGTACTTTGTGATCAGTTTCTAACTAGACATGCGTAGTCTAGTCATCAACCAAACAATCTAGAATTGTTGGTGGGAACATACCTAATAATTGCCACTATAATCTACGAGGTGTTCTTACAATGAATATATTTCAAAATAAATACTGTTGAGGGTAACCAGTCCACTTCTGCGAATATGAAAAGGTTGAAGAATTTTTGAAAAAAATCAGACTTATTTGTGTAAAGCTTTACAATCAAATTGAAGTAGTGTTAAACAAATATTTATTTATATACGGTTTACTTAAATGTAGTCAACTTTAAGGCAATTAAAGCAATTGAAATCGAGCCACAATTGTCAATTTGACAACGGTCAAGTCAAGTCGCACAGATTCAAATCGTCAGAGTATAGATCTTCTCGTATTTTTAAATGAATTCCACATACCCACACTTAAGGGTGAAAATGTATAAAATCAAAATCTACGTATAATTGTAGACAATATTACCTATTTTTAATGCATAATGTCAATATAGCTTTATATTATTCTTTGTAAAGTATATCATTAATGAATATAACTAAACTGTAATATTTTAAGTTAAGTTTAATCGTTTCATGATATGTGCCGTAAACGTCAAACAAATTTTACTTCAATCGCGCGTAAAGATTACACGCACACAATTTTTTTAATTATTATTATACTTCCAATAATCGTTAAATTATAAATTCCACTAGAGACGTCTCCTACAATTCTATCAATAATTTTCCAATGGAACTTTAGACCTATATATAATAGAACAAATTTAAACTGATACGATTGATTGAAGTAGTGACATTTTTCTTGGTATTTTTTATTTTTGCCCCCCCCCCATTGAAATAATTAACAATATATTTTATGACTAATAAAGACTCGTCTACACGTAGACACATTTTGGCGATGACATGTTGGAAGCAACACGTTCTACAGTGTGAACAACTCTTATTAGCGCTGTTCCTATGTCTAAACAACCATAGATGACAGTCACAACTTATTCCATTCGATACGAGTGGCAAATAAATAACGTGTGTCACGAATGATTATGATTATAGTAGAGTCTAGCTAATCCGACACATATCAAATCAATGGTGTATATAGGTCCGATTACATTTTAGACTACAAAATAACATGCATGACCCCCCGCCCTCTCTCCCTCATCACACTCACTAGAAGCCAAATTATTGAGTGTCTACTGTATTTGGTTTATTGGTGTTTGTGTTACATAAATGTAGACTAATTGTTGACATCATTAAAAAAAACTCATCTTTTACTATCTCTGTGACATTTATAAATTTCTAAAGGTTGTATAGACAATATCATTGAGTGATCGACAATAATCGCATAATACTGCTGAGTGTCTCCATGTAGACGGGCTCTAACAAAGTCAAGCTGCTAACTTTGGCTTACAATAAACTGTAATGCGTACACTGTTCGCTGAAAGTTGTACAACGACAGGTGGGGCGATGACAATTGTTTGACGTAGATTTCTTATGATCCTACAGCATATAACGATGAAAATGTGTACACATTGACAGAGCGTACGTCGATCGGATAATGCTATTCGACAAACGCGAAGTAAAACGACGATAATGTGTAGCAGGCATTAGTTTCCTTACAAATACAATTATTGCAGATCTATGTAAGATTTCGACAATTTTCCACCTGTCTCTTCTATTTCTTAACTTAATTACTAATGAAATACAACGATAATGATAAAAATATCATTTATTGATTGCACTAAAGGTATATTACATAACAATTCAATTGTTATATTTATCGTGACTATAATAATAACGATAATAATGATGATGATATAGTATTGATGACAACAATACGAAAATAACGATATCATTCAACAGCAATGGATGCTGTTAAAGATTAAAAAGTTTGTCTCGCACTCTGGAGATTTTCCTCATTCATTCAACGAAAATATAGAAACAAAACAAGCAATAAAACTAAAATAAAAATCTAAAAGTGATAAGGTAGTCAAGAATTTATTTGAAAAAACCCCAGCAACAACAACAACAACAACAACAAAATATAAATTGTCTGGACAATTTGCAAATAGAAATAACACAATAATTTATGATTGTAAATCGTATGGTTCCATTGCCAACTTTCTCTTCATGCTGATTGAAAGAAATAACTGAAATATTTGAAATTCCAGACCGGCAAGATAGAAAAAGAAAATTGCGGAAAAAATTGACGATCCTAATTGAATTTTATCATGGCAGCAAGCTAAAGATATATTAATGATGATATTTTTGCAACCCGAACTCCCTTAGTAATTACCGTAAAAGTATTGAATTGTATATTTAATCAGAAGAAACAAGGATAGATAGATGTGTCTTCGAAATTAACAAAATTACTTTTGTATATTATTTATAGTACATCGTAACAGACTTGGCCGACTTATTAATATCGCAATAAAGATATAAAACTAACAGTTTTCTTAAAAAGACGACATCGTTACTCGAAAATACGACTCCCTACACGATATAGGCGTGTCTCTTAGCGTCAAGGTGGCCGAATAGAACTTGCTTAACTGTAATCAATTACATCCCTATTATAAATTTTATTGTGATTGTTGTCGATTAATTATTTGGAATTAGTTGAGGATTTCGTAATTGTCCATGTCAGTCCTATAATGATTTATCAGGATTATGTGGGAATCCTATTATCATTTTTTTGCAACACCATTTTTTTTTGTCGTTTTTATTTATTCAGCTCATAAGAATTTTTTTCCCATACATCATCTATTATTAGGAATTTCGGTTTTTGCAAAGGTAAGGGATTAATTCTTCAACCCTTCTATCTAGAAAGTTTCCCTTGTTTTTTTTTTGAATTAGTTATATCTTTTCATTGCATTCTGTACTATATCTATCTCCCTTCAATTTTATTTCACCCTCTTATTATCAATATAATTATGATTTTAAAGCAGTACAGATATTTTAGATAAGGATAGATATATTTATAGCTTGAGATAGAGGTAGATTGGTCCATCCTATCAAAATGTCACTTTAGACATTTTAGACAGGAGACCACAGTCTGGATGTTTCTAAAATGTAATTATCCTTCTATTCCAGTAATGGTTTTACTCTTTGATTTTTATTTTTGACAGGAAGAGTCACAAAACTAAAATGAACTCGTTAATTATCATTTTTTTTTACCATTTTATCCATTAATGAAATTCTGAAACGTATTAATACGAATGACAGAAATTAATGATATTGAGAATAATTAATCACACTGTAGAAAGCCACACAGAGCAAGAGAGAGAGTGTGCTACAGAGAGAGGTGAGGGGATTGAACAGTCAAATTGATCGTTACAGCGTCAGGAAGAGATGACATTTTTTTTTAATTTAAAAGCTTAACCGTTGTTAGTCGATTTTGGTAGGAAAATGTTTGTTCTTTGTCGTTGACGATAATGATGATGATATAGCAACAATTTTAATTGTTAGAAACGTTGTTGTTCCATCCCATTTCTTGTGGTAAGGGGAAAACCATTAGGGTGGTATTGCAGTAAGTTGCACGTTTACTTGTCAAAGTCTTTGCAAATTTTAAATCACATTTTCTTGTAGAAAGGAAAAGCGTTCTTTATCTTGTACAAATTGAAGAAATGTGCCCACATGTATCCTTGATGTAGGGCCAAGTGTAGAACAGTGGCAAATCAAAGCATGTTCCACTGGGCTATTTTCAAATTCTCATCCCCCACAAGTAGGACTTCTGTTGGGGATCCATTTGTTGTAAACGCCTCCTTAGTCCATAACGTTGGATGTTCAAAGGGTCATTCAAATACGATTAAATAAGCTTAATGGTTGTTGAAAGTAGGTGCCAATATGACTGACAGTTCCATTGTATAAAAGAGCAATAATTTACAAGCACCAATATTGGTGGTTAAGCTTCTTGTACACTATGCAAGAACTTCAACTGTATCTTTAGCAATAATTTCCATAGGGCTTTTTTTTGAATTATGACTGGAAATTCGACTATTGTTTATTCTAGTTGAATAACAAGACTTTTGAAAATAATTGTTTTATCAATATCAACACTTTGTGTTTGTCCTCTTCTGTTAACAACTTGTGATCAATTCTCTTATCATCCACAGTTTGAAACATTATTTTACGAAACAAAGATGGCATAGTAACTAACATCACATACAAAAAGGGTTTGAATATCCTTCATATTAAATCGTATATAGAGATATTGTCTCAGTGTTTTGTCTTACTAATGCCCAGTTTCTGAAAGTGTAGATAAACAGTTATATAGATTCGATAACGTAAATTATGTGGCACATGATCATTTTACTTTTCGACCCGCTGTTTGGCAATTGAAATTTTTCACTGGAAATACTTTTCTCGATTACCTCGAACTGACAAGAACAAACAAAATATATTCACATTTCTTGGCAATTTTATAGAATTTATAGAATCCATACGTAATTTATCGATACTTTAACTCTATTGTGTGGATAAAGAATACTATCTGACTCTCTAAAGTCAAGTGGACCAAACTGAACTAGTCCACGGGTATTCAGTTTGTTTAAATTCATTGAACATCGATAGAATTTTATTTAGTAGAATGGTTTTTTAAAAAAGGAAGTATTAATTTTAAAGTTTCTTCCAGAACATTAAACGTAATTAGTTGTTTTATACAATTCCACCCTAATATTTCCTCTATTTTACCATTACTACTTCTCACTCACCCCTTATGTATATCTAATTAAACTAAAACCTATTACTTCTAATTTAACGTTGACGTTTTCTGTTAATTTTCTTGTAATCTTACCTGTCTTCCTTTCTTCGCGGTTGGTTTTTTTTTTGGATTTCATTATGAATATACCCCCCTGTATTTTAAGTTTCTCTGATATTATAGTAAATTAAATTATTCCAGCTAGTACGACTGACTTCCAATGTTAGTAAAGTAAAATGATGGATCATCCCTTAATTTATTATATTTTCTAAGATCAGTTTTCGAAGAAGAACGACGAAACCATCTATCCTTAAATACACCTCATGAATCTTATTTTGAGTATCTAGAACGTTGAATATAATTTTTTTTAATTAAATAGCACGAAAGGTAGGGATAAATGAAATGAAAATGTTGTGTGAAATGGTGAGGGTGATGCAAATTTCGAATTTATCTCTAATCCAAAATATTTGAAATTTATTTCCGTTCATTTTTTTATCTAAATACAGAATCATCTCTCATACACATGAACGAATTTCTGTTTAATTCACAGATCTATTTGATATCAACAAATGTTTGAATTGAATCCCATTTTTTTCTCTCTAGATAATACATAAATATGAATTCATCATTTTAAAATTCATCAAATAACAAAAACATCCGTTGAACATCATAAAATCGACAATGATAGAATTGATAATAATGTAAACAATGATTGTTAATTTCACTAATTTAGTTGCGATAGAGGGTGTGTTTTATTATCAGTATGTTTACGGAAAGAAAGAGATAGATATATTTTGTTGTAGAGGGTAGATCTTTGGACAGATCCCCAATATCGACCACTACTACTACAAACCAACACATACAACATTTAGGTTGTTGCCGACATCGAGGGTGGTGGTGGTGGTGGTGGTGGTGGTGGTGGTTTGTTAGCGTGTACGTGGCAGCGCTTGCGTGCTCCCTTTTCCCGGTTAGTGAACCGGAACCCCCGCCGTTTATATTTAGCAGTGGCGGCAACAATCCAAATAATTTCGAAATTGTTCATTGCAACAAGATGGCCAACAATAAAATTTGGTGGAGGTGCCGGATCTCTCTCTTTAGCATCATACGATAATTATGAAATAAATAAATAGAAAGAGAGAGAGTGAATTGACTGACTAAATTGCATCTTTATCCTTAACAATCTTAACAATTGATTAAATGGAACGGATATGAATTGTTATCAAACAAACACTTAACACCTTTTACTCTCACCCCTTTTAATGTTGGCTTGATTTCAATGGGTTTGGTAATTAAATTGTAACACTTTTTAATTGATTATCAATCAATTTTATACATGTACATGTATGTATGTGTTAATTGCAAATTTATTACTATGATAATAATGATTTTAACGTCTAGTTTGATGTGACTTTAATCAAATTTTCTAGAAATACAACAATTAAAAAAAAACAGGCATTAAATTTTATCAACGAACCAATTTTAGAAAAAAAAATAATGAAAGAGATCATTATCTACAATGATGAAATTTTAAGTATCAGTAAATGCGACAGTTTGTATAATTCAAAGGATTATTCCATCCCCATATATTCGAATTTTTGTTTATGGCGAATTTGTTTGTTTTTTTTTTGATTTTTCATATAGAATCGCGTTATGCGACAGAACGCTTTGAAGAATACTTGACTTTTACGTGCCTATCTCTGTTCATCTCAAATATAATTGGATGGTAGAATTATTCACTTCACAATTTATGTAGAACACAAGGGGTTGAAATGATGATGATGATGATGATGATGATGATCAAAGAAATGTTGCTGACCAAAATAAAAATATCTCGCGAATACAAATTCACATAAATAAATAACATCGAATCCGGAATAAAGAGCGAATCTAATACGGTTTTCGTTTCTTAGATAACAATAGTTGAAGGGAGAGACTATCCAATTGTTATCACTATCTGTTTGTAATGTTGGACCATCTTTAGATTCGTGTTAATTCAGTGTAAATTCGTTGTTGTAAATGTTGAGAATCTATTGTGTGATTGGGATGTTATTATATTTCATCTATTTCCACTTGATCGACTTGGTTTGATAATATTTTCGGTTTTTGCATTGGCTCTATATAAACTTTCTGTAGACTGATTAGATATTTGGAGACCAGATGGGACTATTTATTTGACTGATAATGGAATATAGAGAGCATCCATGTTGGTTTCTTTGGTAGACTACATAGCGCACGCGCATCACTTAGAATGCTAATGCTTTTTAGAGTTAGCGATGGTAATGGGATATTCTACTCTAAAGATATAGAAACTGTCTTGGAATAAGGATTAAATTTCATATTCTTAACAGATCAAGACAACATTTCGTTTAACTGTTTTGAGTTTAACGATCGAGGAGTAGGCCGGTTCATCGGTTCTGTAGAATATAAAGTTAGGGGTTTGTGAACGCTCGACCAATGATTTTGTTTGTTTGTTTGTTATTGCTTTGATAACAATTTGATCAGATAGAGTGTGCATCAAAACACGATCTGTTATTTGTTGGTGGAATGATTATAAATGGGGCTTTTCTAAACGGTTGCCATCACCGTTTACCC
The DNA here is from genome assembly GCA_028455855.1 of Meloe dianella. Taxonomy (NCBI): domain Eukaryota; kingdom Metazoa; phylum Arthropoda; class Insecta; order Coleoptera; family Meloidae; genus Meloe; species Meloe dianella. Next base: position 584,377 of record JAPTHL010000074.1, read on the forward strand.
TTAAAACAGTATTGAAATGGTCCTTGACCTGCCACTCTTGCAGTGGCCAACAGTTTCAAGGGATTTGTTGGTCTCGAAGAGGTCTACCAGTGATTTGCAAGGTAGTTAGCTTGCTCCCGAACATCTAACTAGTGACAACAAGAGTACAACTATTACAAAACAGTTTACTAGTCGTGATAGTTAGGACCGGTTTATCGCGCGCTGCTAAAATCTCGACTTAACGTCCACCATGCAGTTTCTTAAACATAAGACACATTCAAAATACAAAGTACACTTAAATGTGTAGCGAAGTAAATGAGTCTCATATTGAAGAAAAGCTAACAGCGTCAACCTTAAATCGAAATTTAGGTAGGTAAGATGATTCGGTCTTTAGAAACTAAATTTCCCCACAATATCCATTAATATATCATTTAACGGTAATGCTATAAGAGAAGATAAAAGACACGGCAATTAAAAACGTTTAACAACTGTATAAATATTAAATGATTCTAATTGAAAATTCTCAACTAGATAGCAATTGCAAATTAATTTCTCATTTTTCACGAACAAACTTTCTCAAAGAAAAACGTTAATAAATAATTAATTTTTAATCTAAACTTCAATCAACTCGAATAATACGAAAATTTCACCCATTTGTGCCAATAAATAATTCACAACAACATCAAAAAAAAATCCAAAAACAAAAAACGAATTCGTCAAGAATTTTATGTTCCCATTATTCTAAGGGGATGGATAAGAAAATTCTTAATTTGTTAGTAGTACTCGATTTAAAGAGAGAAATTCAAAATTTCCACACCCTTTTTTGTCGTATTTTGTTGGCTCTTCTGGTTGTGTCACTCTGATTTGTGATGAACAAACAAAAGTTTAGTTCTTTCGATTTTCTTTGTTTTTTTTTCCTTCACTTCTGTATTTGTAAGTTAAAATAGCTTGATATTTTTTCAGTCAGTTACTATTCCTCTAGGATTCATTTGTAACTATGTAGACGGAAAAATAGCTACATAAAAAAAAACGTATATTTATCCAATAAAGCACCAACTTTCATTTCTTTATTTTCTGTTAGTGATTGAGTTTTGAACACTAGTTCGCAATTAAAAACTGAACAAGTTGAAAACTTGTAGTGTTTGTTAATGCGAACGACAGACTGTCTATTTCTGTCTGACAATAGATATGTTACACTTTACTAAATAGCGAAAGAATCAAGGGGTGAAATTCTAGATGTGTCATTATTAGAAAGGAAAGCTCGTCTTCACTATGGCGCCAACAAATACTCAATGAAGAAAGAACATGTAAACATTGAAAAAGAGCCTTATAGTCAAGAAGAAGAAAATAGGGGGGGGGGTGGAAAAAGTCGTCTTTTTACATTATAAAATTGAATTCTTCAGTTATCTCTATCTCTTTTTATATCTAGATGGGTTTTTTTTTATCCATTAACTATTTCTACTCTCTACTGATTTTTAGTAGCGACCATCCGGAAGAACAAAGCGATCATCATACGGGTCATTTGTTGATGATGCTAATGTGAATGATGAGAAGATTGATTCTGTTAGTAAATTGGCGATTTCCACAATCTAAACGTTAACGTTAATCCACTAACAGATCATTATTGTTTTAGACTTTCCGCATTCCTAGCGGTAAATTTAACGTTGACGGGCGTCTGTTAGCGTTATTGTGCGTTATGTCACGTTGTTTTAATTTGATTTTTTTTTTATATTTTACAGGGTCAGTCTATATCGCCACCGTCCATTATATCCATAACTACACCAATAAAATGGATCGTTCTTGGTAAGTTTGCCATGTGGATGTTTTTAGATTTTGTAGTTGTTTTTTTTTGTTTTTTTGTGAAATTGATTGGTTTCTTTTGCCAGAATTAACCGAATACTAACAAATTTAAAGCCGTTATTATGGACAGGTATAATTGCTTAATATCGGGAATAAACAAATGGCAATAAGCCAAAATAAATAAACTAATAATTTATTGTTAATACACAATGTGTCTCCTCTTCGAATATTATCTGGAACACGTTTTTATCAATATTTAATAAATTATTGGATAAAACAGATTTTTTAAATTATATTCTAATAGTATACCGGTTGCAGCACCAGTAACAACATCAATACAAACTTTTAACTAACTGGAAATTGTCGGCATTGTGCAGGATTGCTAGAATTTTAACGTGAGAATAAACCCAGAATGGGTGTTGATGGTAAATGGTGCTATTAGATCAGTTTGGTTTTAAGCAGTCCAATAAATGTTTTTTTTTATGGCTAAATCGTGGGGCCTCCTTTCATTTCGACAGAGGCATTTCGCACCACCAACGCTTCGACTCTTTGTTGTTTCTCTTTTGATCCTTTTGCTTTAATAAGATTTTTCGTCCGTAGTCCAGTGCCTATTGTGTAGAGCTGGCCCTTTACTGTAGTGTCAAGCTTGCGACAGTGTCGCCGCGACAGCGTCGACAAAGTGTATAACACAGATTCTTATGTAGGCTGTCAAGCTTGCGACTGGCGACAGAAAAAACGTCGAGCTCGGCGTTTTTGGAAATCGGCGACAGAAACGTTCACCATACATTCTTATGGGGCGTGTCAAGCTTGCGACAGTGTCGCGGCGTTTTTATGGGCAAGTTGTTTATATTACTTAGAATTCTTGGGAAAAAGATAAGAATTGGAATCTGTTTGAGATGTTCGATGGTAGGGGCATCATAAAACTAGTAATTTATGAGCATTTTAAAGTGTTTGAGATGTTAAATTGCATGATTCATTCTGTCGTGTCGCTCTAGCTTGACACCTACAAATGTGCTCACCACTTGGCGACAGTGTCGCGCCGACACTGTCGCGGCGACTCTGTCGCATGCTTGACCCCTAGAGTAATAGATCATAGTTATGGTGTATTGATTCAAATTGTTATTTTCATTGGTGTTATTCTTCTAAACAATTCGTCAAGATTGATAGCATTTCACTAATTATTTGGGCATGTATAGAGATATACTCGGTTTATTTGGAGTGGATCAACTTGACATTGCAGTGTAGATGAGCTTTCTTCGACTTGATATCTTAAATCAGGTCGACCAAATTCGAACAGATAGAGAGTATACGTTGGTATATTGAGTATATATTTCTTGGATCGATTCTTTAGTTTTATTCATTCAATTTATTTGAAATCAATTAAAAAATTAATTGACAATCAATATTCGATTGTAAAAATCTATTTTTCTTTAGAAGTAATTAACGTTTTCAAAAGAAAAACTGAGTGGTATTGTTGTATAAATAACAGAAGACAGGCGAAACAAAAGGACAATAACCATGATTGTAAAATTGATGTTGGGGAAATTTAAAAATTCCAATACATCTAGAGCTATATATCTAACATTTTCGTTTGTTTGCTATTGAAACATAAAATTAATCTGGCAATAATATCAATAATTGAACAAAAAAAATAAAAAAAAAGCTATAATTGTTTAATCATATACCCATCACATATAGGATATTTTTTCAGACGACAGCGTCGAATTATTGGGACTGGCGCTATAAAATGTCCCGTCTGTCTCAATTCTACACCGTCGAGGTGGGCGACACCAAATTTACAATATTGAAACGTTATCAAAATCTGAAACCTATCGGATCTGGAGCACAAGGCATTGTCTGGTAAGGAAAAAGCACAAAAACAAAGAGTGAAACATTTTTTTCTAAAAAAATAAAACGCCCCTAAAATGTGTGGTTTTTTGCTTGATTGTTTTTATTTTTGTTGAAATTTTGATTGTTTTCTTTTTCGTTTTAGTTGATGCTTTGAGTTTATTTTTATTACTACCACTACTACTATTAAAATTATTATTATTTAAAATTTATATTCCTACTATAATCCTTATATTCTTGAGTGTTTTGTGATAAATAAATAAATAATTTGCAAAAAATATATAAAAATAAAACAAAAAAATTGCATAATGGCAATACGACATGGATTTAAGCAATATATATTTGGTGATACTGAATTTTGGGTTCCTGAACGTTACATAAATTTAGAACCTAAGGGCGGTGGGGCACAAGGGTTAGTTTGGTAAGAATATTTCCGTTGTTTATTGTTTAATAATAAGACGAATATTTACAACAATTGTGCTTTTATAATTATCTTCTTTTTATATTATGATGTTACCTTTAATTTTATCGCATACTAACCAATTTTATTTTTTATCTGAAATTCTAATTATATCAACGTTTTATTGGTGCATTAATTTTTATTTTGATGATATATATAAATATTTTTTTTAATGTAGTGCCGCCGTCGATACGGAAACACAACAAAATGTTGCAATTAAGAAACTTAGCCGGCCGTTTCAAAATGTAACACATGCCAAAAGGGCTTATAGGGAGTTTAAATTAATGAAATTAGTTAATCATAAAAATGTAAGTATTTCTATAACATTTTTTTATTGTTGAAACAACTCAATAACACGTTGCCTTAATCAATCGTAAGACGTATTTAATAAACGATGATTGTTTTGTAGATTATTGGTCTTTTGAATGCATTCACACCACAAAGAACATTAGAAGATTTCCAAGATGTTTATTTAGTAATGGAATTAATGGATGCAAATCTTTGTCAAGTTATACAAATGGATTTAGATCATGAAAGAATGAGTTATTTACTTTATCAAATGTTGTGTGGTATTAAACATTTACATTCGGCCGGTATTATACACAGGGTATGATTTTTCAAATTATTTTAAATACACACACACACACACAGTTATACTGAAATCTGATTGAGAATAGAGTTGAGTTGTTTTTTTGAAAGGGTGCCAAATCAGGTAAATATGGTGGTTGTTGTTTCATAATAACTGTCCATTGTTCCGTGCCATATGAGATTCCACCCACCTTCCTTCAATGGGATGCTTTAATCGGTCCAATTATTAACTCTTCGATTCACAGACAGCAGCTAGTAGTAATAAATAATAAGTCCTTCCATATCCCACCAAATAGACAGATTAATCTATCTTGTGTCTAATCCATTGTCTTCCAAGCTTAATATTGTTATTAAGACGGCATTTCTTATCACTAGAAATAAATCGATTCGAAAATGGTTCGTTTTTACAATACACCGTTGTTGATGCTTAGATTACAATTAAGCTTCAACGATTTGCCAATGACATCTGTATTTCAGTGTATTGCTGTTTTAGGAAGTCATCATTGACGCCGTGTGTTCGTCCTGATCTTCCTTCATCTTGAAGTTCCCAGATCGGAAACAATGAAACCATCTTTGTTTCGAAACGATCAACATCAAAGAATACTAAGAAACCTTTCTTGTGAAATTGATTATCTCTCTGAGAGACGACCCCGTTCCTTACTTCAGGAGGTGACAAGGACACACTGGCCATGTTAATTAGTCTTATGCGAGCCAAAGCATCATATTTGCATAATATTTGTTCGAAGGTTTCATTGTCTAATCCATCTAGTCTGCCCCTTTCACTGTCTGATTTGCTCAATTTTTTGAGATAGTATCTAACAGTGCCCAGCTACAAGTCTTAGTTCGTTCCTGTCTCCAGTTTAGCATCTTTGTGCTCCATTCCCATCCATTGATTTCGTCCTGCCTTCTGTGGGTTTTGGTTAGCTTACAGAATTGGTCCGGACTAGCAAGATCATCGGCTATTTCATTGCCAGTTTTTCGTATTTCATTGCCAGTTGTTTCATGGATTGACGACATTCCCAGTATGTTTTCGACTGAAGACTACAGGCCTTTAGAGCTTTCAGAATCGCCTGGTTGTCTATCAGTATGTATATCTATGTAGTTGAGTTTTAGCGTGCATTATTGTGGGCGACATTTCTAAAGCTAATTGAGTCCATAGATTCCGATTTACTACACAGTGGCGCGTTATCCTATGGCTACAAAGTGGAATTGATTCATGTGTGGGCGCACCTTAATCATTATTGATTCATTTTGTTGTTTTAATAAAGAAAGAACTGTACCAAAAATATTCTCAATCAATCAGTATTTGAAGCAATTTCCGTGTTTCACTAATTTCGATAATTTCTCCCATTTGATTCAATAGGATCTCAAACCAAGCAATATTGTAGTTAAATCAGATTGTACATTAAAAATATTAGATTTTGGTTTGGCCCGTACAGCTGGTACAACATTTATGATGACACCATATGTAGTAACACGATATTATCGTGCACCAGAAGTTATATTAGGCATGGGTTATACAGAAAATGTTGATATATGGAGTGTTGGTTGTATTATGGGTGAAATGATACGTGGTGGTGTATTATTTCCTGGTACTGATCATATAGATCAATGGAATAAAATTATAGGTAAATATATCTATATTTTGTTTGTTTGTTTGTTTGTTTTTGAATTAATTAATTTTTTTAAAGAACAATTGGGTACACCGTCCCAACAATTTATGGTCCGTCTTCAGCCTACTGTAAGAAATTATGTTGAAAATCGGCCACGTTTCACTGGTTTTCCATTTGATAAATTATTTCCTGATGTCTTATTCCCATCTGATAGTAATGAACATAATAAATTAAAAGCAAGTCAAGCTAGAGATTTATTATCGAGAATGTTAGTAATTGATCCAAATCAAAGGATATCAGTTGATGATGCTTTATTACATCCATATATAAATGTTTGGTATGATGAACAGGAAGTGAATGCGGTAGAAAAAAAACAATACACAAATACAAACATTTCTAATTATTGTTAATGTTAATTTTTTTCCGCCAGCCTGCACCTGATGCTTACGATCATAGTGTTGATGAACGTGAACATACAGTTGAACAATGGAAAGATTTAATTTATCAAGAAGTTATGGAATATGAGAATTCACGTGGACGTGGTGGCGGCAGCAGTTCACAACCAAGTCCAGCGTCTAATTCAATTGAACCAAATGGTACAGATTCATTACGGTAGAGAAGGTACGTTTACATACATTTCTAAATAATAATAATAAGCAACCAAACAATATTTCATAGGATCTAACGATAAACTCAGCACATAAATTTCAACTAGTCTAAAATTAAGGAAAAGAAGAAAACCAAAAAAAAAGTATATATTATAATTATTATAATACAACCGAAATTTTTAGTGATTGCTGTGTGTGTGTGTGGTATTGTTGAAGTGTTTTTCTTTTATGTTTCAAATTTATAAAGGAACAAAACACGGGTCCTTCTTTCTATCAGGAAAAATTACAATTTGCAAAAAAAACACACAACAAACAAACAAACAAACTATAATAAATAAACAATATTCTTAATCAGTATGTGTGATATAATTAATTAATTCAAGTAATTAATTGATTAATTGATTAATTTGTGAGACTAATTTGTATTTTCATTGGTAAATTTGTTAAATTTTTGAAAATAGATATTGGGACGACAATCATGGTAATTGTCTATTTTCATTTTATTTTATTTATTTATTATTTTTTTAACTATTTCCAAGTATGATATCCAACGAGTTGTACTGAAATGGAGAGTTGAAAGACTTTTGATTTTACAAATTGCAGTATTTTGATGAAAAATAGACAAGAATCCAGTGACGTGCAATGTTTTTTTAGCCCATTTTCATTGATTCAAAAAAAAAGAAATACAAATTAGTAAATGAATGTATAATATATAAAGTAGTTTTTTTTAATTATTATTATTATTATTATATTATCATTACTATTATTTAGAGTTTGTTTTTATTATTATTATTATTATCATTTTCCTTGTGTTTTCTTTTTGATAGTTTTATTATTGTAATAATAGTCTCAATTTGAACGGGGCTCATTTGTTATATTATTTTTTCTACATTCTAATTTATTTATTATTTTATTTCGCAATTATTTATTTTATATAGATTTATGAATAGTCTCTTTTTTTGTTGACAAAAATAGAGTTAGTAAGGCAATTGTAACCATTTTAAGTCTATAATAACGTAGGTAAAAACTATTTAAAAATTGTTAATAAAACACGCAAAATACACACAAAGAGACAACACCCCCTCGCCCTGACCCCCCTAGTGAACAAAAAAGTACTATTAATAATAATAATAATAATAATGATAATGATAGTAAATATTTATGTAATTTGAAATATCCGATCCAGAAACTTAACACATTTCATAAAAAAAATAATAATAATAACAAATAATATTAAATTATTAGAATAATGTATGTGTATAAAATACATTTTTTTTAAAAAAGAAGAAAACAAGCGATAATTTAGTGAATTTTATATAGTCAGAACAGCAAATTTGTCTTAAATAATAACGATATTCTAATGCTAAATATTTTCTTTCTGTCTTTTGTTGTTGTTGTTGTTAATGTTGTTGTTGTTGTTATTATTATTATTATTATTCTTATTAATTGTTTACAGTTTTCGTGTGCAATTGTTTGTGAGTTGTGAATGTGTGCAACAACAGTGATTCATTTTATTTCTATTCGTTTGTCTTTCAAACAAAAACTTTTAATTGTTTTTATATTTTTGATGATATATTTGTGTATATGTGTGGATAATTTATTTTTTATTTATTCTATTGAGTTGATTTAATTAATTTTGCGAATTCTATTATTGAATCGTATTGTAGGTAATTTTATGGTGTTTCCTTTAAACCTCTGGCTTACATTAGTAATTTTACAACAAATTTTTGTCTATTGTATTTACATTATCAAAGTAATATTAATAATAATAATAATAATAATAATAATAATAATAATAATATCGATAATGATAATAAATTTAGTATTTGAGAGGAATAATTGCAAATCGGTAGAATATTTTGTGTAGGTGATATCGCCTTTCTTTCGTTCTCTCTTTCTTACTCTTTGAATTCTTTTTTTCCCGAATTTTCCACAAGTTCCATTTCTATATAACGTAATAATAATAATGATGATGATAGTTACAATAATAATAATAATAGTGTTTTACCGGTTTACAAGAAAGATATTTATGAACAACAAAATTTAATAAATAATAAAATCACTTTTAGTAATTTGTAGAATAAAATGAGGAAAAAAACTATATAGATATATACATACAATGCTTATATTGTTCTGCTTTGTAAATAAATAATTAAAAACAACAAAAATAAATAAGTAAAATAAGAAGGAGTACGTATAGATCCAAGCAATTCCAGTTCGAACGTGTTGGATAGTACAGGCATATTTACAACAGGTCTAACTCCATCACATTCCTTTCGAAATCAATGTTTTGTTGGATTGCATTTAAAATTGTTGACAGTTATTTGCAAAATGTTTCAATTTGAATCATTAAGGAGTGGTTGGGTTGGTGCGATTGAAAAATCCATAATTCAGGACTGGGAATTACGCCCGTATACTTGGTTTTGGTTTTTCAACAAAATCAAAGCACCACTTTCGATTTTGTCCACCATTTGAACACAGATTGGATATCAGCTAAACTAAGATGACCTGCTTTAGGGAGGACAGTCGTTCTCTTGTAACTTGTGTCCTATCTAGATACCTTCGAAAAATGTCCTTCTTTTCGATATTTGCAGACTGCCCTGGTGGAGATATTTCTCTGAATAACAGTGTTGAAACGCTTATTTTCTCAGAGAAACTTCTGAAAATCTCTGAACAAGTCGGATTGTCTACAAAATTTCGAGCTATGCTAATAGAGTTATTCAGTGGGTTTTTTTTTGTGCAGCTAGTTCTTTCAAGCGATGAAAAGTTTCCCGTTAGATAGAAAGAACAAAAATCTTGCATCTCTCTATTTGTTGCTAGTTTTGTGAAAACATTCAAACATCACCCTTAAAGTGTGCTATTCTAAATTTTACGACTATAAATATTGCCCACAATTTGTTTATTATCTACAGAATCAATTCGCAATGTTGCTTATTCGTGTTTGAATAAAGGTTCATATGTATAGAAATAGTTGGTTTATCTTTGCAAACGTATCGCAAACGATATGACAACAATATAATCAGTGAAATTCGAATATTGGAGATATTTGCAAAAATTACTTGTCAACGACAAGTCATATTCAAAAGGTGTTTTAACTGGACAATATAACGACATCCTCAAAAGAAGGATTAGAAATTTTTCAAACAGGTACGTAACAAACGGTTGTAAATTTTCCAACAAACCCCGCCCACACCCACCAATCCATTCTTCTATTTACAGGCAAACTTCAACAGTTTCAACAAGTACTCACTCGGTTCGAATATGTTGTGTCGATTTTGCTGCGATTCTAATTGCGTACTCTTTTTGTGTTATAATTGTAATGCTTATATATGTAATTCATGTATAGATAGTCATGTAATTGAGAATAATGATCATCGAGTAGCGTCTGATGCACTATCTGGACAATCAGATCAGGTAAGATTTGTTGATAATTATTGCCAATTTCATCGTTCTAATGGAAATGTTTCATTTGAAACAAGGGCCGGGACAGTGGTGTCGATTCGCCGCCCTTCTCTGAAGATCAGGAATTACAACACAGTAATTTCAATGAATTAACACCAATCCAAACGAATTGTAATGACCATCATCTACTATTGAACTCGTTCTGTTTCACATGCCATAAGTTAATGTGTAATAGTTGTCAGTGTGATCATTGTGGTCATTTGATTTTACCAATTGAACCTAAACTGAATATGTCGCGAACCATGCAATTAATTGGTTATCAACAGTTGCAAGATCTATACCCTTCAGTTTATTATACTCAAACAATAATGAATAATCTTCCTAAAGAACAAGATGAAACACAACGGAATGTAAACGAACATTTTGACAAGTAAGTCGATTATCAGAGGAATTTATCGATTTTTTTATCTTTCTTGGTGTTAATTCAACAAATTCTAGATTAATATCAAATATTGATAGTGTGAAGAAAGCAATTGACGAAGTCACAGAACGTAATGACAAGACTATCAAAGATACTGTCAATAAAATTGCGGAGACAGTGGCACCACTTATAAAAATTACGCATGATTTACTTAGAGACGTAAATCATAACATTAATGCGAATAAACCAGAAATGTGCATTGTGGATATTATAAAGATTCACAATATAATGGAAGACATTGATGTACCTGTGGATGGTGACATGGAACTTGTCCATGTTGAATTGGCTATGCCTATGGAGCAACTTGTAGAGGGAATCAGTAATATGGGTGAGATTGTCATTGAATAGAAATCAGTGTTATACTAACATTGATGTTATTATGTTTTTAATTATAATATTTCTTGATTGATTCACATCGGTTTTATATCAATAAATGATGATATTATTTTATTTAACAACATGGGAATTGTGTTAACGCACATGAGTCGGTAGTAGAGATAAAACAATTCTACCCTCTCTACATCCTTCCTTTTATAAAGACATAAGGAAAACTAAAATTAAAAATTTTGATCTTGGCAAGTATCAAGTGGAGAGTATTATAGTTTCATTTGTAATATCCGTTTCCTTCTGCCTTTCTGGCATTATTTTATTGAACAATTCTACATTATTTGTGTTCTTGCTGTTATTTCATTTGATCTTAGAGAGGATGGCTTAAGGCTCCACCGGAGTAAAATAAAATTTCAATTTGGAGTAGTTTCGGTTGCATAAAAATCTGTTGCCTGAGTTGTATGACAGCTGTCAATCACTAGTCCCTAACAGCAGGGGGCTGTACGGAGAGTTGTAAAATGGTTGTAAAACAGAAGTTAGCCCAAATAAGAGGTAGACGACGGATATTTTCATATTTTAAACATTATATGTTTAAATAAATTAGTTTGTATCGTAGGAGCATTCACCAATTTTTGACTAAAAAAACCTAAATCGGAAAATTCAAATTCAAATAAAATACGATCAAAAACAACAATTAGAGCAGGCATTGTTTATTTATGAATCTACAATATATGAATGAAATTTTGTTGATTCGGCATACTCTAATTTTTTTCTCTCGGTGCTTGTAACTTGTATTTATTACACTTTATATAAGTATATAGGTATACCCATAAGATGATCTACTATCTAAAATGTTACAAAAAAACTTAGAAAGAGAAGTAAAATATCTAATTCTAAGTAATTCTAAGAGTTTAAGAGAAACTGATTTACATCTTCAATTATTAAAAAAAATAGAAATCAAATCAAAATTGATCACAATACTTTGCCGCATGTCAAGAGAAAGTGTTTATAACACCAAATTTTTCAAACATGCCGAAAGACCGAAGATATTGCTGTAGTCAGGTAAAAACACGAAAGGGTAGAAAGAGGCCGAAAAAAAATGTAAGGAGTATTTGTATGATATTTCAAAAGGCCCTCGGCATATTTTTGGCGACCATTCGAAATGTGATGTCTATTTTTGTAAAACAAGTGGCCAAGTAAATGAAATTGCGTATAATGACTTTACTAAAAGTAATGTTTATGAACCATTCAGTAATTGTTTAAATCGTGTTGCTAATTTGTCATCTAGTTTGCTATACGATGTTGACAGCAATACTGTTGAAACGTACAATTCGATGGTAAACAAACTAGTTGGTGGGAAAAGAATTAATTTTTCTTTGAGGGGATCTTATGAAGGCAGATGCCATGCTGCTGGGCTTAATTATAATTGTCAAGGAAATTTTGTTGGACAGATAATCGAAAAACTAAGCAGTATTGGTATCGGTAAATTTACACAGCAATTTATGGAAAAGAAAAAGAAATTACAAAACAAAAGAGAGGGTATGAAACAAATGGGTCGCGCTTGCAGTACCGATTCAGATTACGGAATAAATAATAGCGAAATGGGCTATATTCCAGATTTACCAGACAACGAATATGAAATTAAAAAATTTGAAATGATTGATAATTATTCACAATCGGACATTTTTGAAATTGAACGAAAAACTAGGGGCCAAAGTACAAACCCAGAGTGGAATAAAGAGCGAAATATCAGACTTACATCTAGCAAATTCGGGAAAATTTGTAGAATGAGACCAGAAACGGGCACAGCAAATACGGTAGAAGTAATCTTATATTCAAAATCATCAATTTTTTGTTCTTTCTTACCACCATCTTTAAATCACGGGAATTAAATGTGAATCTACAGCAATTGAGACCCTTGAAAAAATTATCAGTTCAAAAATAGAACAATGCGGCTTATTTGTTGACAGTGATTATAGATATCTAGCAGCTTCACCGGTTCCGAAACAATTGTAGAAGTGAAATGTCTATATTCAGCACGTGATATGACAATTCAGGAAGGTATCGAGAAGAAAAAAATTGATTATTGTACAATAGAAAATAACGGAAATTTAAAGTTAAAGCAGAATCATAATTATTATTATCAAATTCAAGGACAGTTACGTATCTCTAAGCGTAATATTTGTTATTTTATAGTATATACCATTGTCGACATCAAATACTGCGAAATTGAGAGAGATGATGAATTTTGGTTTTTTTAACATGATACCTCATTTAGAAAAATTCTTTTTAAATGCTTTGCTTCCGGAATTAATTGATCACAGAAAAAAGACGCATAGTCAATTAAGACTGTTACGGAGAAAAGATCTTTGATAAATTTAAACTTAAGTGGATATAGTTTTTTAACTTAATTGCAATCCGCGTTCTGCTGCATTTTCGATATTTTTCATGTTGGGTGTTACTTATATATTTTTATTTTGGACCAAAACATTCTATTTTATAAAATCCACATTTGTAGAAAAAGGTTCTAGGTATATAAAACTAATCTGTTTATTGCCTACTGCCGAGCACCATGCTGGGGGGTAATAAATCATCGTCGATTAGCACAAGTTTTGAGATCACATGTAGAACAAGTTGCCTACTTTCAAAAACTTTATTATCAAATATCTAATTAATTAATAAGTTTATCAAAAAAATAAGGTATCTCAGACCTCGGTACTTTAATGGTTTACAAAGTGGTCAAAAATTCAACAACAAAAAGTCATTACCCGAGAAAAAAAGAGGAATAAATAAAATAACGATTTTTCGCGATTTAAGGAAAACTAAAAGTTTTTTCGGAAAACTAAGGTATCTCAGACCTCGGCACTAGCTGTTCATATGTATAGAGCAATCGACCTTTGCTTCAATTTTGAAAATGTGGAAAAAAAAGGAATAAATGTTACCATTATTTTACATTGTATCTACAAACCACTCCGGTATTTCTAACATAAATATTTTTGTGCCAAATCGATTTAGGTTGTACTAATGACACTGCTGAAGCGTTAATGAATCGCACTAATGAACTAAAGACCCTGTTAATTTTACGCTAATGTGCGCGAAAATACTAATGTATTAGTGTTCGATTAGTTTTTTCAATAGTGTCGATAATAAAAATGTTTTATTAGAGATTGTGGTGATGAAAGTTGTTTTTGTTTATAGATAAACAAAACTCATTTTGAAAACTTCACGAAATCTCTCATTATACACAATTTATAGCTGTCGAAAGGCGTGCTAAGATTACTGCTAATCTCGTCTAATTGGATCGTATATTATTCAGAATATTTGTCCGATCCTGTATATTTCATGCTGTACTTTCTTTTGGTGTAATTTGGATTGCCTACCCACTAACAATCTGGCAACAGTGGTAACGCTGGACATCATATGTCAAACCAGTCATTTACGGGCGCTTATTGGTCAGGACAAAGGATCCTTTTTAAGGATAATGGGAGCAAATATCAAAAGTTTATGTTTGTTCCTGGAGGCGATTTGAGGCTATTAACAAACTTGGATAGAGTAAAGAATATCATTTTCAAGGAAAAATTCGTTCGCTAAATACCATCTGCTAGGGGACTCGATCTGTTCTGTCGCCAGACGTTCCTGATTTTTCGCAAGTTTCTAATCAGAAAAAACAAAACAACTAAACAAAATAATTATGGATTCGGCAACAGCACGTAGAGAAGCTCGTAGACGACGTATTTTACAAAATTCCGAACAACGTTTACAGAAAATAACAGGCGTCGAAAATCGTAGTAGTATGTTGTGTTTATATAAGAGAAAAATATTGCTTTGTAATCCTTCTTTAATTCACATTTGATTTTAGATAATACAAATTTCCAAAATTCAATCAATGACAATGGTGATAATTCAGAAATTGATAATATCGAAAATCAATTACGAACAGTCAAACAAGAACAGGCAACTAATGAGGATCAGATTGAATTGAAGGAAGAAATCACACCATTTTATCATGCATATAAATTAGAAATTATCACATTTTTAGCAATAACGAATTATTGTCTAGTTTTCTTGGAAATTTCCTATTGGAATTTGATATTTCTACCATTTCTATTGTTCGAAATAGCGTTGTGGTTGACATGTCGGAAAATTGTGTACAATCCGGGCATTAATTTACTTTTGAATTTCATTAATATTAGAGATGAATTTTCAAAGAATTTAATACAAACGTTAACTTATGTTACACAAATTTTCCAAGATTTGATGGTGTATTTCTTTGTTTTTGTTTGTTGTAATTTAATAGCAAATCTTTCAAAATTAATACGTTTATTATAAACAAAACTTATAAATTCTAATTACTATGTTGTTTTTTTTAATAATATAAAAATAATGGGGGGATAACTGTATGAAATCAAAATTTAAAAATCGTTTTTATTTTATCGATAATACCCATCGGTTTTGCCGTATTTCCAACGTCCCGCTGTACCTCCCGAGATTCTGTACAGTTATCCTTAATCAATTCCGTGTCTTCACCCAATTTGGGAGGAGATATTGGAACTGAGTCAAGACACGCGTTTCCCTATTGTTTATTACTGATTTTTTCGATGGTTTTTTTTGTTTTTGAACTGACCAAATCCTCTTTACCTTCTTTGATCATACGTTTCTCCCATAATTCCATTTCTTTATTGTAACGTTCACGATCCTTTTCAGCTTGTTGATTGTATATCAGTCTTGCTGTTTCTGTTAAATTCGCCCACTGACCTTTTAATTCACTTATTATTTCATTATATGGTTTCTTTAGTTTGTTCGATTGATCCATTAGATAATATGTATATGCACCAATTGGTCGTTTTGGTTTATTTGTTTCACGATAAATTTTACGTAATTCACGTTTCTGTTTAGCTTTCTTCTTTTCTAATTTCATATCATTTATGATTTGTTTTTGTTCAACAGTTAATTGTGAATTGTATTTTAGAAATTTCGGTGCAAATTCTTCCATTTCTTTTCTATATTCCAATTCGTATTTCTGTTTCATTGTTAAATTTAGATTGCGCCATTCTTCAGCACATTTACGTATTAATTCTGTACTTTTCATATCTGGATATTGTTTTAATAATTCAAGACGACGTTCTTGTACATATTTAAAATATGCCGTTGATGGTTTCTTTGGTTTTTCTGGTATTTTTAATTGTTTGAATTTCTCACTAATTGTTCCAGTCTTGACACCATTAATTTGTTGATAATAGTTCGTCGAATTTAGCCTAAATAAAAGAAATCGTTTTTTTTTTGTGTACAAAACAATTTAAAAACATTTTGCCCAACTAAATTACCTGTTATTGTATAAAATTCGAGAATTATTGAAAATATTTAAGCAACGTGTTAGAAAAAGATTCTGGGGCAACATTTCTTCTACAAAGTAAAAAAGAACCTCTGGAAAAACAACGCGTTACAAAAAATACAAAATTGAGGTTATGTAAACACAAATATTAACCAACTTAAAGACAACAAATATCACTACGATTTAAATTTAAATAATCCTTGTTTCAACTATCTACATCCGGCAACACTGCTTTACAACCAAAGTTAGGTCCAAAAACTTTATTATGTTGGCAGCATAATTGACAAGTGATTTAATTACAGTGTTAATTATTGTATAAATTAATTGTTTTTATTGTTGTAGATTGATGTGAAATAGCTTCATTTATGATCAGTCAAAATGAACGGCAATGGTATTAAAGAAAATAACGGTTTATGATGGGTGAAAACAGTGATGACAACAAAAGTGAGGTTATGTGCATTTTGCAATTTTTACAAACAAATAAACAATGGAAGTACAAGTTTTCGGATTAAGAATAAGTAAGAAAATATCGAAATGATTATTCATTAGTAATAATCGTAATCATATTTCTGATAGGGTTTCATTTCGATGTGTAAAATGGAAGTTGCATTATTCTCTGGAGAAATTCCATTGGGGTCATTTCCAA
Source organism: Meloe dianella (assembly GCA_028455855.1). Lineage (NCBI taxonomy): Eukaryota > Metazoa > Arthropoda > Insecta > Coleoptera > Meloidae > Meloe > Meloe dianella. The sequence goes on from JAPTHL010000074.1 coordinate 601,461, forward strand.
AGCGATCTTTTTATAAACATACACATACTGTAGTACGAATATCGCATTTCCATTGAAGTAAAATGCTTGAAGTCAACACTGCACTTAAATTTATTGTTTTTTCTATTCATTTACTGGTAAGATTATTAAATTATCTATTTATCTTTTATTAATTATTAATAACAATTAACTACTTATTATTATTTGCAATGGTATCTTAAAATTAGAGACCGGATATAGAAATCCACCTTTATTTGGCATGCGGTTGTCGTACAATTGTCGCGCCTTAAGGGCTGGTCATTGGGGTAGTTCGATGGTATCGATTCAAAAATTACAATCATGCACTAATATTGAAACTATTAACATCATTCATTTTAATATTACTGAATGTATAAATGCTTTGAGGTATTTGGATAATTAACCGACTAACTACGTTTAAAGTAGGCAACCAACAATACACACTTCACTAAGTGTGTATTGTTGGTTGCACATGCTCACTACAGCTAAATATTTTTTAACGCTTTACCCATTTTAATAATGAGTAACTTGAGACGTGTTTGATTATCAGTTAGTACGGTGATAATCGTTAAAATATATGGCCACAACACAATGTATTTTATAAAATTTCATTATATTCAAAGTGGGATTTCTTAGGCAGTAATTTTTTTTTATGAAAATTTTTTGCTAAATCTATTTCAATTAATAAAAAGGAAATTTTCGCGTTAAACACGTGCACATGAGACTAATTTGAATAGCGCCAAGTTTAATAAATAAATTAGTTGTAGATCATCATTTCGGGGTTTTGAATTCATGGAAGTTGAAAAGTAATCACATGCACACACTATTATCACTTTATTCTTCATTATTATAACATTTACGAAACTATAAATCGCACACTCTACAGCATTCATTGACAATTATTAAGTGACCAGATGGAAGTACATATTTATTCCTCTAATAATAAAAATATAATAATCAACAAATGTTGAATTAAGATCAACGAATGACCAACAGACAGTTGCAATTGTTGAACATAAATAAATAAAAATTATGCTTCAGCCAACTTAATATCGCAGAAATTCGTAGTTATTATTTAATTTTTAATAGTAGGGCCATCTAGTTTACGATAGCTGTACTAGTGCAGCCATCTTGAGACAAGATGGTTTCATTTTACAGGTTTCTTTAATTTGTCAAATTAGTTCTCGACACGATTTGTAGATGGAACTGTAGTCACTGTTTGTTGTTCAACAATTATTGACAGTTGTAATTCCTTCTTATATAGTGTTAATTTTTGTATAAACTAATTGTTTTCCCGTTGTAAATTAATATGAAATAGCATTATTTATGTAAAATCAAATGAATGGAAATGGTAATCAAAAGTGAAAGACTGCAAGACGACGACGTCGTTACCACAAGACAGAAATTTAAATCTACGTCCAACTGGATCTTTAGCGGAACTGCCGACAAAGAGATGTGAACTTGCCAGGTTCGATGTGGATCGGCAAAAGTTCAATTCAGCTTGGAGTCTCATACAGTGGTATATCAATATTACAGTGTTTTTAAGTTTAATCAATTTTTATGTTGGCGACAGAAATTTAGGGATCTTGGTGAATGGAATTTTAAGGTGGCAGCAGTTATTTTTTGACATTTGACAGATGTAAGTATAACCTTAAAAATAATTATTTATTTGATCATTTCGTTTCTTATTCCGAGAGAATATAATATATGTAAGTGAATTTCACAAAATTTAACGGAGCTGGCCCAATCTATAATAGAGTAAAGCAATGCAAATCTCCAATTACAGATCTTGTGAAATTCACCAAACATTTACAATGTAATTATCATCGTCATACATCAATGTAAATCGTTTATTACTTTAAAATAGATTATGGTGACAAATGTTTCTAATTTTAGGTTTGTGTGATGTCGTACGATCTATGAATTCATTGGAAAAATTCTATAATATTGCACTAGAATGGTGACGTCGATATGGAGGGTGAATTTATGTACAGCTTTAATTATATGAAATGTGTTTGGTTATTAGATATGTGCTGATTGATTTAATTGTAAGTACGACTTATAAAATTACTGAATAATAATTAAATGTTAAATGTCGATAGATGAGATCAGTAATATTAATGTTTTATAATTTCCATAGGAAAGAACTAATGCAAGCGCCATCTAGTTAAGAATGTTCAAACTAATTCTGAAAAGATGGCGTCAATTTACAGGGCTCTGTAATTTTGAAACGTACGGTTCGGCACATTGTGGAAAGGTGGCGCTGTGTGTAATTTTTTAATTTATAACAGGATAACATTGTATTTCTCATTGTAGGTTGATGGACAATTACGAAATAATTAATGATTATTTAAATATGGTGCAATTGGCATTAAATTCATTGGGAAATATTTGATGGAAACATTGAAAATTGTTAAATTGTGATCATGTTTTGTTTTTAGTAATCATTGAACAGAATATTGATTGCAATTTAGGAAACACAAGTTTGAAATTCATTGAATGTCTGCAAATCTTTTGAAGTTGTTGTTTGTTTTGGTGGTGGTGGTTGTTGTATGGATTTGATACTGTTAACTTTTGGAATATATTCACATTGAACAAGATTGGGTGTGTATGTTTGTTTTTGGTTTAAATTTAGAATGAATTGATCTCATAATTTTCTTTTTTAATTTCTAGATCAACATCACCTTCGTTGGAATTGGAATTGGATCTTTGGTGAATGGAATTTTAGAGTGGCAGCAGTTGTTTTTTGGCTTTTGACAGAGGTAAATGTAACCTTCTTAAAAGAATTATTTATTTTATTTAGAAAGAATGTAAGTGAATTACACAAAATATAATGAAACTGGCACAATCCATAATAAAGAAAACGAATCCAAATCATCAAGTTTTCATCTTGTGATATCTACCAAACATTTACAAGGTAATTTTAGCATCATTATATATACCTCAATGCAAAACCGTTTATTATTTGATTATTAAACAGAGGTGTTGTACGAATGATATTGAAGTATCCTATCAATGCGAGGACCAAAATGCTTCATTCACATCACGTAGCACGTAGCAGTTTTCCAATTGAAAAATAGAAAATACCAGCAATTTTCGGTAAATAATGCTAATTACAGTAGATTAAATATTTTAATTCGTTTATTTTTCTTTTAGTTTTTATTCGTCGAAGAATGAGTAACAGTGGAATGTTGACAATTAATAAGTAACACATATTAATTCACAATTGAATGTTTTGTTATAATGGGAAATCGTGAATTGGAAGAAGAACGAAAAGATAAACGATATTGTTGATATCAAACGATCCAATAAACAATGAATGAAGAATCGTTTTCAGTTACAGGGTTGGTAGTAAAAACATTTATTTTTTCTATGGAGATACTAACTGATTGTTGATGTGTTTGTTGTAGTAATGGAATTAAATGTAAGTATGATTAATTGAAATTATAAATAATTGAATGCATTTTAAAATATTAATAATTTTTAGGATGTATTAAGCTAATGACCGTAGCAGCAGCAGTAGTACCAGTACCATTGGATTCCATTTTACCAGTATTAAGTTTTTTACAATTACAAAATGGTCATAGATATATACCAGCATTAGAAGTGTTTTAATTATTAATTGTTGCAATATATGGTTGTTATGGAATATTTGGCGAATAATACAACAATTATCATTTTATAAATGTTAAAAAGAAACAAATTTGTCATTAAGCATCCGAAATTATCTCTGATTGTTCTTGGAAAGTAACGATATTTTAATAAGAGTTTTGTTAAAATTGTTATTATATAATCTGTTCGATATTATTAATAATTCATAATGTGAAGAAAAAATCTTTAATCAATTGTATACAAATAGATCAATAAAAATATTTTAATCGTCTTTTTCTCAATAAAATTAAAATTTTTAACCCTCCGCATCCACTAAAGTTTTTAAATTCGCCCGGTACATTCACCAAAAGTTGTTGTGCTAAAATTAAAATTGGGAAAATGTCGCCCGGCGCATCCACCAAAATTTCAAAATTCACCCGGCGCATCCACCAAAATTTTAAGGCCTAAAATCAAATTTCAGAAATTGTCCCCGGCGCATCCACCAAATTTTTGAAATTCACCCGGCGCATCCGCCAAAATTTCAAAATTCACCCGGCGCATCCGCCAAAATTTTTCGGCCTAAAATCAAAATCCAGCAATCTCTAACCCGGCGCCTCCACCAAAATTTTTCGAAAAATTTTTCACTGTACATTTTTTCTAAAATTTTGGTGGAGGCGCCGGGTTAGAGATTGCTGGATTTTGATTTTAGGCCGAAAAATTTTGGCGGATGCGCCGGGTGAATTTTGAAATTTTGGCGGATGCGCCGGTGAATTTCAAAAATTTGGTGGATGCGCCGGGGACAATTTCTGAAATTTGATTTTAGGCCTTAAAATTTTGGTGGATGCGCCGGTAATTTGAAATTTTGGTGGATGCGCCGGCGACATTTTCCCAATTTTAATTTTAGCACAACAACTTTTGGTGAATGTACCGGACGAATTTAAAAACTTTAGTGGATGCGGAGGGTTAAAAATTTTAATTTTATTGAGAAAAAGACGATTAAAATATTTTTATTGATCTATTTGTATACAATTGATTAAAGATTTTTTCTTCACATTATGAATTATTAATAATATCGAACAGATTATATAATAACAATTTTAACAAAACTCTTATTAAAATATCGTTACTTTCCAAGAACAATCAGAGATAATTTCGGATGCTTAATGACAAATTTGTTTCTTTTTAACATTTATAAAATGATAATTGTTGTATTATTCGCCAAATATTCCATAACAACCATATATTGCAACAATTAATAATTAAAACACTTCTAATGCTGGTATATATCTATGACCATTTTGTAATTGTAAAAAACTTAATACTGGTAAAATGGAATCCAATGGTACTGGTACTACTGCTGCTGCTACGGTCATTAGCTTAATACATCCTAAAAATTATTAATATTTTAAAATGCATTCAATTATTTATAATTTCAATTAATCATACTTACATTTAATTCCATTACTACAACAAACACATCAACAATCAGTTAGTATCTCCATAGAAAAAATAAATGTTTTTACTACCAACCCTGTAACTGAAAACGATTCTTCATTCATTGTTTATTGGATCGTTTGATATCAACAATATCGTTTATCTTTTCGTTCTTCTTCCAATTCACGATTTCCCATTATAACAAAACATTCAATTGTGAATTAATATGTGTTACTTATTAATTGTCAACATTCCACTGTTACTCATTCTTCGACGAATAAAAACTAAAAGAAAAATAAACGAATTAAAATATTTAATCTACTGTAATTAGCATTATTTACCGAAAATTGCTGGTATTTTCTATTTTTCAATTGGAAAACTGCTACGTGCTACGTGATGTGAATGAAGCATTTTGGTCCTCGCATTGATAGGATACTTCAATATCATTCGTACAACACCTCTGTTTAATAATCAAATAATAAACGGTTTTGCATTGAGGTATATATAATGATGCTAAAATTACCTTGTAAATGTTTGGTAGATATCACAAGATGAAAACTTGATGATTTGGATTCGTTTTCTTTATTATGGATTGTGCCAGTTTCATTATATTTTGTGTAATTCACTTACATTCTTTCTAAATAAAATAAATAATTCTTTTAATAAGGTTACATTTACCTCTGTCAAAAGCCAAAAAACAACTGCTGCCACTCTAAAATTCCATTCACCAAAGATCCAATTCCAATTCCAACGAAGGTGATGTTGATCTAGAAATTAAAAAAGAAAATTATGAGATCAATTCATTCTAAATTTAAACCAAAAACAAACATACACACCCAATCTTGTTCAATGTGAATATATTCCAAAAGTTAACAGTATCAAATCCATACAACAACCACCACCACCAAAACAAACAACAACTTCAAAAGATTTGCAGACATTCAATGAATTTCAAACTTGTGTTTCCTAAATTGCAATCAATATTCTGTTCAATGATTACTAAAAACAAAACATGATCACAATTTAACAATTTTCAATGTTTCCATCAAATATTTCCCAATGAATTTAATGCCAATTGCACCATATTTAAATAATCATTAATTATTTCGTAATTGTCCATCAACCTACAATGAGAAATACAATGTTATCCTGTTATAAATTAAAAAATTACACACAGCGCCACCTTTCCACAATGTGCCGAACCGTACGTTTCAAAATTACAGAGCCCTGTAAATTGACGCCATCTTTTCAGAATTAGTTTGAACATTCTTAACTAGATGGCGCTTGCATTAGTTCTTTCCTATGGAAATTATAAAACATTAATATTACTGATCTCATCTATCGACATTTAACATTTAATTATTATTCAGTAATTTTATAAGTCGTACTTACAATTAAATCAATCAGCACATATCTAATAACCAAACACATTTCATATAATTAAAGCTGTACATAAATTCACCCTCCATATCGACGTCACCATTCTAGTGCAATATTATAGAATTTTTCCAATGAATTCATAGATCGTACGACATCACACAAACCTAAAATTAGAAACATTTGTCACCATAATCTATTTTAAAGTAATAAACGATTTACATTGATGTATGACGATGATAATTACATTGTAAATGTTTGGTGAATTTCACAAGATCTGTAATTGGAGATTTGCATTGCTTTACTCTATTATAGATTGGGCCAGCTCCGTTAAATTTTGTGAAATTCACTTACATATATTATATTCTCTCGGAATAAGAAACGAAATGATCAAATAAATAATTATTTTTAAGGTTATACTTACATCTGTCAAATGTCAAAAAATAACTGCTGCCACCTTAAAATTCCATTCACCAAGATCCCTAAATTTCTGTCGCCAACATAAAAATTGATTAAACTTAAAAACACTGTAATATTGATATACCACTGTATGAGACTCCAAGCTGAATTGAACTTTTGCCGATCCACATCGAACCTGGCAAGTTCACATCTCTTTGTCGGCAGTTCCGCTAAAGATCCAGTTGGACGTAGATTTAAATTTCTGTCTTGTGGTAACGACGTCGTCGTCTTGCAGTCTTTCACTTTTGATTACCATTTCCATTCATTTGATTTTACATAAATAATGCTATTTCATATTAATTTACAACGGGAAAACAATTAGTTTATACAAAAATTAACACTATATAAGAAGGAATTACAACTGTCAATAATTGTTGAACAACAAACAGTGACTACAGTTCCATCTACAAATCGTGTCGAGAACTAATTTGACAAATTAAAGAAACCTGTAAAATGAAACCATCTTGTCTCAAGATGGCTGCACTAGTACAGCTATCGTAAACTAGATGGCCCTACTATTAAAAATTAAATAATAACTACGAATTTCTGCGATATTAAGTTGGCTGAAGCATAATTTTTATTTATTTATGTTCAACAATTGCAACTGTCTGTTGGTCATTCGTTGATCTTAATTCAACATTTGTTGATTATTATATTTTTATTATTAGAGGAATAAATATGTACTTCCATCTGGTCACTTAATAATTGTCAATGAATGCTGTAGAGTGTGCGATTTATAGTTTCGTAAATGTTATAATAATGAAGAATAAAGTAATAATAGTGTGTGCATGTGATTACTTTTTAACTTTCATTAATTCAAAAACCCGAAATGGTGATCTACAACTAATTTTTTTTATCAAACTTGGCATTATTTACATGAGACGCATGTGGATGTGTTTACCGCGAAAATCTTACTTTTATTAATTGTTAATTAATTAAAATTGAAAACCAACGAACGATTGTGTTTCAGTTTCTGTATGGATAACAACGAAAATTAAAAAAAAACAACATTCGGCCAAATGAACACCCTCCCCCAGTAAAAAGAAGCATTTATACGCCGGTTAACTTAACAGCCTTGCGAATATCTCTCTATTATTAAATTATTCATTATAATGAGAAAGTTTTGAAATTTTTTGTCAGTGGAAATAAAAACGATAACTCACCATTGAGAATATAACGATGTCATCGTCCATTTGCAGCTTTCATTTCATTTCGATATGAAAATCCGCCAGAAATATAAAAAAAGGCCATGATGATCTACAACAAAGATAATTTATGTATTTGTAATTGATTTAACGTATACCATACTTATTAATGAATATGCGATTAAATATTAAATACACAGTAAAACCATTAGTTCGCCATTTTCTTGTATAATCTCACATTTTATACATTGAACACTTTGAAGAATAAAAGCTAAAAGAAAAATATACGAATTAAAATATTCAATCAGAAATAGATTTAGCAAAAAATATTCATAAAAAAAAATGACTGCCTAAGAAATCCCACTTAGTGAAATGTGTATTGTTGGTTGTCTACTTTAAAAGTAGTTAGTCGTCGGTTAATTACCCAAATACCTCAAAGCATCTATACATTCAGTAATATTAAAATCGATTATGATAATAATGATAAAAGTTTCAATAGTATTGAATGATTGTAAGTTTTGAATCGATGCCATAGAACCACCCCAATGACCAGCCCTTAACGCGCGACAATTGTACGATAACGACATGCCAAATAAAGATGGATTTCTATATCCGGTCTCTAATTATAAAATACAATTGCAAATAATAAAAATAAGCAGTTAATTGTTCTTAATAATTAATACGAAATAAATAGATAATTTAATGATCTTACCAGTAAATGAATAGAAAAACCATAAATTTAAGTGGACCATATGTGCAGTGTTGAATTCAAGCAATTTACTTCAATGGAAATGCGATATTCGTACTACAGTAATGTGCGTGTCTATAAAAAGATCGCTTTGGAAATGACCCCAATGGCATTTATCCAGAGAATAATGCAACTTCCATTTTATACATCTATATGAAAATCTATCAGAAATATGATTATGATTATTATTAATGAATAATCATTTCGAAGATTTTTTACTTATTTTTAATCCGAAAACATGTATTTTCCATTGTCTGTTTATAAAAATTGTAAAATGCACATAACCTCACTTTTGCTTTCTTCACTGTTTTCACCCATCATAAACCGTTATTTTCTTTAATACCATTGCCATTCATTTCGATTGATCATAAATGAAGCTATTTCACATCAATCTACAAAACAATAAAAACAATTAATTTATACAAAAATTAACAATGTCATTAAAAAACTTGTCAATTATGGTGCCAACATAATAAAGTTTTTGTGCCTAACCATAATTAACTAACTGTGGTTATAAAGTAGTGTTGCCAGATGTAGACAGTTGAAATTTATCTAGGGATATTTTTTAGTATTGATAGTGGCAGCAGGGATTAGCTAATAAAGATGTAGAACTCCTGGACATTTCCTTTGTTTTCGAACAAATATGGGATCTGGCCTTGACAACAATCAGAATAATGGCGGCCTAGCGCGAGATTCAAATTGGCATTGAGTGTTGCTTTCAATTTTATAGCGCCCAACATATCTAGTGTCGCTACGCTAATAACGTAATAATTCAATATATCATATACAGTAGTAGAATATACTGAATGAGGCGAGATATTCCTTATAGAATTAGGGACGGAACCGTCGAACCAATATCGACAACTGGCGGGATATTTGAAAAACAAACCCTTGAAATAATAGAATTGACTTTTATTTTAACACAATGTAAAATAAAAATAAGTTATAATAAAAGTGCAAGTTTAATTATGATTGTTAAATAATAATAATAATTAAAAAAAATAACAGATTTCTCGGCAGAACATGTACACAACCAATGCATAATAATCAATAACCGTAATGGGGATGCAACTGGAGCCGATGGATTATTAAAACAAAATTATGTAACAAAACAAAAGAAGAAGATCCAAAAAAAAATCATCAATGATCTTCAACAATCAGATGCAATATATAATCGATTTTTTTTAAATGTTTGTTGTGTTTTTCTTTGCAAATAAACTGAATAAAACAGAAGAATTTTTAATAAATTTGTCCATGCTAACAAATTACACAATTAATAATTTATATAAATGAGAAGAAAACTCTGTTATTATTATCATTAAATATTTTCAATCATTCCCATTCCGTTGTGCCTGGTGGTTTTGATGTTAAATCATATAAAACACGTGAAATTCCTGGTACTTGAAGTATGTCAGTTACCATCCTCTGTACCACCTATTTGAAATAAAAATCAAAAAAATTATCTCTAATATAAAATTAATAATGAAACATTTACATCGATTGGTAGTTGTTTACCAGGTACAGCCGGTATACCAGTCATAAAATCTTGAGTACAGAATGGTCTTAATACAATCGATCTTTGACAAGATGGAATCCTTAATGTCTGGTCCCTATCGAAATGTAAGGGTAACAAAATCACAGGCATTTGGCTAATCGAATTCATATGGCCGCTATTATGCAATGCCTATAAAAGAAAACAACAACACATAAAATAAATCAATTGTTTGTCGATATGTAGCTTCGTTTTTAAAACTTAAAAAAATATCACGAAATTGTTCTATCGACCAATTCTAATATAGGAAATGTGTATCAACAACTGTTTAAGTCTTAATAAAAGAACAGTCGCCTTCTTTACTTCCAAAATCTATATGATATAAAAAAATAATTAAGTATACTTACAGTAGTAGCAACATCATCACATTGTCGTAATGTACTTAAAACATTCTTTGTTAAATAAGTAATTGTTAAATCTGGTATTGATTCTTTAACCAAACCACCAAAAACATAACAAACTCGATTGATATTTTTACAAATTCTCGGTATAAGGCGTGATATAAACATTAAATCATCCCAATCTGGATCTTTCTCACTTGATATACCAACAACATAACTATATGAACGACAATCACCTTGTACACCAACACTACGGATTGGTAGTAAAGTTGCTGACAGTTTCTGTTTGCTTGAAATCTTTCGTAAGATATTTCTAAAACAACAAAGAATATGCAATAATTGATTGATTGATTGATTGATTGATTGATGTAACTTGTACCTTTCTTCACTATTGGTGACAGCTTCAACACGATTCAATAATGCATGTTTCTTTTGTAACATTTGATCAAATTCAACAATAATTTTAACTAAAACTTGTGTCTCAGAAAAATCCCTTTCCATATATGGTTCTTCACCACATAATACACGTATAGCTAAACCAGGTCCAGGAAATGGATGTCTCATAACTAATTCATTTGATACACCTAAATCTCTACCTAATATTCTAACTTCATCTTTATGGAAATCTTTTAATGGTTCAACAACACGTCCATCATCACGTAATTTACGTATTAATTCTGAATCATTATGATGTGTTTTAATTGTATCAGCTTTTGTTGTTATTAAATTTGATGCTGATTCAATTAAATCAGGTCTTAATGTACCTTGTCCCAATAATACATCATCAACATTTAAATTTAAATCTTGTATAATTTCATTTGATATACGTACAAATACATCACCAATTATTTTACGTTTCTCTTCTGGATCATTTGTCATACATAACATTTTCGTCATACGTGTACGTAATGTTGTTTCACTTTTATCAACTGGTACAACAGTTGTACCTTCATAAAAACGATTTGATCCACGTATAATACGTAAATTTAAACCAATCTTTTGTAATGAATGATAAACTTTTAAACTTTCATTTTTACGCATAAAACCATTATCAATATGTATTGCATAAATTTGATCTGATCTTAATGCTTTATGCAATAATGCAGCAGCTACTGTACTATCAACACCACCACTAACCAATAATAATACTTTATTATTACCAACTGTATTTTTTATATATTTAATACATTCCTTTTCACGATTTGTTATTGTATAATTACCAGTTAATCCGCCTATATCGAATAAGAAATTTTTTAATATTGTTTTACCATTTATTGTTAAATCAACTTCCGGATGAAATTGTACACCATATAAACGTAATTTCTCATTATATATACCAGCTAAGAATGATGAACTTTGAGCAATTGGACGAAATGTTTCTGCTATTTTATCAATTGAATCACCATGAGTCAATAAAACTGTTTGCATCTTATCCAATCCTCTAGAATATCCATGAAAATTATTTGATTATAAACTAGATTGAATTTATAAATAAATACACACTTGAATAATAGACATTTTGTATTAACTTCTATTGTAAATTGTCCATCTTCTCTACTATCTTTTCGTATAACTGTACCACCGAATTCTTTATTCATCATTTGCATACCATAACATATCCCTATTATTAAATTGATTAAATTGTTTTTCTTCCTTTATAAAACAAATAGAATGTTTACCTAATACAGGAAGACCTATTCGAAATATATCAGCATCATATCTTGGTGCATCTTCAGCATACACAGAATTCGGTCCACCTGATATTATAATGGCTTTATAGCCACCTTCTTTTATGTTAAATGCTGGTGTATCTAATGGTAATATGTGTGATTCAACACATAGTTCTCTAATACGTCGATCTATTACTTTTGTATATTGTGCACCTGCATCTAATATAACAATACGTTCTTGACTACCATTACCATTATTCGTATTGGTATATTGACTATTCTCCAATGTTAAACTGTGCATGGTTCTTTTTCCACAACACTATAATTGAATATAAGAAAAACTATTAACAATCACATTAAACCAAATCAAAAAAAAAGAAGTGCAAAACATTGATATAAATAGGCGACCTATTGATAACATTTTGTTATGAAGAAACCTTATCATTAACACTAATTTCAAAGCTAACTAACTCATCCCTAAATAATTAACAATTATAACCTAGATTTAATTAAATAACAACAACGAAAAAAAAGCCATCAATATACCAATGATAATAAATTCATATTCAATTATTCATTACGGTATTTTCATATGAAAATACGCACACATGCACACATAAAAAAAAACACAAACACACACACACACAAAGCACATTAATAAAACCACAAATATCGAATTTTCTACTTTCTTTAAAGATGGGCTTTTAAAATATAATTTTGCTATATTTCAATCTAAATATAAACTGAAAGGGTGTAGTGAAGGTGAAAATAAATTAGACGCGGCTTGTTGCCAGTTATATCTAACATATTAATGAGTACAACGATAGGAATTATAAGAAAACATAATTAGACAATTTACGAAGAACATTAACAATAAAGAGGCGAATATATATGTGAAAATTGATGCTAATCACATGGTGCACATATTTTGTTTTTATCATAGGAATTTCAAAAAAATATATAAAAAATCAGCAATTCTATTCACCGATTACGTTTAATAATTATGATGAATTATTGAAAATTTGGATAAATTGAGGAATTTCGTTGGTAATCTTGACCTATTGGTTCCATTCTTCATTTTACCGATTGATATTTAATGGATATGGATATGTGTTTTATTAAGATCTATTTTCAATAAATTGTCTAAATTTAATAATTATTTTCAAATAATTGCGCAATTAATTCGATGATTAATTTATTTGACTTACCAATTAATTTTTTATTGTTGTAATTTTTCGTTATTTTTTATTATTTTCTTTTTTGTTGGTGTGTTAAATTCCCTTCCAATTTTGTTGATAGAGAATACAAATGTCAATCATATCAATGATAACTGTATTATCGACATATTCTAAGATATTGTTAATTAACTCATAATGATACGGCTGGATGGCGCTATATTAAAAAAAAATGAAACTATCAATAAAAATTATTAATTATCGATTATTGTATATTTTAATTGTAAAGTAAAATGTTAGCACTTGATATTTTTGTTATTATTCAACTTAATGTCATAGAATTTGCAATAAAATCGCTATTCGAACACAGACGAACTGTCACGAACAGTCTCTTCTAAATGTGGTTTCGATTGGGACTGCGTTCATCAATAAGGAGTAATTCAATCCGGAAATTGTTGATGGTAGAGCGTCAAACTGCGTACGACATCCGCACGCCCACTAATCACGGATTTCTAATCTATTCCTAATTTAACACATTCATTAAACAGTTCATTAATGTTTTAATTATCAATAAGTTAACTTATTGTTCGTATAAACATAAAAATCATCAACAATTAATTATTTACAAATAATAAATTATCATAATAATAATAACAATGATTTTCAATTAAGACCAAATTCATTTCGAATCCATGGATATTTCTTTGGACAATTTGAGCATGTATAAAGATATTGATCTTGTTTGATTTCATCATGGTAGATTTTACAAATATTTGGAATTTTACATGCAATTTCAACATTATCAAATAATTGATTGCAATCCCATTTGTTGAAATTATGCAAGTTATTTATAGGTGTTGGATTCCTTATCCATTCAATAACTTGCCAATTTGTAACAAACCAAACGTCCGGTTGTTTCAAAACATCACCAACAAATTTCTACAACAACAACAATATTTAAAAGAATTATTAACAAGGCTTGTATCCTTCATAATAGCCGGTAGGAGTTTGAAGCACCGTCTAGATCTATCGATCACAAAGGAATGGGTACGAAGGGGAGCAAATCAATGATTGCAAAAGATAGGAATGGATTTGTTTTTGCAGTACACACTATGAGAACACCGCCTTGGCTGTCGTTCCCATTCGATCGCGTTTGCATTGCCGTCCACATTATGTTTACATATCGGTTCGTAAGCAGTGCGTCGGCAGCGTTCGATGCGAACAAACTAGATCGAATATGGCGCGAACCGTTCGTTCGTGTTTGTGTAGAGTGTACGGGAAGTGCAAATGTTTATTGAGTGGAACATAAGCGACGGCAATCCATTTGCGATCGCTTTGCATTCATTAATTAGATATGCAACAATTGAATAAAACTTACTTTATATGCGTCTAGATTGTTGTCATTTTGGAACCATTTCGAATCGAAATAGAGACCGTAAGGTGCCCGATTTGTTAGATAGTGCCGTTTAAAATTATGCATCAACATTTGATAAATCTCCTCACGATCCAGATTATCTGTACAAGAAGCAATTGTTGCACATAAATAATCATCAATTTCTAATTGATTGATTACTAATTCCCATAAACCAGGATATGAATGTGTTGGACATGTTTGTCGATTATTATCGATACATCCATGTGGTAATTGATAATCTAAACTGTATGGCCAATATGGTGGATTTGAAAATGGTGCAACAATTGAACTATCATAAATAAAACCAAATTCGTTCATCATTGAAAATTGCCGATTCCAACCGCTACGTAGATATGGTGCACGTAAACCACGTATTTCCGATAAACGAATCTTTGAAAATCGATTTAAAATATTCGCTTGTCCAATCATTTCATCAAACCAATCTTCAACAGTTGCATTAAACGACCACCATTCTTCCGGTAGACGATGTCTAAAATAAAAAATATAAAAAATCAAATAAACAATACTCGTTATAAAATCGTTCGTTATTATACGTAATTGAATGGATAGCAATTTCATGACCGCGATTCCATAATTTCTGTGTTTGATGGTAATTATTCGATTGATGATTAACGAAAAATGTTGCCCGTATTGGACATCCATTTGGATTACGATAAACATCATTGAATAATTCGTTATTATATAATTGCCAATTTTCGTAATTGATGGCACCATCAAATGTTAAAACAATCATTTGTGGTACTTGTGATGGTAGTAATCGATCTGGTATATTCGTACCAGTATTTGTACAAAAACAATTCGGTAATTTACATAATGTTGTATTACAAACAGGTGCAACATTTGGATCATTTCTTCTATCACAATCATTCTCATCACTACCATCTAGACAATCCATCGAGCCATCACAGAAATAGTTCGCTGGTAAACAGGCACCATCATCACAACTTGAATAACCCGATTTACATTCAGATTCTTCTAATAATGGTAAACTTCAGTTTAGTACGTCTGATAGTTGTTGGAATTAGAAAATTATACTTACGTTTTGTTGTTGTTATGTCGCAATTATCAACATTTTCTTCTAAATCGCAAATTTGTCGATCAATATCGAAAACTAAACCTGGTGAACAACGAAAATCGAACACATCACCCTCTAAACATAAATGGTATTTGGAGCATTCATCTGATGTCCAGATTTTGTGCACTGGACGATCCGGATTACGATAAAAACGATCGATTTCGAAGCATTTGATTTTCGTTGAAGAAGCAACTAGAATAGAACAGAAATTTCATCACGCTTCATCCAATCAATTGAGGCAAATTATCAATTTAGGACAAAGTGAAATTTAACCTTGACATTGCATGATTCTTCCACAGATGTATCTATTAAACAACGACCTAAATTAGTGCCCTACAAACCTACAAAATTATCAAAATAACTTAAAACCTTCCCCATTCTTTATTTAAACCTTGATCAAAACCTGAATTAATACAAATCAACTCTTTGATACTCATAGAATTATTATAAACATAATTGACAACTTTCTTTCGAACAATTAACTTTCTAATATTTCTCTATTTGTAATCTTTAAGAATAATCAATAATTCAAATTATCCGGGTAATTAATTGGAAACATAGAAATCTTCATTATCGGTCAATTACGCGGTAAATTTAATAATCATCCTAACTTACCGGAAATTAATGAGAATAAACCACATAATACACTAAATAAACAATAAATTCGTCTATACTTCAACAATAACATTCTTACAACACTGTTGTTTGGTATAAACTGAATTAAGAAGCACACACGTGTGATTAGGCGTGGCCGCAACAACTTTCTCAATATTATGATAATTACTGAAGATATTATTGGCATGTCTTTTACGGAAAAAGTTCAGCGTGTAAACAAATAACGAAAAGTAACAATACCGCTTCGATTCGAATTTGGTGTTTATATAGGTTATAAATTTGAATTTAGCGCCACTGTAACAGGTTATCCAACTTAAAGATGATGGAATTTAAAAAAATAAATGTAAGGCTCATTTTATAGGCGCAATTATCAGAGAAACACAAATCTCGAATAGCAATTATATAATAATCAAACATCTACAGGCTAATTCATTTTATCAAATGATAGTTGTGAAGGTTGAGTTGTAGTGTGTGCACCGCTTTCTATCATCGCCCAAACAAATCTATAATAAAT
The DNA here is from genome assembly GCA_028455855.1 of Meloe dianella. Lineage (NCBI taxonomy): Eukaryota > Metazoa > Arthropoda > Insecta > Coleoptera > Meloidae > Meloe > Meloe dianella. The sequence goes on from JAPTHL010000074.1 coordinate 618,589, forward strand.
GTCAAAAATAACTGTTTAAAGTAAATTGGGAATGTTGTTTAAACGTATTTATTCAATAAAATCGATGAGAATGCAACAATTTGCGAATAATTTCGCACCAGAACAGCTTTTGAATGAAACAAATCGCCGTCAAACCGTCGATAAATTCAGTCGAATTCAGTTAATAAAACAGTTACCGATACAACCATTACGTCATGCTGCCGTTTTAATACCAGTTTGTATAGTGGATAAAGAGGTGTCACTACTGTACACATTAAGGGCGGCAAATTTGAGATCGCACGGTGGACAAGTCAGTTTTCCTGGTGGTATGGTTGATGAGGAATCCGACAAACATCCGATTGACACGGCGTTGAGGGAAACCGAAGAAGAATTAGGCATAAAATCGACAGATGTGGAAATTTGGGGCTGTGGCAATTCGATTGTTAATCGTGGTAGTATAAATGTTGTACCTGTGATTGGTTGTATTAGACGGGAATTGTTTTTAGAACAATTGAAATTGAATCGTGATGAAGTTGAAGACGTTTTCACTGTAACAATTCGTGATTTATGTGATCCGAAATTGAGAAAACACACACAATTCGTTAATGGTCATTCACTACCTGTATTTACAGGTGGTAAACAGAAGATTTGGGGATTGACCGCTGTGATTACGAATCTTTTTTTAACAGCTTTTATATCAGATAATTCCTATAATTCGCAAATCAAATTTGTATCGAAATTATAGAAAAATGTAAATTGTCTTCTTTAAAATAAAGGAAAACTTCCTGGTAATTTTCCACCTTTATTTATGGTTTATTTACGTAAAAATACATATAACATATGATTTTTCATTAAAGACTAACAAAATTAATTCTGATACAGTTACAAGTTAGATAACAGAAATTCTCATTCTTAAATAGCTTTAAATAAAGTGAAATTAGAAAAAAAAACCAAACAAATCATAATTGAAATGCATACGACAAAAGAATTTATTTTCAAGTCCAGCTCAAAAATCAACAAATACTGGTTATGAAACAAAAAACAAAATAACGGTGAATACTAACAATTTGTTAATAAATTTATTTATTTAATATTTTTTTGTTGTTGTAAAAAAGCTTTAAAATTTTTGATGAAACGTTATTTTACGATTTTCACACTCAATTTTTTGTGCAGTTATTATTATTATTAATATTATTGTTATTGTTTTAATAATATATATATATATATATATATATATATATATATATATATATATAGAATTTATGTTTCCGTTAGCATTGGAATCGATGTGGTGAATACTGGTGTTTCTAATTCTATTCTGGCTGTTGTTTTTAAGCCCAATTGATTTTTTATATGACTAATAATATCTTGATCAGCTGGACAACTTTGACGAAATGCTTCTAATTCATACATATTAGCCATATATTGCCATAATGCTTGAAAACGTATTGGTATTTCAAATCTACGAAATGCTTTAGCACCTATACGTATATGTTGTAAACGTGGCATTAATTCACAATCGAAACATGACATTGTATCACCAGTTAAAAAACGTGTACCACGTTTACCCAAAAAATCATTTATCCGTTCTAAATGTGATAATAATGGTTGGCTTGCTTCTTTTGTATCAGCCGATTCAAATTTCGTTACATACATTTTAAATTTTGTATATAAATTTTCGATTAGTGTTGCCACTTCTTTATCCTTAAAATAAAAAATACAAAACAAAATCGATATTTGTTTTGAACGATCAAATGAGAATTACTTACTTGTACGAATAAATTATGACCACCTGGCACATTTTTCATAATATGTCGTTCGATTTTCTCATTTTCCAATATAGCCATACCACGATCAATTAAGATTGGCGGTGGTGTTGCTTCGAAATTTGTACGAAAATCAGGTGGTGGTTTTTGCATATCAACAGTTGTTACTTTTAAACTGATTGTTTTTAATTCAGCCAATAGATATAATTCCATAAAATATTCTTGACAAAATAGACAAGCACCTTTACGACGGCCATCTATTGTTGAAGCCTACATATTATTATTTTTTTAAATAAAAACAAAAAAGATGAAAACAAATTAGAAACATTTTCATTCTATTTTGAATTTCTAAAATAGAAATTTGTTATTCATTGGGTATTTAGATCAAAAATGCAACAAACAGAATAAAGAAAACAAAATGCAGGTCATTAGACTACAAAAACAACGTTACGGTATATGTTTATTAATCATCTTCATCATGAAACATGCAACAGTATAAAGGTTGATAAAGATGTTAAAAAAAAAGAATTTGAAGTACAATAATAATAATAATAATGAGTACAATAAAAAGGTGTGTGTGTGTGTGTGTAACAACGATCATGTCCTGGATTTTTATAATGATATAAATTATTAGAAACATTCACTTTTTTTGTTGATGTTTTGTGATTTATTTATATTTAATTGCTTTCTTACATTAAATTGATGGATGTTGTAATTATATCTTTGCCGGAAACAAAAAAAAATCATTATCTTTATGGTTTTATTGTCTTAGAAAATTTCTCATCAATGATATCATTCCATTTATTATTTATTATCTATAAGAGTTATCTGATTAGACAATTTGCAGACTAAATTGCAACTATAAGTAATTATCGCTTTTATGGTTGTAGTGTGCTCGTCGACGAGCATTACACATTACAAACTCGAGTCGCTAATGTATCTTCACCCTTAGATTCGCTTCTAACGAAAGTAATTGTGAATCTATTTGTTTCGATTAATTGGACTCATTTTATAAAACAATTTTATAATATCCATTAGGTATTTTTCTAATGTTATCATTTCTAATCCAGATGTACTTGAACTTTGTCTTGTTATTTTAAATTATCATTACCTGTAATTCACATTAATTGACGGTAAAAATCGTCAATTAATCAGAAATTCATAGTGTGTTTTGTAGTAGGTATACATTTTAATCATTCAAGTAGATAGTTCATCAAAAATCAACAATCTACCAAAGTGGATCAAAACCGTGTCAGATCTAATGGGTTATAGAAAACGTAATATTATCAAATTCAACGTTTGTAATTTCCGTTTATACTATAAATACAAAGACAGAAGCATTTATTACAATTTTATATGTCTGCAGTGCCGAAAATTGGGATGAGGACCTCATGTTTTGCCTTAATTTGAGAATAATGGAATAGATATTTTTCTAAATAAGTATATCGCAGTTTTCCTTATTTTTCGGGAAAACACAGTACATTGATGAAACATTACGATTGAGAATTTTCTCACCAACATTATCACTAATTTCGAAATTATTTACAAATAAACTGGAATTGCAACACAAAAGAATGACAAAATGACATGTTTTTCCACACATCTTCACAAACTTTAAATTGCAATAAAACATTATGTGAACTACAGATAAATAGATACAAATGATACATCAACTTCAATTCCAATCCAACAATAAAACAAAAAACATCGACATATAGAACAGAAAAAACTAACAAATGCAAAAAGTATCCAACTGGATTATATAAAAGGTAGCTATCGAACAAATCCAATAGATGCACACAAAAATAAAATGTATATTTATGAAAAATATACACAAACAAAAAGGATCTAACTAAAAATTAAATTTCAATACACTTTTGTTTCTCGCATTACTGATTTTTTTGACATTTAAAAAAAATAACCCACCTGGTAGAAACAACATAAAAGCTAGATAGTGTTGAAACAACAACAACAACAACAAAAAAAGCATCACAAGAAACTCGTTTTGTTAAAAACAAGTGAAAGTTGTTTAATTCGATTCGTTTCCAATATATTAAGAAGATTCCCATGTACCTATCATCAAATGATAACAAATCATAAATTGCCATCTTTATAGTTTTCGTCTAAGGGAGCCCCACTACTCATCATCAAATTTGATGCAATTAATCAAAAGATAAAGTTTAAACGTGAGAAGTCACAAATAAAACTATAACCTCAAATAAACATCTGTTATGAAAAGTATCTGTAATTAACGTTGATTATAGTTTATAATGACCTGTTATCAATAATTCAACTTTCTATCATTAATAAAATATCGAAAGATTTATAGATAAGAATACACACCACGAAATTTTCGAAAATTATTAACGAATATGAATACTTCTAACTTATTGGAAACTTATTTTAACTATCAGAGTTAACAACCTTTCATCACATAATTAAAGAAAAATCAATAAAAATTTTGATCGATTTCTTATATATTTTTCTCTTCGATTTTTAAGAGTAATTAATACACAAATTAATTAATTCTAATCAATTTAAAACATCATTCAATATAAATAAAGTCTTTCCCACATATAGAGGGTAAAAACAAAAAAAAACTGTTTAAATTATCAACTTATAATAGCAATTTTTTATAGTTTAATATAATCAATCAAAAATAAAAACAAAAAAGTTATTTAAAATTTTATTTTCTAGTTGTGAAACAAGATTAATACCATATTAAGGTATGTGAAAGTTCATGAAAAATATCTCAATTTTTCCTCTGTGTGTCTGTGTTTTTCTTCCTACAAATTTTTATGCTTAATTTCACAATGAAAATGACACTTTCTTTTCTACACATACACACACTCACACTCGCGTATATATATATTATATTAATATTAAAAGTACATAAATAACGTCAATGCTAAATACGTTCATTACGTAAGTTGTAACGTAATTTTTATACAAATAATTACAAGAAAGAGATAGATAGATAGATATTAATGGTGAAATATCGAATGAAGATGCGTTAATTTTGAAGGTAAACATTACTCATCCATAACGATTTCATTATTATATTTAACAACAATATTATTTCTATAATTTTATTGTGGTTTGTTATTGCTTTGGTCTTCTTTTTTTTGTAATACAATACAAGGTGGTCTTTAATAATTTCAATTTAAAGGTTACAATAATTGACCGCAATTTAATAGAAATGAAAGAAATAAAGGAGAGCACACATTTGGATCTACATAGATCAAACAAAAAAAAAGCAACCACACCTATAATTAGTGGGTGTTGTTGGTGTTATAAAAATTTCTACCCGAAAATATAGATATTTTTATTGTATGTACAATCTATTAATTATCTACGGATTTTACTAAATAGAGATTAAATTATTAAGATAACAACAAAACAGGTGGAGTGTATTTGACAAATTTATATTAATAGAACTTTTACAAATAACTGTATAATTACGAATGCATCAATGGATTTCTAAATAGAAATTGAGAAAATTTGTTTATCTATCTATTTAAATATACATATAGATGAAAAATTAACTTTCTTTTCAAACCGAACATTTGTTCAAATTTATTAATAAATAATCATCAACTTAGATCAGTTACCATAGATTTTATATTTATTATTGAATAAAAGAGAGAGAAAGTCTTTTATATATTTTGTTTTTGTCTAATTATTAATTAATCAAGTAACGAAATTATAAAACAACTATTTTATTTACACAAAATACCGTTATAAATTTTTGGTAATTGTACCATAATTAACTGAACGTATTCTATTATTATGTAATATTTGTTTCTGAAAATAAAAACTGTGTAATTTTGTAGAACAAAAGATTCTTTCTAGCAATAAATGATAATGATATTTATAAAAGTAAAGAAATAATAAATATTCATTAAATTTGAAATAAATAAATATTTACATGCAATGCAGTGTAGAAGAAAAAGAAAAAAAAATTAGCCCAGAAGTCTACATTTTATGAAAATTTCTCTTTGAATTTTATTTATTCAGTATACAAACATACGTATTCTTTAATTCCGTTAAATATTTGTTATTCAATATAACGTTGTAAAATTGAGAAAATAAGAATTTGTTGTTCGAATAATAAAGATGATTAATGATAAATAAAACAACAAAACATTATTGCCTTTGGATTCAATACACCACTGGAATCGATTGTATAGTAAGTTCTACACCGGATACGCCTGCAGAAATTTTACCACAAACATCTGGATCTTTTAAATTAAACCATGACATACTCCTGGTCATGGCCAACTTTAATTTCGGAACTAACAGTAGTCGCAGGCATCAGTGGCGCCGCGTTATGTTATAGGTAAAAGGATCAAATACCTGTAACCCCCACATAATGGGATAAACGCATTACACTGTAGTAAGAATATCGAATTTCCTCCACAGAAAAATGTCTGAATTCAAAACTGTATATGAGACTTCTAAAGTCAAATTTGTCTGGGGCCCCAACAAATCACAATACTTCAATTCACTTGCGCAAACTTTTGGGCCCCAAACGGTTCAAAAGACCCAAATAGTAGTAGTTTGTATTTTCTACTAAAATGGTACAGCACGTACATACTGTCAAATTTCGTTTTGTTATCCATGAAACAGACATGTTAGTGTTGTCAAATTTTTTAATGGTGAATAGCTGAAATGTGTCACCCGCTGATACAGAGATATCACTGCTGATAGCTTGAAGATGGAACCAGCCACCTTCTGAGTATGTTTACACTTGTGCGTTATATAATCGTTCGTCAGTTTGTTAAATTTCCTTGTAAACTTGTCATTGTAAAATTTATGATTAGGGCCTCATAAGAAGGTTAGGTAGAGTCTTGTAATCTCTTATAAACATTAGAATTGCTTGTTGTATTGTTTTCAATCATCACACGTTCTATTCCGTTTGAGGCATGCAAGCAATACGTGCGTCAAGCGTATGCCTTTGATGCACATCTAAGCCCACAAATGTAAACACACCTTTTTACTGAGACACCTATTGTTATAGAAAAACATTCTAATTTACAACGACCATTGTTGTCCTTAATTTTCGTAAAGACAAATCAATGAAAAGTAAAAGAATTGTAAGAGAAAGGGGCAACCAAAAAAACTAAGTACTTGAAATCAATAAAAATTTAGAGAAATCAATAAATGATTTCTCTTGATATCTTATCTCTCTCTAATCATTATATCAAAATTAAGTTGGCCAAAAAGTCAAATCCCTTCTAATATCTATCATTAAAAAATTATTTAAATTATATTTAATTATATATATATATATATATATATATATATATATATATATATATATTTTATAAAATCTTAATTAGTTAACCGAAAATTTTTGATTATAGTAATTTTTATCATGTTGAAAGTATATAAGTCGATCTTCTAAATGATACATATGTAAAAGAGAGAGGCTATTTTTGAAGAAAAACAAAATTAAGTAGTCTTTCATTTAAATTTGAATTTGACCATCATTTTTACTATGTAGATAGATTGCAAAGAAAGGACAAAAATTAAATACCATCACAATTTATAAATATAATAAAAAGAATATTGACTACATTAAAGTCAAGCGGACAAGACAAATTTGGTTTACTATACATATATAGATAATTATATAGATAAAAACTATCCCAACTATAACCCGTATTTGGTATATACCCAAGTTTTATTAGATAGAATCATAATTTGTGTCTTTCTAACAACAACCAGTTTTCAACGTTAATTGTTTAAAGATATAATTAAAGATTAGTTGAAATCAAAGAATTTTAGATCAAACAAAAAACCTTATCAAACTGATAAGAATTTTGTATAGATTAAAAAAAATATTATATAAAATAATATTCTTTTGTCTGACAAAAATGCCCGGAATGTAAATGAAAGAAATAATTTCTGTTTCTTGTCATATTATTTGAAATATTTTACAATTCTTTTATACTTCAATAATAATAATAATACTAATAGTGTTTCTATGAAAAACTCGCTTTAATTTAATCATTACTAACAATAAAATAAATTAAAACAAACACTTTTTCTTCAAAGTAAAAAAAAGTCTCAACTTTCTGCCTTATAAATCGTCTTGAATCTCATTAGTTTCAATGAGTAAGTATTAAATATTATCTATCTCTCTCAAACTTATTGAATTTGAATATGAAAACAACAACAAAAAGCAAAGGAAATACAGTTTCAATTTTTTTTAATAGAATATGCACAAATATCCATCCTTCAAATGAATGCAATTCAATTGTTCTTATACGAAGACAACCAAAAAAAAAAATAGCAATTACCTACTGTTATTGGTAGCAAGAAAGTTAACGGATTAATTTTCAATATTATTATTATCACAGATAAAAAAACACAATAAATTTGCATCAAGATTATGTTATTCATTTTGATATTACCATCTTTGTTTGTATTTTATTAGAAATTCAGGTCCTTCTAGTTGGATCATCGTCATAAACCAAAAAAAATTTGCCATAAATGACTCATTTATTGAATTGAAACTAGAAGGCCATGACACATACCACCACAAAAATTTTTTCTATTCATTATAAATTCAAATCACATCATCAAAGGTCGTAATATTAAATAAATAGCAAAAATAATAATAAATAAAATACCGTAAACGTGAATTATTATACAATACACACAATTAGGTTAAAAATAGATAAGTATAAGAAATAAACATGATAAATATGTGGTTTTCCTTTGAAATTTCCTTCAAATTGATAAAAGCTAATTGTTGATTAATGATAAGAAAATTTAAATAATCCACCAAATCACCGCCAATGAAAATCATTGGTTGATTTTAATTAACCCTTCATTTGTTTTTCTTCGAATGAAAATGGTAATTTCTATTTAGAACATAAAATTTGAACTGCCCTATTTTTACCATTTTGTTTGTTTTATAATAATTGCCGTTGACAATCGTTATCATAATTGTTTTTTTTCTTTATTAAAAAAAAACAACTTTTATAAATGATCTATCTAGTAGGCACGCCCGTAAAAACAATTGAAAGTATCAGATAAAATTCATGTAAAAAAAACACACACATAATATGGTGTAGAAATAGTGTGCAAATTTAGTTATTTTAAAAATAGAAAAATCCTTACTCGTATGATTAATTCGATTTCTGGTACATCACCATTGTCAGTATGGCCATTTTCTGCCACTTCGTCAGACATTGTTCTTGTTTATTCTTAATTTGTTTCAAGTTTTTTTTATATAAAAACTAAAAGAAAAAGAGAATTTAATTAAAAAATGGGGAAACTAATTAGAATGGATGATATGGAAACTAACACACTGTAAAAGGCACTCAATCAACAAACAAAACAACTACAACTGCTTCAACCGATTCACTGACTCGTCTTTTGACTCAGTCGAAATAGAAAATGTGACAGTTTCTGGTTGGTACAACTCAAAACCGACAGATGGCAGTCAAATAATTCTATGAAATTATTTTTAAAATCCACAAATTCATCAATAATTAAACTAAGTCATCAAAAAATCACAATTCTCCAATAATTACTGACTAATACATCAAAATTTCCATAATTATAAACCATTAATTATCATTATCTCAACGTATAGTAAATACGCCTCCATGTAGGCAATCAATTAAACTTAATTGAGCGGGAATTTTAATTTTTGTTAATAAAATAGCATAAATAAATGCAAATATGAAATATTAGTTTTGTCTGCTTGGTTTCCAGTTAATCCGTTTTCCACCCTAATTTCGATTGATATTTATTATTTTATAGATTAATTTCCTGAATAAAAACTCGTGTATTTTGATCAATTTTCCCATGATATCATTTGAAAAAATAGTCTGTTTTAATACTTTCATGAAATTGTAACAATAAACTCGTATTGACATAATAATGATTTAGTGTGGAACACCGTATGGGGACCTCTTGTTGATTACGACTAGTCCAGTTGTTCACCCTAAATGAACATATCTGTAGATATATGTATTTTTCTCCTCTATTACACACACACACATATGCTGGTGGCAGTCGTAGTCAGATTGTTTTAATAATAACGTTATGTTAGCTTTTCGATTTTTATACGAAAATGTAATAAAATCGAAAGTTCAAAGACAAATACATTAGGGGAGAGTATACAACCCTTTGTTTTCAACATAAATCAAAATGGGAATGTTGTAAAAATATGCGTGTGTTGCTCATAATTGGTGACAATTTAGACCAGTTTTGGTAAGCTATTTAGCGAATTTACTGTCTTCTATAAGGAAAGTAATAGAAAAATTAGTTTCTGGGGAAGGCCTTACACAAAGCTGGGTTGAAGTTTTATACCTTTAATGCTTAAATCTCAAACAGCTTAGAATTCGTTCTGTGCTGTCTTGTGGAAGAAAACTTTCTAAAGACGTTTGGTCGATGATGTTTATAAAATAAACATGAACTAACTATAAAAGTTGCGTTATTTGAGTGTAACGATTTGAATTCGAAGCGCGTCTAAAGTACATATCCACATTCATACATATTGACAGGCGCTTTTTTCGGATTTAAACAGCCACCGCCTTCAACAAAGCGAACAGAGATTTTACCACCACCACCATCACCAACAACAACAACAACAAACAACCACCATCGATGACATTTGGATTCTATTTGTGTAAAACATGAAATCTGGGACTGTTTTCCGATACATATTGCATACGTGACTGGTTGTGATGGTTTATGATATTTCTTATCCCTCCACTGTCAAAAACCACCCTATGTTCACTTTGATAAGAACAATATCGAAAAATTTGAATCCATTCCCAATTTACCAAAACTTTAAATCTTCACTATCAGATTTTATCATGATTGTGGATTAAGTAATCAAAACCTTCCAAGATTAATCCGACGAATTTATAGCTGTTCGTATGGCAATATGTCGCCAAATACTAGATGGAAATCGTTCCAAAAATACGATTTTATTACTTGACTATGATCATTTATCTTTAAAGTTAGAATGTTGAAAGAAACAATATATTTTCGTGAATTCGATCAAAAAAAAAAAAATGGAATCTCTGATATTTCCATTGATAAATAGTTGGAAATTTGTGATTGGAATATATGTGAAGAGAATCGATATTTTCCAAATCGTAATGCAATTTTCAATTGACAAGTTGAATTTTCACATCTTGAGCAAGATTCTGTTCGTATTTTTCTTGTTGTTGTTGTTGCTTTTTTTGATTTAAGATTCTATGCGAATAAGAAGAGGTAACAGGTGTACGAAACGAGTTTAGATCAGGACTATAAGAGCCGATTCGATATACAGATGGTGGATCGTGACTAGATCCATTTATAGTTACAGATATATCGATTTAACAAATCATAGTAAAACACACGATTTTTCTTTGAAATTCCCTTGTAATTTTTCAATTTGATTCGAATATTTCTATTGCCAAGGAACATTTTGATCCTTTATCAAAGTGTTGATGAAGAAGCTTATTTGAATTCGCTACAGATGCCTTTCTACTGCTCAAGCACTACTGATTGTGAGTTAATTTTTGACCCGTTGCAATTTCATAATAATTTCTCCATTCGTTATGCTTTCTTCTTATCCTATTTATTATCAACGTTTTTCTTTGAAAAGTCGCGAAATTAGGCGTTATTAATGTGGTTGAACAAGACGACGGAAACAAGAAGCTTTTATGAATTGAACTGAAACTTTCCCTTAGTTGGGTCCGTTCATTAGGAAGCGCATCCACCATTTTTACACCAAATTTTCCACTTCATTGTCCCGTTTAATTGTTCACCCTACATTTGCATTCTAACATTAATGTTTACTGTTAGATTAAAGCAATTAACTACCATAAGATTTCTGAATGAATTGTATTTAGCCCGGCGCATCCACCATTTTTCAAAATTAAACTTTCCCGTATGTGGACTATTCAAAAAAATTTTTATTTCTCCACATTTTCTTTGTTTCATCCCTAGAGACTCAATTCACACCATCTATTTCGCTTGTTCTTGTTTCTATATGCCAGAAGAATTGCTAGATTGATACATACCGAACTTTACCCAAAAATAGATATCAACCGTGCACGCTTATCAATCCACCCCTATTTGTGTCAGTCAGGATGGCTGTTAAACTCTGACAGCCAGTTAGTCACAGTGGCTGACTTCAAACACCACCACCACCACCACCACTAGAACTATTAGTCTCAACTTATCTCTTTTTTTTGAGTAAATTTTCTAAATCACAGTGTTGGTTTATCGTCATAGCGCGTAAGTTTTCATAAAGTTGACAACAACCAGGTGATATTTCATACGTGTATGGCAACTTTATTGCGTACAATTTGCAGTTTGTTTGATAAATGGCCAACGGCCCCTATGACAAGTTAACGTTGAAATTGGCTATCTAAAAACAATGAGTTTTCCATTTAAATTTCGTGTTATTTTTTATGGGCACTATTGTTGAATATCCTTCATTTGTAGAAAGCTTCTTCACTATTTAACGGATGTTCTTTGGCGATTCTGCCTTTCCACGTTATTATCTCTTATTGAGCAACATATCCATCAACTCATTGTTAGTTTGTAGATGCGACCATCAGAGAGCCAATCTGGCATAAAGCCGCTATGCTAAATCTAATGGATGATTTCAAGTGTATAACAGTTAATCTAAGGTGAGCCATCTTGCCACTATCCAGTTAATAGGGTGGGAATTTTAAACAGATCCTATCATTCTATCTTTATCGTTTCTTGTGCTTCTTCCTCCTTTACCAGATATATCCACGAACAATGTCTTGGGAATGGTGGTATAATTGAGTTAAGGGATGATAGCTGATATTATGGCATTTATAAGGGGGTGCACTTGAAACATTCAAATGAATTTAAGGATTGGACATTAATTTGAATAACAACAACCAGATGATGTTATAATACTATTGGAAAAATGTCCATAATTCTTGGGTTTCCTTGTTATTTGCGTGCTAGTAATAGTGGTGGTTGAAAGATAGCCATCCTCTAGGGACTTGTCAGAGATGTCAGTGTCACTTCTTGCATTTCGGACGTGAGATATGAAAGCTCTATTAAAGCAATGCTCTTGGCCTAAAACACTATCGCATTTCTCCCACAGGACACTAAAATGTATGTTTCAAAACAACAACAACAAAAAATTACCCTCTTTAATATCAACATTTTTTTCGCCCCCCCCTCTCTTTCGCTCGATATAAATTGATCGAAACTCACAAAAATCATCTTGACAGATCGGTTTTGCGATGGAAAACATTGAAACTATAGGCAAAAGTTTCAACTATTTGCATAAAACTGAAGATCGTTTCGTGACAAATTAAATCCACCGTATTACATCTCAAATACATCAATCCTGATTGACATGGTGACAGGGAGGGTGGTTGAAGGTGGGCAAAGTACGCCTATTGAAAATGAAATATTACTGTTTTTAGTTACTTTACGTGATGATCCTTAGTTGGTAAAGAAATTTTCTATTTCTGCCAATGTGTTGTGTGGAAAGATAAATGATTTTCTACCCCAATTTTCCATTGGTTTTTACGGTGTAGAAATTTGGGTGTTTAACGGGAAACATGCCAATTTTTTTAACGTATTTAATCATAATGAATGAAATGAACAAATAAAAATACCAATTTTCCAACTGTAAATATCGAAAAAATTGTATAAATCTAATATTTGTTTTGATATTTTCACATTTCATCGAATCAATATTGAACATATATATATATATATATATATATATATATATATATATATATATATATTTGTAAAAATCACAATTGAAAATCGAGCCTGTTAAGCCCAGTTCACATGTAACGCACGAATCAACGAAAGCAAACAAATGCGCCCTTTGACGTACCGACAATAAGCGCATTGCCGTTCGCTACGTTCGTTCGCATTAGTTCACCTTTGTTTTTCCGTAAACATTGCGTTTGCAATTGCATTCGTTCGTTAGATGTGGGCTTTCCGTGGACTAGTCTGTTCAAATTCGGATTAGGCGTAAGCTAATTTCCAAACCGAACGGATTTAAAAATGATTTACGTCTTAATAAATAAGCTTTTATTTTTTGATTTGGTCCACATTGAGATTGAACATGAAACCATTACCGTTTCCAATGCGCAAATAAACAATAAAATTGAATAATTATTCCCTTGTATCGAAAATAAATACAAAAAATAGAGAGATTTTCATGCATATTTCCCCCGCCATCTGAATTTTCACCAATGCAAACATAAAAGACCGTCCAAATCCATTGTTTGTTCGTTTTTTTTTATTTGATTTTTTCTACACCTACGGTTATTTTGGAATTTTTTTCTACGTGTCATTTGAATCAATACCGTTTTTTTGATCAGTGAAATGCAATTCTTTTATTTTTTAGGCGTTCCATACATTTTAAAATATTCATAGGTCGATTTTCTTGTTTTGACAGAGGAAATGCGGATTGAGATGGATGGAAATGACTTGTGGAAACTTTGTGTGGCGGTTTTATGTCTCTTAAGCTATACTATCCCTTGTTTAACCGACAAAGACCTATAGAACAAAGATTTAATGTAAATTTGTGTGTCCGAAACCGGTACGATGGCATAAACAAAATCAACATTGTTATGAATTGTAGAAATTTTCTAGTTCTTGAACATTAAAGATTTATAACCGTCGAGAATCTTGGTAAACATCAAATAAAATTAAAAAAAAAACAAACAATATTTGAAAACGATCCAAAACAATTTTCTTGGCAACATTTCAACGCACTCACCATAAACAGTCTTTATATTCCACTATTTTGGCAAATTAACTTTACAAAAGAATTCATACAGCATTTTTCATTGTTTCATTCGTTTTATTATAGTAGCGGCATGTTTAGGGGTGCTGGTGGTGAGATTGTTCATGTACATCCCCCTAAGAACTTCAACGATATATATATAAGAGTAAGAAGGAACAGGATTAAGGAATACGCGCCTGGAGCGTCTTGATGCTCATGTGTGTGTTGGTTGTGGTTTCTCCCTGTGTGATAAATGAGCCAGGATCACTTATGAGTTTACTTAGTACATCCTTGGATATTACCTCTATCCTTGTTCAACTTATTATAGTAAATTCACAACTTCAACTTGTTATCCCTTTAGTTTTCTAGTTAGACTCTACCGTTACCTACAGGTCTCAATGGTATTTTAACGTAGTATCACACCCTTAAGAATAATTAAAAATATTCGTTAAAATTAAAGGAAATTTGCAAATCTCATATGATCACGTACCAGTGGCGGATTTACCGTTTGGGCGGTAGAGGCGACCACCTTGGCCCCCACCAAATTTTGCATATATATGTACTATATACCTATAACTGGGTATGATTGATTGAAATTGGGCCTCGAAAATTTGTGACGCCTCAGGCACCGCAAAAGTTTAAATCCGCCACTGTCACGTACAAATATTAATACGAACACGTAGTGAAAATATCATCCAATTCCAATCGTGAAAATCGTTGTAGATTTTACATTTTTCACACCATATGAAAAAATGGCACGGACGTGACAGCAAACATCCCACAACAATCGTCATCCCTTCGACATTTTAAACAACAATACGATAAAAAAACAAACGATAATCGTTATCTTCCTCAGATATTAACAATAACTGGTCTATACGCTTTCCGTATTATTATTAAGGCGAATGAACGCACAAAGAACATCAACAATTTATTCCACAATCGAATTATAAGGGAAGAAATCCGGCAAAGTGATGTTGTCCGGATTCTTGCGCATTCATCAAATAGATAGCGTCAGGTAATGGAAAAATCCGTACTGATAACATCTATTGGATTCGATTCTTTTTAAATTTCGGATTGTATCAGTGTGCATACTGTGAAGTTTACTTCATCCGCCCCCATTTCTGTTTCATTCGCCCTTTTGAATCTAGTCGAAATTTTATTTATTAGCCAAACTAGAAACGGGCTTAACGAATTAAATCGCATTCATTTAGCAAAGGGTGATTCTATTTGAAGAAAATCATCTGCAGGATATTTGTGGAGCATATAAAAACGTTGTATTTGAGTGTTAGAAGGGCCCACGTAGCTAATTTATTGAGTCCTTGACAGAGGACTGTGATAGTAACTTGCGTTCAAGCAAACGATTGAGAATATAAAGATACAATTCTAAATAGGAAATCGTGATCATGAGCTTTTAATGCAAAACCATTCGAAATTTCTCCTTATTCACATTTCCTATTATATCGAACCGGAAATACGGAAATAGTTTGAAGTGAATTTCAATATAAACGCCTACACACAGTCCTCAACGATCCCCATTCATTCGGTAATTTTCTATTATCATCCGTCTGTCTCAAGATTACAATTCAACTTCAACAACTTCACTGGCCCGTTTATTTCATTAACTCTAAAGAATTAAAGTCGTTACCGGTCGTTTTATTTTTTTATTTTATTTTTTAAGAATATATGTTGGCATTTTTAGGGGTGCGTTGAAGATAGGAGAAAGAAAAACGTTGAAGAAGAACAGCAGGAAAATGCCAACATTATTGTCCCTGGAAGGGATGCGTTTTCCGGTTCAAAACGGAAAGTTTTATTGGCTATTTAGTTTTATCGCCTGTTGTTTTAATCTTGACGATGTGTATAGGGTGCATATCTAACAATTGGGCCCGTGGTGCGCCATCTTCACTTGTTATAAATAACAACAAACTAGACTTGCGATAACATTTATTTGTTAATAAGTTTTGAAGTTTTTAAAGTTAATAAAAAATCCAAGATAATAGTTTTATTATAAACTATCTACTATCGCCCGCATCCCTTTTATTAAATCCTATTGAAATCAATCAGTTCGATCTAAGCTAGCGATAATCCGATATAAATCCTGACTGGATGAACGAAACATTACAGATATTGAACGATTCGTCTTATTATGCGTATTTGAACAGACGGCATATATCCCTCTCCGATTTAATAGATTTTTCCGACCATTATCGGTTATGGACTATTAGCTTCAATAGTGAAACTACCCCAATCAAACAAAATATCGAGTTAACAATAGTGGTAGATTTACAACTGATTGTTAGAATTTGAATAGTAACGGAAATTACAGCGTTTCAGCAAAAACTCATGAAAATTAGGGCTGACATTGTCAGGATTGTGCCTGTGTGCATGTGTGTGTGTGAAACTAATGAAAACTTGAGACTGGATGCGGAAAATGTAAGCAGTGCCGGCGCAAGAGTTTCTGATGCCGATTAGGCAAACAAAATTGAGGCGCTCCAACGTATTTATTCGCCCTGTATATTCTGCGGTATTAGAAGATAGCTTTCATGCTTTCATTAAAAAAAAAACAATCGGTCAACAAGGACCAACAGCAACAGTGTGAACGGAAGAAATTTTTTGCGTATGGTTACAACTGTGTACGTTGAACACACCAAGTTCAGATAAAATTCCAACAAAAGCACTGCGCTTGTTTAGAGAAAAAGATTACCTTATCGTAAGCTGGACACAGCAAAAGTGACGCAAGAAAAGTTTTTGCAGTTTGGATGGTCCGTTTCGCAAAGGGGAATCGAATTATCAACAATGATGTAGTGCACTGTTGTTTTGGCACGATATGTAAAAACTTCTGCTTACCTAGCGCTCTCGCTTTATCTGGACAATAATTGCCGTCTTCAACATTAATAAACTGACGATTAAGTATACTGATTTTAACTTCGATCTTTACAAAAATTAGTTAAATATTGATATTAGAAAATTGTTATCATAAATTGCCATTTTTATTAATATTATCATAAATCAATATTTAATTCTCCATTATTTCATTGATAATATCAATTTAATAACAAACAAAAAAATCTATTCTAATAATTTATGATAGAAATTGTCAAAAAGTCTTCAAGTGTAATAAAATATTTTTTAAATAAATTACTTGATGTTGAATGACGTCGTGTTTTCGTTGTTGATTCACCAATTTATCAGACTGTTCGAGTGTATGTTTGTTGATAGAAACATTTGTTTATAATTCAGTTGATATCGGTCTACGCGTGCATCTCTGTACGTGCAATTAGTTTTCAAACATTCTTCAGTTGCACAATTTCCTTGATTAGTTGCGCAATTATCGCTTCTATGCGCTTTTTTTTTTGATTGGTATTTTATCGTAAATTGTAAGCAAACGTACTTGTTTTTCATCTGTATTAATATGTAATTAAAAGTGATTTATTAATTATTATTATTATTGCGCTTCATAATGAAGTGTGAAACAGTCGTGTAGACTTCTCTAGATTCATCTAGTGTGTAGCATTTATATTTTACTGTTTTAGATATGTGTTGAGAAACTCGCCATTTTTATCCAATTAACAACAGTGTCGGATTAAATCCAGTGGAGGCCCTCCCCTCAACATCTCTGGCGTTCCCCTAATTAATCAAATTCAGAATTAGAGTAGGTGTCGCGCCCACAAAGTATTGAATATCGTGGAATACAAGTTATTTCGGTTGAAAAGCCGCTGTGCTATACACATTTGTCTTCAATTTGGTGATATTTTCATTCAGACTTTCTTGTGAGGGTGGCGGGTTAAATAAACACCGAAAGCTCACCTTATGGTCGCTTATTTTGTTTCAGGATCGATCATGGCGACTGAGAAACTTATCGAATGTCCGATTTGTGAAGATGTAATGAAAGCACCGATTATTCTATGTGAAAATGGCCATGGTATTTGTCAATGTTGTGTAATAACAAATAAAATTGATAAATGTCCACGGTGTCGTGGTGGTATGACAAAGATACGCAATTACGATTTGGAAAAGTTGATTGAGAATGTTGTTAAAAATTGCAAAACACCATGTTGTTTCGTTGAAAAAGGCTGTACATTTCTGTTGGCACAAGCCGAAAAACATCACCACGAACACGAATGCCGCTATCGCCGTTTCCTATGTGAAGGTAGAAAAACCGCTGGATGGAAATGCAGATGGCATGGTCAATACAACGAAATCTATCAACATTTCCAACAACATCACAATAAACACCTCTTAAATCATACAGAAAATAAGAAGAAATTAAAAATACAATTTGATCATAACTACATTGATGTGTGTATCGTATCGTATTATGAATGTCAACAATTATTTTGGTATAAATTCCAAATTGACCCAAATCAACAAATGATTTATTGGACATTTCAATTGATTGGACAACAGAAACAAGCACAAAAATATTATTACGAATTGGAAATTTTCAATAATAATCTGTCGCCATTGAGGAAATTTAAAATGATTGAAATTTGCACAAATGATGTGGCCGATGTTAATGAAATTTTCAATAGTGGACGGTGTGCTGTTGTACCATTTAAAACTGTCAAAACTTTTATGGATGCCAACGATCAGATTTATATCAAATTTCGTATTATTAAAATAACAAACAACAATCGTTAATCATGTGAATATTATCAATAACAACAAATAAAAACGGTTATTTTTCGTACGGAAATTGTTTGATTGCTTCCTAGTCCAATGGCTTCACAATCTTTGCTTTTGTATTGTCAATATTCAGCCCTATTACATCGTCACCACTTCTAAATCCACCACCCTTTCTGTATTTCGAATACAATACAATCTTCACCTGTGCACAATTACTAGCAATAGCAGTCTCTAAACAACAGGCAATTCAAATGTAAACAGCAAATAAGTCAAACGAAGATCGAAATAATCTTTCACAAAGTGGAGAGAGATGCAAACTACTTGAAGAGGAGCCAATAAAGTACTCCAACTAATACCTGTATGTGTTGTTTGTAATCTATAAAGTACAAGGAATAGACATTAAAGAGAGATAGACATATTTGAAGGCATCTAGTTGTTGATAGTTTGGTAGACAAGGGGTAAGAGGATTGTTGGAATTAAAATCACTGTAATATGCTATTGAACTACAAGTTCAGACTGTATGAATCATTCTTCATCATCATTAAAACCCCTAGTTTATATATATATATAGTGTGTGTGTGTGTGTGTGTGTGTGTGTGTGTGTGTGTGTGTGTACACATGTGTCCCTGAAAAATAAAATGATACGCCAACACACCCCCTACTGTTCTCAAATCATTTGAAGAACATTGCGTAATCAATTTTCTATTCAATCGACAATTGTGAATTGATTTTAAAATGATGTAAAAGTATGACGGCGGGGGTGAGTTATTTAAAAATTAAGTAAGAAAATCCTTGGATTCTTCAAGGAAAAACAAACAATAAGAGAAATAGAGAAATCCTTGTTGAGAGTATTGATCAATATTATCGATAAGTGGGTTAGCGGCACAGAGGGATGGCAGCTTTTTTGGGGTGAGACACCCCACAGATTTTCCAAAGGCCGAGTCGTCATCCATAGATGAACGTTTGTTTACACAGTGGATGATCGAAAAAAATCTATGTGGCAGTTTAATCCTAAACCTTGATTTATTCGTTATCAATTTACCCAAAAAATAGACTCCTTTGGTGGAAAGCAAAAAAATTGTGATCATCCTAGAATGAATCCCCTTTAAGAATTTCTGGCAAAATTCTAAACATTTCAAAAGTTCTGTGGATTGGAAAGCGCAACGGTTGACCTGACCTGACCTAAAACGCTACAATCGCGTTCTGTCTGAACACTAAGCAACTGGTTCAAACAATTACTCGCAAGCCAATGGATCGATTCCAATCATTCACCAATCATTTTTTGTTTTGTTTTGCAACAATAAATTCTCTATCTATTTACATGAATTACAGACATTGAAATTCATCAATTTTTCCAGTTCTTAATTGACATGACCGCCATGTCGTTTTCTATCAATCACTTTTTATGTTGATTGGATTCAATGGGATGACGGTATCTTTACTGATCTCAAAGCTTTTTGATTTCAAATGATCGCAAGTAGCGATATCGTGTGCACTGTGAATGGCGGAAATTTCTTCACAGGCTAACATCGATCGGCACCGCTTCCATTTCGCTCCAAATTTTTCAATGAAAATTTCACATGGTATTCGTTAAACGTAAATAAGCATAATGTAGAAGGGGCAAAGAAAACCTCCCATTTTTCGACCTTCAAACACGTTACAGACGTTGTATGTACATTTTAGACTCGGTTTGCACGGTAGCAGACCACGTAAAACACGTCCTGGAACGTGACGGTCGTGCAAATCAAGGCACAGCCATTTGTGTCCACTGTAAATGCACGAAAATTCGTAATAAACAGCTGTGAATTTATAGAAAAATGACAGAACTTTCCATCATCACCCCTGAAGCAACTAGGTTAGCAGTTACATTAGGGTGGGTCGATTTTTATGGGGTGCCACCCCATTTATCGGCACGGATCAACAATTTATTCACAGCTCGAAATGACCATATTGGAGTTTTATGCAGAATATTCGTAAATTTCTGTTAATAAAACGCATATTTACTAAAATCATTAAAGGTTTCTCTTTAAAATATCGTTTAGTGTGAGATTCAATTAGTAAAAAGGGCTTTAAACTAGCGGATTTTCTCGTATTTTCTCGTCTGTTTAACACGAACAATGCTTCATGTGATAGTTGGATTTCAATAATAATTTATCAGTTGAATACCGAATGGTATTAATTTAGAATTAGGCTGGCAACATTCAAATAGACATCATGGGGTGTTCTGTTTGTCTCTCACTCTATACATTGAAATTATAATGCCATTATTGTTACCATTGTTACCAACATAATCTGGTTATAATGCACACAGTTCGTGTGATTCGAGTCTGATTTGAAATAGATAGTTGTCGAAAATCGAAGGATCTGTTGTTGCTTTGTAGTCATCTCAGTTTACAGAGGTTTCTGTACTTAATTTATTATTTTTTGGGGTATTTTTTATATGGCTAACGCTATTAATTATGAGAAGCCGACAATAAATTGGGCCCCAATCGTTGTGAGTCATGTCGTTTGCACAAAGAGAATGGCACGCGTTTGACACACGACACTACACATTCCTTGCAAGTGTCAAACTAACCGATCAAAGAGTGTTGAACAACAACAATTGAACGTCAACCAGAGCCCTTATTATTTATTACCAATGCCCAACAATAGCCGGATCTCCTCCACTGTATCTCTATCGTTACCATAAATTATTTTATGTGGTCGCTGTTATAGTTTCGCCACACTGATTTGAAAGAAGACGAAGAAGAAACTCTAAATTGCTGTTATAGTTGTTGTATAACTGAAGGAATATGCAATATTTAATTCGTCAGATCGTTCACTATCACCATGACAGACTGGGCTTAGACTGTTCAGGTCATAATTGAATTAAATGTGACGTTTCTACCATTATATTTTCCAAGATAATCCATCTTCTGTAATATTTGGACACAAAGAATGAGGAGAAGGCAATTCGCTTTCTTCAAACTCAATTTAAAGTGTCTATTGTATACTTGAAACGTGTCTGGAAATTAAAATGACGTCATGCTTACAGTAAATCAAAGTAACACACATGCACACCCCTTTCGTATTTTATGCCCATCCATCTCTTAGTGTTGTTTGTCACTCGTCCTGTTGAGAAAGTTATGAAGTGCAATTTTTATCCATGTGCATTATAAAACAAAGCCAGTCGATACCCTAAGGCTAGATGGAAGGGTAGTTTGAAGAGTTAGCGTGGCAGATTCTTAAGGGTGGTAGTCTACTTTGTGTGTATGCATATATTAGATTTTTTATTAAAATTCTAGTGTAGCGAAACTGTGGAAATTTTTCACTGAAATTAAGCCAAATTTCATCACCCTCCCCCAAATCAGCAGTTCTGCTTTGGAGTTGATTGTCATTACCACAGTCACTGGGCCAGCATGTCATACTGAACGGTTTCTTGATAATAAGGCATTGATCCTTATTGATTTATGGGTGTTTTGAGGATAACATTGTGCACAACGTACACACGCTCTATTATTCATATAACAACAGTCGGTTTTATTGTGAAAGTCTCTAGAGAGGATCAACACATACGACCAAACTATGTATAATTACAGTCTATTCAAAATGCTGTATATACATACATATGGCCATATAACACAATGATAGAAAAATTGTTTGGTTTTCAAAAATATTAATAGATAGAAAAACACTTTTCTTGATTTTCTTTTATGTGAAAGTTTTGAATAAATTCCAATTTTCTTAACAATGTTGACTGATCGATTACACATTCGTTTTGTTTTCTAACAAATGAATATCGATTGATCAGAGTTATCAACTGATGGATTTACTTGATTTCCTGTCGAGTTCAACTGATGTTTGTCCAAGTATTTATGTTGATATTAGATTGATGGATGAGGATGGATCGATATATTTGCACCACTTATCCCGTGTAAATAAATCCCGATAAAGACACATATGCATGGATTTCCAGGATTTTGTATACAAAATGAAATAAACATCGGTAAGTAATTAATTGATTTGTTGTTAAAACGTTTGTTTACTGTATTATTGCTACAAATGCTGCTCCTAATAGCAGGACACTGCACACAGCATACCCATTTCAATATTAATTGCACTAAAACTTGATTCAAACTATTTGTAAATTCAGCCAAAACTTGATACTTTGGAAATGCGAGATGAAAACTTCACCCAACTTATTTACAGTTGGCAATTTTTAATTGCATATAATTATTATTGCACAATTTTTCTTGCATGAATTCAGTTTGCAGTAGGCAATTTGTCTTGCAAACAAAGGTGCCGCACAACAAAATGAAATTCTGCATTTTCTCATACCGTTTATCAGTTGGCATTTGATAAGTAACGAAGAATTACAGTTGTAATGGAATAAAAATTGGACTATTGCCGACGAATTGCCGAGTGTAAACGGGCCTTAACCATATGTTATTGCAGCTATATCCAATGCCGATTCGATCCAAGTTTTGATTCATTTTACACAGTCGTGTAAATGTCCTTACAGAAGACATTGCAGCTGAAATCGTATTCGATATGAAACTATCGCTGTTTGTCCATAATGTAATGGATTGAATAGAAAAATACAGAGATAGATAAATAAAGAACATGATGAATAAACGTCCATCGTTCGTTTTTTGTTGTTGTCTGAGTCTCCCATTAAAGCTTATGTCTATTCATGAAGCGTACAGTTGAAAACAAACAAACAAAATTTTTCTGTAAAAAAAATAACAACAATGAGAAGAAAGAATCGAAAAACGGGTAAATAGTGGTCATCCGGTTAGACCTGCGCCAACAGTTTCTAAATACAACAAAGGGCCACAGTCATGCGGATCTCATCTACATTCTACACCTTATACGTGACAAGTGATCGAAACGATGTTGTGGCGCCCTTCACACGAAACACGACATTTCTATTATTAAATTACCATTATGTATATACCATGCATATTAGGTTAATTCAGTTGGGGCTTTTTCATATAATCCGGCTTTGTGTATATTTTGTAAAGTAGAGCAGTAGCAGCAACTGGATCATAGATAGATTCTTCGGAAATTTCGTTGTGCATTGGTGTAATGCTCGGTGCTTTTTTTTTTTGGCACATGTTCCGGACACCGGATCTTCTCTACTACATCTATCGTTGTTATTTGTAAGTTGTTACAAGGTACAACATGTTGTTATAAATCTTTGTTTTGCGGCTATGGCACCGCTGGTAAACAGCACTTGTAAACGATAAATCGAGCCTGGCGGCGGCAGCAGTGTTAGAATATGCCTCATGTCCCTAACTTACTTTAGTTTCATGTACAATATTCTATCTCTTATTATTTCTAAGCACTTGTATATTGTCGGTATGTGCGGCTAACTGAAGTGTTATTTATGAGTGAGGATAAGGGAATATAATACGTGTTTAGAAGGTGTCACAACATATTAAGACTGTAACAACAACGATGAAATTAATTACATTGTAACTAGCTTTGTTTTCTAAGGAACACCACAAAACATCAACCAAGAACACACAAACATAAAGGGTAGATTTTTGTGCAAATCAACCAAATCACCAGTGTATCACTTCAACACGTTCGCATATGCGACACGATACAATTAAAAAGATTTACGATTAGAAACAACAACTAGAATCCGTTAATAAATCTGTATCAGACTATTTAACACCAATAAACGCATATGCTCCAACAAAATCCCCGTTTAAAAAAAAAATTAATTAATGAAAACCTGCTAATTTATCATTCACATCATGTCCAAACAATATAAAAAGGGAATGCTCTTTATTAAAATTAATCTCTTATTGTGAAAGATTCGTATTTTGAGAGCCCTTTTACCTATATTTCGTATAATACATCTGATAACAATAGGCGATAGAAGAAGCAGAAAAAATAATAATGCTGAAAGGTCGCATGAAATTCGTAAAGTCCCCTCATGTCGCTCACAAACTGGTCTTAGAAGTATTCACCATTTTCTTGTTGTGCACTAGAACGAAAAATGGGGGGAAAAAAAGCACGAAAGAATAGTGAAGAAAGAGCCCCAGTTGGGCCCCTTTTTATTCAATGGATTAAAAGATTATTGTGAAGAACTTACTTCCTACTCACTTCATCAACAACAACAACAACAACATAAAAAGGTGTATCTTTATAAAATCGTAGAGGCAGAAAAATCTTTGCTTTTTAAACTAGAAAATGCATCAAAATGATTTGTGAATAAAAACGACAGAACACCGTTGTGAAATTTGTTAATTTTCTGTATTGAATCGTGAAGTGGAAAAGAATGTTTCTCGCTTTATTGTTGTTTTCTAAGCAACAACAACAACAACAACAACAACTGAAAAAATAGGTGTGTTGGTGGAGGGACGGGTGTTGCAATGGAGGTGAAAAAACCGAGTGAAATCAAACAAACAAAGTCAGTCGGCAGCTATTTAATCCTAGCCTCGGTAACAAAGGCGGCAGAGTCATTAGTAATCCAAGTCGGGCTCTATCGAAGCCAAAGGGTTAAATCAGTGTGGAGTAATTAGTGAATTGGTGACTGGGAGAATGTGGGATGGGCTAAAACAGTACGACTCACTTTCTCTCTAAATATATTGAAGAAGAACTTTTCGCGACGATATTGTCTAAGATGGATTGAAAATGTGCAAACTTAATACAATAGGGATGATTTATTACGACTGTCTGCCCGTGATAACGCCTCCATACCCCCCTAGAAACAATCGCTCCATTGTGAGACTTTATAGATATTTAATGAAAAATTGTGAAATTTGTGAGGATCGTTGGCAATATTGTACGGCAAAAATCAAAAATTGTCCCATCATCCTTTTTATAGATGAAAATGCAGATGCAGCTGATTGTTGGGGTCGGGACAGGCATCACGTGAATCTCGTTCTATCGGAAATCAATGTTCATGGGCCATAAAGACAGGGGACTCATCTGAATCTCTTGCATCATTGTTTCCAATGTGCATTTGGCTAGAATGTTCAACAACAATGCCACTACATGAACATGAATCAAGGTCCGCTGTAGTAATCGAATTCGGAGAAAAGACGTCTCTATCGGCGGCGGCGGCGTCGACACCAACAACGAAACGAACCAGAGACACAGGTGTTGAATAGCAAAATCTTATCAGATTTTTCGATGTGAACGCACTACCACATCAACTGTTTTTTTCTACGTATAAATCCCGATTTAATCGAAGCTGGGGAAAACTTACAATAGATGATAGTAGCATTAAAGGTAGATGAAATACGTATTGTGAAATAAAAGTTTCCGAACTCGATATCGTTGAGATTAGTCCATAATTTAGTTTTGACAACAATAACCTGAACTTTTTACTCTAACATTAACAAAATCCCATTAATCTTTCTATGGTTTTCATAACGAAAATTTCATCGAATAAGCTAAATCTGTATTTATAAAAATCGAATAAAAGTAAACGTTGTTTTGCTTATTTATTTATTTATTTATTTTTTGGCCAGATTAGGGATAAATAGTGAAATCCTATAAAGAGTTTATAGACTTTAGGGAGTTTTCCGATGGAGTTTAGGGAGTTTACCGGCAAGAGAAAGGAAATATAGAATACGTTCGTTTACTGTGTAACAACCCCTAGCTTGCAGATTTATGAAGCTATTTCCCATTTAATGAAACACGGTGCGCTGTGCCGGTGATTACATCCTAATGAGAATGCACTTCGATTTTTTGTTATTGCCCTGAAGTTTGATAGTAAACTTGTGCGTTGTTCGATCGTAATAATAATGTTGGCTGATCGATGGAAATCAACTCACAATCAGTCGCGTATGATTTAGTCAAAAAAATAAAAACAATAGGGAAATGCTTGAGTGGTTTTTTTTTTGTGGTGAATTACAGAACAAGTGTGTACACAGCGCTAAATCTCAGTTGGTAGATGTAAATTGGTAACTTGTTCCAGTTCCACCAACTAACAACAGATTATTCTAATCGTATTATTACTTATTTTAACTTAGTTAAGTACCCCTGTAATCGTCTTTCACAATCCAACACTAAAACTGCCATACTTATACTTTAGATGTTACAACAAATTATCCTTAAGCGTAAGCCCGAACACAAAGTTATGCGTATAATAAAATTGTTGTTGTTGCACACCATCAATAGTAACGTACAACAAAGTCAGTTGAAGCACTTGTATTTGTGGTGAATCACTGTTGAAATTTCGTAATATCCAACAATTTTTTTTTTGATCGTTTTATACGAAATCTACCCACATATAACCCTCTATAGTTCTATATTATCAAGTTTTAATGAACACCCGAAAACGGTACAATCTTCTAATAAATCAGAAGGGACCACCGCCAGATTGAGTTCGTTGTTTTTTTTTGGGTGATGTAATGGAGAGAAATCTACAAACACGATGACCACTACCATTACAACCGGAAACCACCACCACCATCACTAACTATCGTGTGAAATCATTCCGGAATTAATGATTTATAAACATATAGATAATGCGTGTTTGAATGTGTACGTGTATATCGGCTGTGTAGAATTGTAAGCCAAAAATTTTGTCGTACAAGGGATGGAATGGAATGTTTAGTAGAAATTCCTTTATCTTACTCAATATTTCCATAGATATAGATTGAAATCAGTTTGATTAATTGAATTTTTGGATGGATTCCATCTCGTTTTGGTGAAATCTTTATTATTTCGCATTTGATCGAATTAATTTGTCGTGTTAGATAACGTGTAAGTATGTACTCTTTATTTACGATTATTTCAGTTTCTAATTTGTGAAATTTGTTGCATAACAGCAACAAGGACAATGTTGAAGACAAGTGGCTATGAATTTACAGCCGTTAACAGAGAATGCCAACAATGTGCACGCTACTTGATTTACTTTGCTATATGTACACGCTTTTGCACGTATATGAACAACAACAACAACATTTAATTGAAATTACAGTTGTGTTGTTCTATTAAATACGAATCGATGCAGTTAGATGTTGTTTGGCAGTGGCTGCTTCTCGTACAATGCATTCTCCCACTCGTCAAGAAATCATCAGAATTTAATGTGCAATAATCAATATTTAAAGTCGCTTGATGTCACTAAAAACAACGAGTGAATGTAGAAGGATTGCCCTCATAGAATCGTTTGCTATTCATGAATGGATTTGGCAGGAAGTCTCACTCTATAAAAGGGCTTTAGATATCTAAATATGACTTGAATTCAAATAGAACCCTCATTATTGAAGGATTTAATTCTCATCAACGGTTAATTGGACTTTTTTAATTATTAGTGCTATCAACACATTCTAATGGAAATTTTTGTTTGACAGAACTAGATAGATACTGCAGATGACAATTTCGTTTTATGTCACCCCATTTTTTTTTAACATTTACTTCGGAAAAACTTTCTATTTTCGTCGTATAGTCATTAAAATACAAACAACACAGATTGTGTTTAATGGTTCATAATTTGTGGTTGAGCATTAGACGTTGTTAAACCATTTAAGTTTGAACTTTAAGCAATTTGTCTAACTGGGTTTATTCCTAATTGGCCAATTATTATAGCTGCATCTTTCAAAAATACTTACAATTTACCCACCAAAAAAAAATGAATTATTAAAGCGATTTTGTTGTGAATAAATCATCGTTATTTACTGTCAAAGTCAAAATCAAAAAATATCCGCATCTGTCCTAATATTTCTTCTTAGTTTTCAGATGATTGAGTCAATTCCTGTGTCTCTGAGATGTGAACAACCATAGCTACCCCCCTTTTTACGTGTGTACACTACAGAAGAGCAATGTGCACTGATCCATTTCTTTTGGACGGGCTGAAATTTTGCTGCAAAGGAGAATTTGGAAAGTCAAAAAAAAAACTGGTCAAATGGAAAATTGTTGGCAAATTACACATGCCTCTACTTATGGCATAATCCATATTTGTTCAAGCAACATTTGGATTGCTATGGTAACGAAAGTGTCGCTTGATTTGCTTCTGACGATGAAGTACAAGAAGCTATGTATGAGTGGTTCAGTGATCAATCGAAGACATTGTTTCTAAGGACTTTTTGAGGACACAAAGAAGCTCATGCAAATATGGACGAAGAGCTTTAAAGCCTCGTCCACATCTATCGAACGAAAATGTAAACATAGTGTGGAGGTCAATACAAACGCGATCGAATTGGTACGAGGCCCAAGGCATGGCTTGGAAGCCGATTCGATAGTTGTCGGTGCCTCAAAGGAAAACAATTGTTCGCGTTCGATCCTGTTCGCATAATATGGACTGGAGAAACAAATCTTTATTTAGCGGAACACAAACGATTTCATCTACTTCAATCTGCAAATGACGATCACCTTCGTTTGCGTTTGGTTCCAAACTTATTCATTTGCAAACGTTGATTCGTTCCCCATTGTTCGTGATCGTTCGATAGATGTGGCCGGTGCTTAATAAGCTCTCTATGTACATTGATAAAACGTTGATGAGAATATTGTGGATAATTTTTGACATACCCTCGTATACCGGACCAAATCGAGATTGAGTTTAAAAACTAGCAAAATTAAATTAAAATTCACAAAGTTTATACAATCTTCCTTGTTGTTTTGTATGTATTTTCCATGAGTATTTCACCCTGTTTGTATATGTCTTGTTCATAAATCTTTCCAACAACTAAACGGAATTAGTTCTCTTAGTTTGTCTAATAGTTAGTTTTTTTTCTAAATAGGAGTGAAAGTCGAAGATAAATAGAGAACAAATAATAAATATATATTTAAGGCGTAATTGTTGTTTTGTAATTTATCACCACAGATGAACTTGATTTTCATTCTATTGCTTCATTGTTTCAACTTGATTAGATAATTGCGAAACAAATGACTATAAAAACATTTAAATATCCAGTACGGAATCGAATAGAACATTGTCTATCTTTGTTTGTTTTATAAAGAATCGAAATCAAGTCAGTTATTACTGCTTAAGATGGTGAAAGTGGTTGAAGCGAATGAGATAGAAATAGTGACTGGGGGCTGGTGTAATAACGTTGCTTGGAATGGTAAAACGGTCTGGACTTTGTAAACGTGATCAGCATAGAAATCCTGCTTTGTGAACACACACACACAACACATACACGTATAAATATGCAACAAAAAGACTTGCTTGCCTTATTGAAGATTGCAGGAAGTTTTGGATACTGAGCTTGAAAAGACGAATAGGGGAGAACCGAAAATGGTGATACAACAGCATTAAATTTGCAAGACAACATAATCAAACAATTCCTAATAATTCGTAATAACCAAACCACACTTGTGTGACTTCACTCATCTGTTTCATAATATTTGTTTGGAAAATTTTGAAATATTTCTGTGACAATCTTAAGCATAAGTAGCAACAAACAAAAACGTGCTGACAAGTTACGTAATTCCGACACGATTCTCCACTTATTCAGTGTGCGATTTTGTCATCACTAAATTCCAACAAGCTGAAAGAACGTCAACTACTACGACGATGATGATTACAGAGTGTTTGAGCTTGTGGATGTGTGTGTGTGTGTGTGTGTGGGAAAGAGGAGGAAAAAATGTCAACTTAAATATGATGTAGACGAAAAGTGTCGTCGTTGTCGTAGTAGTCGTCCACCCGCTAACACCCACCATTTCCATGATGTTAAAATATAATGAGTGAAATCTGGTTGGTGAGCGCTTCTTATGCAAATATTATCCAAAGAATGATGGTGGAATAGGCATGACGACAAACGACAACAATATCGAGGGATCTCTTATAAACGGATATTCGTGTTATGGGCCAAAGATTTCAACTAGACTTAGATACCATCAAAATATTGCTCCTGACAAACATATGAATGAAAAATGAACGAGAATTCGTAATAAATTAACATCAATGTATAAAAACGAACAAACAAACAAACAAAAACTCAATAATCGAGAATCGAATTAATTCATTGAAATTCTGTGTTAGTAGCTCTATTTACCAAATGGTTAATGTAATAAAACGATACTAAAATATTGCTTTTATTTACATTTTATTGCTAATAGGAAAATTCAGTTATCTGCTACTGATATGGTCGACTAAAATAAACCTCTGATAAATTTAATAATAAAAACATGATTGCATAAAATTGAGTTCTATGGCCTATCTATACACATACAGGTAAAAAATAGATTTATCAGCTTCACACTAATTTGATAATAGTAAAACAAGCAACACAAACAGCAATAATAAAAATTAATACGAAATAGTGAATCGAGTGCTTTAATTTCAAATTATTACAATAGCAACAATGTTGGGGGGATGTGTGTGTGTTTGTGTGTGCAAAAGCAACAATCTGCCAGGTCATATAAACACGTCCATCCCATTTTGGAAGTATCCATTGGAACATTAGTTTAGCGTGTTTATTTGTACAACAATTGATTGAGGCCTAAGATAACACCGCCGCTAGTCCCTTGTCGCTGTTGCTACCAGAGGCGGCGCTAGTCGGTAAGCACACAAGAAAAATGATCAAAACTCAACGTTGGAACACCATTTGTTAACTAAGGAAACACAAATCAACCATCAACTCCAGCAGATGTATAACAAAGCCGATCTGAACCTATAGAGGCCAAGTCTTTGGCTGTACAAAACCAACAAACCATGGCACATAAGCAAACTTGGGTTAATTGGGTAGGCTCCCTAACACTGCTAGGGGCCCCCAAAGTTAACAGTACGCCCCTGCGTACTACTACTGCTGCTCATCATTAACAATAACCAGACAACATAGTTGTGTGATCATTTCAAATTTGTCAAATTATGTTAAAACCACACACATTCTCCCTATTTTGTAACAAACTCTCTCTCTCTCTCTCTCTCTGTTATATTGCGCCCTTTTTCGATGGACAAATGGTATTTAGGTAAATGTATGGACATTTGTAATTCTATAGTAGTTTTCCCTTGATGGAATTAAAATCGTATCAGTTGACTACCGGCTATTTCAGGTTTTTCATCGAATTTAATGGCCACTCTTGTAACCCTTTCGAAATGTAAAGGTCCAAATCGCCCATCTAACACCTGATTCCTCTAACCTTTCCAAACCATTTACATACATCTACATGCAGATATATCTACCTTTACAAAGTAATCTGGAATGTTGAGTTTGGTCGGAATCGATCTATCTTTGTTTGAATGTTATATATATTCAACTACTTACCAATCTCTCTCTCTCTCTTTTGAATTTCTTCGAAATGCTAAACTCTAGTCGGCACTTGTAAGTAATTAATTAAATCACCCACAATGAGAGAAATTCGTGGAAATTTCTCAATTTTTGGCACAGGAATTAATGTTAATTGTGGTAATAAAAGCGTTGTTGGCATAAAAACTGGTGGGTTTTCTCCACCCATTTTTCTTTGAAATAAAACAGTAAAAAAGAACGTGTAATTTAGAATGGGCAAAACAACAACAACAACAACAACAACAATGCAGTTCTTTTAAGGTTGTGTGTTTTATCATTAATTTATCTTTCCACATGTGCGTGTCGGTCTTGTGTCTAATTTCATTTGTTCACATTTTTTTCTTGTTGAAAGATCCAAGATTCTTCTTGTTCAACAAAAGTCGATTGTTATTTGATTCGTTTGGTTTTCATTTTGGTTGCGGGCTTATTAGTTTTGTTATTAATTAGCTAATGTCGGAGGTGTCTGTTGATTTTGATGTAAGCAACGAATTTGTTATTCTGCAACGGTAGGACTGGGGGCGGTTCTTGTTATCGCCACCCAAAAACCTTTCTTGATTGTCCAACAATAAAACTACCCGTCTTCAATCTTGATTAGTTTTGATACTAAAGATAAACTGAATGTAGTTGGAGAATTTCGCTGACTAATTGTGGACGTATTTGAATTGTTGATGTAGTTTTGTATTGATTTGAAGGAATAGGTGAGATCTACAATTGCACACATAGACAATGTCCGGTAAATTTTCCCATCATCTATCTCTTTTCATTTACTGTACGTACTTGTGAAACTATCTGGAAAGTTATAACCCTGGCCAAATTGACGGTAACTGTTTGTACCAACAGTCCTGTGGAACGTTTCGGGAATCTTGATGTTTGACATGGCCATAAGGGACTACGTTTCAGAACTTTCCTATCATCATCGCTTTTCTTTCTTACATTTCAAACTTCTTATAATCAAACTATGAATGTAATGGTGATACATCATCATGAATTTTCTTTAGTGAAACAACAGACAGTTGGAGAAACATTTTCAAATAAAAGATGGTTGCTGTAAAGTTTCCACACACACACACGCACAAAACAAAAATAACCTGAAACTACTACATGATTTAGGAGTAGATTTCCCATATCCGTTTCTCAAGTTAATTCAATGATAACAATCTTAATATGAGAAGGGTGAAAGTTTCCAATTTTCCCAGTTGAATAATTGCTATTTAAAAGGAGATAATAAAGGCAATGGTTATTGATCAGAACTTGACTTTATTAAAATTGAAGCTCAGTTAGTTAAAACTATTTATAGAAACAATAATTTCTATTCGAATGTCAAGATCGATTAAATAACTTGATTGTTAATTAACGTATTTTTTTTGGCCTTCTAGATTTTATAAGATATGAATGTGGTATTTGTTGTTGAACTGTCGAATTCAGACATGCAACATGCAACAACATCACAAACACTGTTTTAACTACCCTTCTTGTTTCTATTGTTGCTGCTCCTAGCATACGGCATATCTCGTTAATCATATTGTCATTTCGATATTAATTAGACCATTAACTGTGTAATAATTTGTCAACTGTTCTAGACTAACCCTTCAACACATAGGTACAATTAAAAGTAACACCCTAAAAAATCACCGTGACACTAGATTTTTCTAGTAATCAGTTGAAAATTATCGCTCACTCACAAGTTGAAGTGTAAAGTGCTTTTGTAGTCTGTAAAATGCAATGGGACTATAAACTTGGTAAATAACGCTACAGTAACGGTGGCAAAAACAGCAGTTTGGAAGTGGTTCACATAGTTCCATTCTAGATATTTGTGTTTAGAACATGAATCAACCGCCAAACCTCACCACCAAAAAAACTATCGAAAATCTCTCACAAAGCGAACAAATCCAAACTAACAGAAACTACGAATCTACCTCAAAGAAGGCCGGGCTCCATTGTTTCCCGTAGTACCAGCATCACTGATTGGATGCCATCGGGAATCTTTGCCACTACCAGTTGAGTCCTGCAATACTCAGCATTGGAGAGGATTCGACCAGCTAGCCTCACAAGGGACAAAATATTAATAATGATAATTGCGCATAAATAAATTAAGCCTCGCTTTGTTAGTCAAGTTGTTGTGTGGCATAATTGTAGCCAGATTACTTGGGAGGTCTTTAGTTTGAACATAGAAGAATTGTTGAAAGTCACACGTTAAGCTTGGCTTATTATGATGGAATTCTCTGTCAACGTTCAAGATTTATAGGTGATTAGATCTAAATTACCCATTTTTGCTTGTTTTTTTTTGTACGTAATGCGTCTGGTCTATAGATGCAATCATTCTAATACTGCTACCACCATTTCCCATCCAATTCATTGTTGCAAGAATTCTGGTAGGTGTGGTTGAATATTTCACAGCCATCTGTTCAGTATTATTGTACACATAGACTCTTCTAAAAATACAACAATGTAACGTTTTTAGGGATGTTGTAGTATTGTTGTTGTGCTTTACCATTCCATTGTTAACTTAATGTCAAATAATAGAGAAACGGACACTTCATAAGAATGAATTTGAAAATAGATGGAACAAGAAAAGAAGACAAACCAAAAAAAATATACGATAGTTATCGTTTGTTTAAATAGTGTTTGTTGTTTGTTTGTGTACGGGTGGCCGACTTTTTGAATTTTTATTGGAAATTACGATCTTGACTCTTTTATTATATCCATCTTCTATTGTTGTTATTTTCGGTATTTATACCTGGATATAATCTCCTATATTTATTATGGGCATGACTTTTTGTTTTTCGTAGGAGAAGCTCAAACAAAAAAACATTACTTTTCTGTACGTTGTCTAATGATTGATTAAGGCCCAGTTTATCTTCCACGACTAATGTTCTCCTCAATCTAACCGATGGCGATCGAATCGGTTCTTCTTTGGGATTTGCACAGTGGCTCAATTCAAGTTTGAGTAGCAACAAGCGTTGAAAAATGAAATTGTCGGCTTAGCATCGTTGAAGACTGAGGCTAAGCTGAGGATAAGGAAAGGCGGATGAACTGGGCCTTGCTGCCTAAATTCGATTAAAAATATTCACCCACATATCGTCATTTGTTCAATATATTCATGTCATTCACTTGTTAATGGTTGTTTCATTCAAATAAAGCCAATAAAATCTCAAAAAAAAGACAAAAACAAATAAACAATAATAAACTAAATTTCTTTATATACAAATATCAGTATTATATATATAACTGGAGATATGTGACTAACTAGAAAGTAGATGGAGATGAGAAAATAAATGATAATATACGAGTGGCGCTCTATTAAATATGAATGGATTAGATGGAGATTGAAGAGAGAGAGAGCGAGAAAACACGAGATCATAAAGAAAATCATACGAAAAAAAGCACCAGTTTCTCGTATTTGGAGATGATCCATCAGCCAACTTATTCAGTTGTATTGATTTCAATTCATGGCTAATTGCGAAATTCCAGACATTAATAAAGAAAACAAAAAACTACGTTAACGTCAAACACATAATTGCGTATTTTTGGATAATGCGGCAACGTTAACGCTATTTTTTGAACTATGTTTGAAGTGGATAGATTTAATTTTTTCCAGTTGGAAACAAAAGACATGGAAAACTTCCTGGGTTTTTTGGAATAAATGCTAGTGGTGGTGGTGGGGAGAGGGTGATTGGGAATCAGGGTTGTGAAGAGAGAGAAGGATCTCTGGCGGCAGCGCGATGGGGTGTTCAATTCTCTGGCTGCGTCATACAACTGAAAACTGTTCAGTTTAGTTGACTGGCGACGTCAGATGCATCGAGACGCTCATATCGCCACAATATCCGACTGGAACGTCCGCCGTTTTTAATAAAAATAAAGTAAATCGCATCCAGAATGTCTTGTAGTGTTTATATAGTGATCGATTTTTATATATAGTGGTGTGGAATTTCGCACGGAAATGTGCAATTTTTGATAATTATTCTTATCAATATTATCATTGTTTAGAGATGAATTGTTTCGGAGATTTGTGACAATAAAATTAGAAAATTAACATAAACGAAAAGACAAAAACAACAACTAAACGGTCTAATATAAACGAAAATCAACAACTATTGCACATCAATCAGTTCCTTTTAATTTAACGGGCAATTATCGTAAGAAAAACAAACTTGTTTTAATCGAATGATTGGTTCAGTTGCATCCAAATTCTCAAAATACACGGAAAATAGAAAGAGAAATGCCACCGGGTCGTTTAATTCGATGAAAAAAAACATTGGAACGTAGACGATATGAAAATTTCATTGAAATGCCCATCGTTTCGGTTTTTTTTAAATTTTATTTGTAACAAAATCCACTAACGCTTTCGCAGTAATTTAAAGCATTATTCAAAGAAAATAATACGGGGGTTAATTTAGGCCTTATATGCGTATATGTGTGTATGGAAATGCATTCTTGTCCACGACTTTACGTGTTGTTGTTGTTGTTGTTATTATTGTCGTTGGTGTGGCGTGTTTAATCTATCTAATCGAACAACACTGTGATTGTTTGTTAAAATTAACGATTTTTCGTTTGAATAACCGAGAAAAAGGACTGTAAATTATGGATCATCATCAAATATTGAAATGCTGGCTGTCAGTCATCGTTGGAGTTTCGATTTTCAGTACAGTTACAGGTTAGTTTCATTTTTCTTCTTTCTGTTTTTTGCTATCCCATTTTATTTGCAATTGAACGGACCGGTTTCGGCTTTATTTATATTGGCAAGTGTCGATGATGGTCTCCTAACATGGTCTAAATCGGTTTTCAATCAATTATGATTATTTTTAGAATTATTGGAACGTGTTATTGCGTGTTATCGTGTATTACATATTTCACATAAATTCTCAGTGTTTTAACAGTGAAAGGCGTGTATACGAATCCACGTATACATTTATGGGTTTTGGGATAAAGTGTGCCACATTCAAAGGGTTAATAATAATGGTCTTCGAACGGTGTGTGATAACTGTCGATTACATTATTTAAACAACAACAAATATTCGCTTTTTAATATATTATTATAAAGATAACTGCTTCATGTTTATTACATGCATGGCCATAGGCTTTTTATGTGTGCCATTAAATTTTTATAAAAAGATGTCAAATTTATCCTCAAACTTTCTTGATTAAAGTAAACAAACTGGAAATGTTACTGTTGAATCCATATAAAGCTTAATTAAAAATTTAAAGTGTAATATAGTCGCCTTTATTTGTTCAATTATCTTATTTTACAAATGTCAATGGCTATACAAAATCTTTCAGACACTAAAAAAAATAGGCTGATGCAAACACAATTAGTAGTAGCACCACTTAAATTCCGCTTAAAGTCGAACGTTTCCCAAATATAATCAATCGTATGCTTGTGAAAATTTAGGCGGATTTTAGCTACGCTTAAATGTGTGAAGAGTAACCGGTCCATAACTCTCATTCCTATTGGACATTTAACAAGAAAAACATTAGATACATTTAGTAGTGCGATTTTACACTATTTCGCTTGTCGAATGTAACGATAATTCCACCAATTTTAATGGGAATCAAGCCTACATTCTGTTTATTTCGTATTGGACATAAATGCGGTACAGTTCGTTGGTAACAAATCCTGCATTTCTAAGGGCCCTTCTTAATTGTCGACTTACGATAGAGCACACCTTAAATAAACACAGTCATATATCTGAATGTTTAACGAAACAATTAATCAATTCACACTAGCAACGACAAACTGTAAACCTTAGACATTCAGACGCGACAATCAGACAAAAATATGTGGAATACAATTAAAAAAAAACAAAAGCAGACTGAATCAGACAGAGGTCGTTTGTTTGGCGAGGACGGATTGTGGCAAAGATGAGCGGATCAGGGCCGGCTCTACACTTAAGTACAACAAACACCGGCTTAAAGCGGACCGGAGGGTTGGAATTTTTTTAAATTAAACCATTGACAACGCGAAAACTACCCCCGTATCGGCATTGTGCCGAACGTATAGTTCTTTGGGGTATCCAATGTGGGTAAACGTGTAACAATGATGCCAATACGGGTACCCTGTGTGTGTGTGTGTGTGTGTGTGTGTGTGTGTGTGTGTGTGTGTGTGTGTGTGTGTGTGTGTTGTTATAAAAGACAACCTTCCAAAAGCTTCGCGCTTAAGTCAAGAGTTGCAGTTATGTAAGCGGCACCATTAAGCCTTGATTGTGTGAATGCACCTTTACTTAACTGTATTTGGAAATTGATAATATTTCAATATTATTTCTAAATACTTCAAATAATAAATTAAAATTGATATTATAATCCATATATTAATAACAAATAAGCTCCAATTTCAATCTATCTATTGATGATATTCATAAATCTTTAATTACTTTATTTATATCGAAATAAATATATTATTTATGAAAAGGGTCATATTTAATCAAACCACAAATTAGTCAACATTATATGATTATATGGAATATTGACAGATAGAAATACCAATAAACTACCATCACAAAATTACACAAACATTAATGTTGATGATATAATTAGAGTGATTGTCAACAGGACTTTCATAAATTGATTGAATTCATCTTGAATATCGAAGATTTTTGATTAAAATTTAACTATTTTAGAAAATTTACGACACGTGTCCACTGAGGTCAACTGCCTCTATCTCTATCTCTCACATACTCACACACACACGCACACTTATAGTATATCTACGATTCTTTAACTTCTACACCCTTATTTTAACTACCTCATAAGTCTTCATGGGTTGAAAGGTTTAGGTAACATATCTTAAACGAATACTTGTAAAAGGTTTTACAAGGATACAGAGAGTAGAGTGCAACCTGTGATGATAATTAGAAAACTTTCAAGTGTTACAAATTTTCTTAAAAGAATTATATCACCCCTTCTTCGCACACAATATTCCAAGTTGCTGTTTTATGTACTTTTTAAATATCGCTCATCTCCCCCTAATTCTTTAAGAAGATGACAGGAACTCAATCAAATTAATTAAATGATGAGAATAAAGATAATCAAAATGTTTCTATTAAGCATCCTCTTCCCCTCTATCTCGTTCACTCTATTTATGGCCCTTTTAGGTGTCTTTGATCAAAAATTAATTTTGTAAATAGTTCAACAGTTGTATGGTGGACAAAACGCATGCGTGTAGACGTCGTTATTGGTAGTTTGCGCCAGCGCAATTGTCCTTTTCCAACTGGTTTTTGTTGTGTTAATCACGTTAAATTGATTTGGAAGACTATGCATGTCTCGTAATTGGTTTAATTCAACCAACACAATATTGATAATAAATTCAATTGTTGTACAAATACAGCAGTATATAATCATAGTAACATTAGTCAATGTAACAATATCTAAGTAAATCGTTGCATGCTCGCATAATTCCGTTTTGAAACTATCAAAATGTATGGAATTGATTTTGTTTTTCTTCTTCCCAACACACACACCATTAATCATGTTGGGAATCTTTACACTTTTCACTAACTAAACCACAAAACAATGGATTTTTGTGTGGTGTTAGTGTGCGGTTGTGAAGTAACCGCCTTTACAGGAACATTCACCCTGGTATTAATTTCGTTCTAGTCCCTTATACATAGATAGGGACAAGACAAACGATGTATATATGTAACTATTGTATTAGCGCCAACAATAATGAATCTTAAAATAAATGAACTGTCTCACTAGAATGTGAGGGTGATCAGTGATTAGTAGCCGCTTCACAATCTGTCTTTTTCTAATTGTGTACAGATTTTCTTTTGCTATCCTCCACTATACGTGTGTGTGTATTGGGATAATTGTCTTATCTTTACGCATATTGTTGTTTGGTGTATTCTAAATAATATAAGAGAATCGTATCGAAGTGGGGGAGACGTTGCGTCAGTTCCTGCTCCTTGACTTGATTTCTTCTGCTGCATGAGAGGCAAGTTGATACATTATTGGATTACCGTGTCAACGGTGATGAAGGAGGCGTTGCGGCAATAGTCGAAATAGTTCTGTGCGGGAAACTGTTCTCCCTTTTCGGCCTTAGGGATTGTCATCTTCACGATTCCCAGTTGAGACTATTACAAACAAGTATCCAGTCTCCACCCTATTCTAATAGTGGCAGAACTATACATAAATTTCGTTTTGTTGCTACTGTTGTGGCAAAAGGTGGTCGTTTTTGAAGCATAATATCTTCAAATTTCGTTAGTTCACAGTGAAATTATTTGTTTTAATCTTTTGATTTACAATTTCGATGCATTATAGGGTGAGATATAGGGAAGCTCTTCTATATATGATAGATACGTTTACATATACATGTAAAACTAAAAATCCAACGTTAAATGTGTGATTTATAGGGACAAACATGTCGTCTAGTATATTTCATGTTGTCAACACTGTTTTTATGCGTCTGGTACAGTTGGAACAGTATTTGTTTTTAATTCATATTTATGTTAGTGTCTACGTTTCTTTTTTAACGTTTTAATCTCATCCCATCACTTCTTCGTTGGTTTTTTTTTCGTTGTTTTTTGTTTTTACCCCCAACCAAGCTTCAAACTCTCCATCATCCTTCTATTGCAAAACGAGATCTGATTAATTATTGTAAATTACCGTAATCAAGGGATCATTCCTGTATTCGGAGAACTTTGAGTTGTAGGAAGACGGAGAAAAAAAATTAAGCCAACGAAAACTTTACAAATATTAAACTTTTGGGGGGGGGGGAGATGAAGGTAAAAAGGGTGATTAGATTCACCGAATGTGTTGTTTGAAAAAGACGCACAATTGGAAGAGGGTGAGGACTACCACGTCTGTTTCAATATTTAAAGAAGTTGAAGAGAGAAGTTTTTAAAAAAGTGCTGACCTATTGCTTAAAATCAACACAGATGGTTGGATTTTTTATCATGACAGAAAATTGAATGACAACGAAACAATTGTTCTCAAATACTACCGTAAAATAGGGGTTGGAAAGGAGTGGCCCTATCAGCTTTGTATTAATACACAACAATTAAAAAAAATTGTGCGTGTAATCTTTACGCGCGATTGAAGAAAAACTTGTTTGACGTTTATGGCACATATCATGAAACGATTAAACTTAACTTAAAATATTACAGTTTAGTTATATTCATTAATGATATACTTTACAAAGAATAACATAAAGCTATATATTCACATTATGCATTAAAAATAGGTATAATTGTCTACAATTATATGTAGATTTTGATTTTATACATTTTCACCCTTAAGTGTGGGTATGTGGAATTCATTTAAAAATACGAGAAGATCTATACTCTGACGATTTGGATCTGTGCGACTTGACTTGACCGTTGTCAAATTGACAATTGTGGCTCGATTTCAATTGCTTTAATTGCCTTAAAGTTGACTACATTTAAGTAAACCGTATATAAATAAATATTTGTTTAACACTACTTCAATTTGATTGTAAAGCTTTACACAAATAAGTCTGATTTTTTTCAAACATTCTTCAACCTTTTCATATTCGCAGAAGTGGACTGGTTACCCTCAACAGTATTTATTTTGAAATATATTCATTGTAAGAACACCTCGTAGATTATAGTGGCAATTATTAGGTATGTTCCCACCCACAATTCTAGATTGTTTGGTTGATGACTAGACTACGCATGTCCAGTTAGAAACTGATCACAAAGTACTTTCAAACATCACCAGCTGGACCGCATTTCTATTGAATTCATTCAATTTGCAGTTTCTGATGAGAGTATATTTGATTTTCTTAAATCAATCGTCCCGTTTTCCATTACCATCTGCTACCGTGTGGAAAATGAGCATTTCCGAAGCATATTTTTGGAAATCTATAGATTTCAACCAATGACAGACGTTTTAACATGTTAGGTATTTAAAATTGTGGTTGCTTAGCAACATCTATACATTAATGCAATCGAGTACTTTCGGGTGCGCAACACACGATGGAATGTCGGCTGTATCCGTTGGATCGTAGAAAATCGTTTTCATTTATAGTACACTTTTCATA
Organism: Meloe dianella; assembly: GCA_028455855.1. Lineage (NCBI taxonomy): Eukaryota > Metazoa > Arthropoda > Insecta > Coleoptera > Meloidae > Meloe > Meloe dianella. Next base: position 660,886 of record JAPTHL010000074.1, read on the forward strand.
TGAAAATTCACGAGCCCAATGGCTCGATGGTTAACGTTAGGGATTTACGCCTAGAAGTCCGGGGTTCAAACCTCGGCACGGTATGAAAAAGGATTTTCAGAATTTTCCTCTTCTTATAACCTGAATTGTTAATTTGTCCAAGCCAGAAAGTACATGGACCAGTTAGCAAGATTAGGATGTCTGTCCCTAGCCCCCCCCTTGCAGGCCCATCATCGTAGAAAAAACGTCTAGAATTGGTGAAATAAGCAGTAACCATCATCCATAAAAGGGCATAAGCGCCCAGGGCTTGGTTGAAATGAGCAGTAAACCACAATCCTTTTTTCCTTTTTAAACATAAAGTTAAACACAATAAGAAAAATTGTGTGCGATCGAAGTAAAACTTTCTGACGTTTATGACACATATCACTGAAACGATTAAACTATTTTATATTCTATATAAACTTCGTTAATACCACTACCACTTTTTGAAGAATATTCGTTCATTAATTAAATTAATTGTGAATAAGAAATTAAATTAAAAGTTAAATCAGCCCATGTCAATCTACCCAAAATTCAAACCTGTTCTCCTATTCCTACAACCAACCAATAGCTTTCCTGATGTTGTAGTCACATGACTGAGAAATATCACCAGAAATAAGATACCAACTTTACATCTACGGAGTTTCTAAATTTCGTTACATGAAGTTGGAAATTTTAGTATTATTAGGATTTTAGTCGAACTAAATATTTTAAATTGCGGAAACTATTTCGACCGTTACTTCCGTCAAAAAGAAAATCTGAGTTACCCCCCAAGTCGCGTCTAAAGAAGTTTTACTTCAAAAACTATTTGGAAAGGGTTAGATCATCGCCATCTAAAGGTGGACGATCACCGGACATGCGAACAGTGCAACGCCATTAGCACGTTTCTCTTCATTTTCTTCTCCAACGATAAAGAGATGCATAGCCCTAAGCGTATATATATATATATATATATATATATATATATATATATATATATATATATATGTTAACTCCAGATGAAATACGAATCCAAATTCGTTACGTACAGCTAGTGAGCGTCCACCTTAAGAGTTATTAGGTGTTTGGTTCGAGCCGATCAGTCTGGATTGTTGCGCGTGTGCTTGAAAGTCTCGTGCATTCTCCTAACGATTTCAGGAACGTATCTCACAATTTTTTGTTGCAGGTGAGACGACCTAAGTCTTCAAATTGCTGAATGGCAAGTTGATTATTGATTAAACATTAGCAAATTGAAAGTTGAAACTTTTTGTTTTATCATAATTCAACTAGAAACTTTTCTACAACAATTCTATTCATCCTTTCCCATTTTGGCAGGCAAACTTATCCAATGTTATAATCTAAACGTTAATTAATCAGTTAATTAATCCAACTTGTTTGATGACATGTTCATCACATACAGGAATTGTTGATAATTGTTGGTGGTATAGTTTAGATTTGGCAATTTAACGAACAACCAACCACCACCATCTACGACTCATTTTCATACATTTATGATAAATGATCAGACAAGTACACCAGATGAAAACGTGTTGCTCAACAACCACCATACTTGCATTTCGTACAGATAAACATGACAAAATGGTGGAATGTAGCCGACATGTCCACCCCTTTGTCATCATCATCATCATCATCATCATTATGTGGTACATGTTGTAGCGAATATTCATCATGTTGAAATTGTTGGTTTAGACATGAGATCTTTTTTAGATTTATGTTGATATTAATCATGAAATCAACGTAATTTTTCTAAACAATAAAGAAACAACCCGTTCGGTCGGCGGTTGTTATTAAACTTTTCCATTAACACTTGAGAGTGGATCTAATAATCCACCCGATATGATCAACAACAGCAAATTTGACAAGAATTCGCCGCCATGATTAATTATTATTAGAATGGAGCAAATACGAGTTTTTCAGTTTGTTTTATTTCAACACCACTAGCCGTTAATACGTTGTTGTCTTTGATCCCAACATACGCTTAATTGAAAATCGATGTTCGTGTTGTTTATGTGAATGGATTTCTTTGAGTAAGTCGAAAATAGAAATGAGGAATGCCGAATGAAAGCAATGTTTTTCGTTCTACTCTCATTCCGTTTTCGTTTTTCTTTTTTTGCAACAATGTTTATTGAGTATTCAGTCAAAATATACAACCGAGACAATATTTCCAAGTTAAAATATAAATCGGCCACATTTTTCAACATGAACGGTTCTAGGCTGTCCAACAATTTATCTTTTTGGTCTGCTTCTATCTGTGAAAAATGGGGACGGACCATGTGAGACGTGAATCGGTCATTTATTAGTGGGCAAAAATTTTTGTCGGATGATTTATGATTTAATCTTTTACTTGGATACGTTGCATCATCATGATCAAATATTTAACGAAAATTCCACATAGTCCTCGGTGATTTATAATTGTTGAATTGTCATAATTCGGGCGAGTGTGTGCTTGACATTAATCTGGATCAAAGTCTCTCTCTTTCTCTATATATAATACAGTGTGTTCCATTTCCGTTGATACTTAACACTATTTTGTATTTTAAACTATGCTTAACGAGTTGCTGAATAGTCGATTTCATAGTCAATTACACACACAGCGAGAAAGAGACAGATAGACTATACAGAGGCCACTAATCAGCACCAACATCAATGACTTTTTAATGATAACGACATTAATTGAGGGATTACACCGACTACATCCATAAAAATTTGAATAAATCCCCAAAAATCCCGAAATTTATGTTATTATTATTGTCATTATCTTTATTTAAATTTGTTGGTAAGTTTAGAAGGTTCAATTTTTATAATCATCCGATGATTCGAACTAATTAGAACATCAATTTCAATTTTTAGTTGTTGTAGTTTGTAATGATGATGACAGTATTAATCATCAAAAAATAAAAAAATGACAGCATAACTAAGAGATGACATTGAAGAATCCTTTCCCTATTAAGGGCTAAAGGGAAAAAAGCCACCGAGATTACGAGGCAATTTCCATTCTTAATTATTCACCGCATCATCTTATAAGATAACACTTTAACGTAATTAATTTTTTTTCTTCTTCTCCTTCTCTGGCCGCCTTGTCCCGTATTCTCTTTCATTATGCTTAGTTGACACCGACAACACGTTATCTTTGAAAAGTGGTTGTATAATGGGTGAAGAGAGAGAAATAGAATCGATTTAATAGAAAAGAAAAGGCAAGAACTTATTCGAGATTCATGATCTTTTATAAGTATTTTGGAAGGGTCTGTTTGGAAAAAAAAACAAAATGAGTCGTTTATTAATCTATTCATTATTTCCATGTAATCGTATGTAATCAAACTCAACTTTCTGCTTGTTTGTCTGTAACTGGCTTAAGTCGGTGTGAGCTACTCAAATTGAAAACATTGCTTTTAATGCTAAAGTCGCGTTTATCTTGCTTTCCTTATTGTCGACGTTAGTTCGACACTGGCTTAAGTCACCAATATATTACGTGAGCACGTGACCCATTTGAATTAAACAGAATGCAAGTGTATGGCGAATTATATTCGCGGAATCTTAGTGCGAGCATGGACTGGGCTTAAGTGTTGCGTACTAAAGTTGAGGCGCCTACATTGATCGTTTTCCTCTATCATATATCGATGGTATTATTCGAAACCGTGTACACTTATCGATTCGTTTATTTACGTCCTAGTAGAAAATAAAATTACCAGATCCTATTATACACGAATGTTGAAATCTTCTTAAATCGAGAATAAAAAAAAATGAAATAAAACTTTTTCCATTAAGGATTTAGAAAATCAATAATTCCATTTCTTTCTATTTGTTATTTGAGTATTTTCTAGATGGATTTATCTGTACCAAATTCTACATCTCCATCTATGCAAACTCAATATAAATTGTTGTGTATTATGTGTGAAACTTTAATTAGTCATAGTTTTGTTTTTGCCAAATGTAGAAACTAAATAATAATCAAAAAACGTTGAGATAGGAACAAGACAGAGAGACTTGGAACCAATTCGGAGAGATAATAATCGAATATTAAAAGAGAATAAGACGGGGACGACGACAAAAAAAGAAACGACAACAAGCTGACTTTATAAGATCCAGAAAGCTTTATTAGACTCCGATCTTTTCCAGTTTATCTCTTGATTGTTTTGTGAAGAATTATTACACAGAAACATTGACTTTTATCTTATATCAAAGTAGATCTATTTTATAGACTCAATCTAGTAACTGTCATTTGAAATTACGTCTAGATGGGAATAACACGACCCAACAAACACACGAAATGAAACAAACGCATAAAACAAAACAGCAACAACAACCACAAAAAAGCAGATATTTATCAAATGTTGATTGTTGACTTTATTAAATTTCCCGTAATTTAGGTAGCTTTTGTGTTAAAATAAATGTAATTTAGGATTAAAATTCAGTTATTTACTACTACACAGCATCTACATACAACAATCTCGTATCTTCTATTTGAATATTCGTGCAATATATTCAACCCAAGTAAGGACTTTATGGCTTAGTTCTGCCAGGATTACTTGCTGTTAAATGCCCTTCTAATCCTAAATTCTGTCAAGTGTAATGATGTAATTGTGGGCGCCCCGGGTTAACCCTTCCTCTCGAATTTTCGTGAGAATAACTTTCTTTCATTGTCTGTTGTAAAGGTAGAATCAATCGAGCAATTATTATCAGTGAATGATTAACAATAAATCTGTCAATGTTTTTGCGTATTTATCTATTAAAGGGCAGCATGAATAATTTCGAATATTGTCCCCTTTTTTATATTGTTTCAATCTCTAACCCAATACAATTGCCCTCTCTCTATAACGAATAATTTATGTTCCAATATAAGAGAACAGTTTAGTGTCCAGTCACCCTATTCTATCAAACATTCATGGATTGGGCGCGTTTTTCTTGAATTTTCCACATCTTCCAGATGTGATATGCACAGAAAGCTTATGTAGGGAGAGAAGAAAAGCAACAAGCATATGTCAAGTGATCGTTGTAGATACAGTCGGTCTATTTCGACTTGACCCACTATTACGTAGATAAGAAAGTATAAATCGGCACATCTTTCCTAATTTGCTGTTTTTACACAACACTGGTCAGGTTTTATCCCTAAATTTGTTTGATTATTGTTTAATTTTTGCAAATTTTTTTAGCCCTGCCTCTAATCCTTGGTTTTCTATAGATACACGATGTTTTTTTACGCGATTTGTTGCACGTTTACGAATACCCCTCAAAACATCGTAAAAGAACGGAGTCGTACTGTATGTGTCGTGTAACCTTTCATTCGCCTGTGTCTGTTCTCAACAACTTTCATCATGTGCCGTGTTGTACGGGGATTTCCCCAATTCGCAAGTGTTCACTGTGTTCGGGGTGCAACCGTGTTATACAGGGCGCTCATACGGTACATAATCGGTCAATATATAGGTGGAATAAAACCGTGAAAACTTTTTTCCCATTTCCAATCTAATTTCCAACGGTAGACTGGTAGAAAACTGTAAGTTGCACTAATTACAAGGGCGTGTCAAAACTATCGTAAATGCTCCGAACACCTCAGCTAACACATAATGAAGATTTGCACGCCCTATATCTTAGCATCCCTAAGCGATCGCCTAACCGGATCGAAATCAAACACAAAAATCAATCATAAAAAGCCAATAAATCAACTGATTCTACCAATTTTAATGATTAAGGGTAGATTTTGTAGGTTTTATACTAAAATACATAAACGATTTTAATCCATCTAACAAATATTGAATAATGTACAGAGATAGATTCATATATTTACACGTACAACAAACATACACACACACACACACACACACATCAGGACTTTAACGTTGTAAAATAAACAAATTGTTAACATAAGTACAGCGAGTTACGTTTAATTTCAGCAAATGTTTGTTCGAATCACTGAAAATAAATCAATGGCATGACGAGAGTCTCGTTTTTTTTTGTGCATACATTCTTCTAGCTTTCTTCTCTACTGAAATGACAGCTGAAAACTTTTTAATATCCGAACACAGCCCGCTGGTAACTAATCAGAATTCTTTTAAAAACTCGAATTGATGGTGGTGAATCTTAAATGAGGCTCGTTTTTGTTTTTTTTGGTTCTTTTAAGAGATCCACGTCTATCGACGAATTTGTTTTTTATTATTTTTTTTGAGAAAATAATATTCCAGCTTTTATGTGTATTATATATGGACAAGGTGCAAAAACGACAGCCACATATACTGGTTGAGGGTTCGACATGCCACTTACTGGAGATCTCTTGAGACTCACGAAAGTCACTATCTAGAATAAATACGAATTTCCAACTAATCAGCTTAGAAATTACAATTTATTTATGGGGAAATTTGATGTTACGCTAATCAAATTTTACCAATAGTGGAAATTCGATTGGGTAAATTCAATGAATCGATAAATTATAGTTGTGCTAAAATGACGTGGCTTCTGTTGTTTTTAGGGCCTTTCTATTAATCTAAACTTAAAATAAACGACACAGACAGATCTATGGATGATAAACACCGGTATTTTCTCTTCAAACAATAGATGAATAGTTCACATACAAAACAGCATGGAATCAATCGATTTTGTATATTAATTAACATTGTATTAATAACTACATTTGATTTGAAACGTTCTCTATCATTATCGGTGCGTTTAATTTGATTAAGAAAATCGTCAAAATTCAAAGGTGGTGTTTTGTTGAATCACGTCACAAAGCAAAGAAGCAAAAAAAAACAGCAAGCGAAAACGGAACGAAGCCAGAATTGAATCTCTTTGATCTATTTCCGGCTGAAATTCAAGATTGAAGTGATGAGGACAAAGTTCCTTCCATTTATCTATCTCCCATACGTATACACATGATGGGCTTTAATCATTTAATGGCGACACATTACAATCAACTTTGTGAATGATGTGGCTACAGTTTAGTTTCTACTGTTACGAATGTCTAACAAGAAACAAGTCACAGACTGATTGAAATGTATATATTATACAATAAATGGCAGTATTAGATGTTAATAAATTAACATTCAACAGGATTTGATGCAAATTTTGTTCATAAAGGATAAAGGATCTATCCAACTGTTGTACAACAAATTGAACAAAACAATGAAGTCAACAAATCCAAACGAGCGTGAACGAACGCAAACGAACATAGGCAAACAATTTATATCTACTGTAGACACGGTTATAACGCAAATTTCTTTAACGTACCAAAAATATCACAACTACTATTCACATATAATGCGATTTTGTGTACAACACGCTACTGATTCTGCTTCATAATTTTGTGTACATCACAATCAACAAGCAGCGGCATTATTCGCGTTATGCGAGACACATACTGGTACAGCGCGCTTGCCAATAACGCGAATTCTTACAACGGGGTCATACGGGTGTTTACTGTACTTTCGTGCTTCCCGTGCACAATGCACAAGTACGATCGAATGCGCACGAATAGTTTGACGTACAAGACATGAAGGTGGATTAATGCTTGCTTTCGTTTTTGTTTGTTCGTTCGTTGTTGTATGCGGATAAGGCTTTCAGTTTTTTTGAAAGTATTTGAGAGCACTAACTTTGTTCGCTTTCCCCTGGTAACTCAAAAACACTTGCAGACATCAGTATTGTATAAATATGGGAAACTTGTACAAGCAGCTTGTGAATGTGATTACAAGAACAAGTCTATTAATTACCGATGATTATTGTTACAATAATTGTCGAATTAGAGGTTTGAGATCAGAATTTAAGAATACTGGCATTTAAAGTCAACATCAACAATAATGAATTAAATTGTTTTGTATTGTTATTGGAATTGGTATTGGAAACTGGTTGAATCAAAAGCAAATACAAACACAATCACACTCATACAATGGAATCTTCCGGCTAATTTCTAATATATTTGCGACAACAGCGTCATTAATTGGTTGTTCTATTTGTTAGTTTGTTACTCCGTATTCTGTATCTGTATTCTTGTCTTCATTTCTATATTTAAAATTTTACAAATTTTCGTGTACGGCTTGTGAATTTCTTAGTCTAAATCGGGATAAAGACAACGATTTTGTTGAAGAATACCAATAAGTGCATCTTAAAGCTGTTTCGCATCTATACACTAAAGAGGTTTAAAGGATTATTGTTTCGATTCAAATGCGTTCTTTTGTCTTTCCAACCCCCCTATCATCAACTGTTACCCTCAACAAAAAAATATTTTGTTGTTGTTTTATTTCTATATAGATCACAGCAAGCTTTCATCTTCATTATTTATTAAAATCTGGGGATTTTTGACACTCCATCAAATGACAGATGAGATTCTTCTCAAGATACGCCTTTAGAATTCAAATCGAGAGGGTGAACAATAAGGTTAATAAATGGAAAATGTAGTTTATTAACGCTTATTTTACTAGCCCCTTTTGTTTTGCACATTGTAAATTGGCCTTAATTGACAGAACCATACATCAATATCCAGATAGTGGACTGCAATTATTATGAATGCATTGTCAGCTGTACACAGGATTCCTCTTATTGGCTAATTGATGGACCATGATTGGAATAATATGAAATGTCGCCACAGTGATGGTGGTGGTTGTGACATCCACTCTACTACCAACTACCATCACACTACACTGCATGATTTGTATATGGATGAAATGCTACTGCTATCACTGCCAACCCCTTTGACTATTGAATTTGACAATCTACAGCAATTTAATGAATTAATTGCATGGAAATTCTAGTTTATAGATTGATACAATTTTGACTAATTGGGCTGTAAATTCACAAAGTACTCCCTCAGATGCTAGAACGGTCTTAGGTGAAAACCCTCTTTCATTTGCGTAGGTACTCCGATTGTAGCTTTGCAAAAATAGGTAGGCAAGACTTCGAACAGCTTCAGCAGATTTCGCTGGTTTTGGTGACATCAAAAAATCAAAGGATCGCTATTCTCCTTCTTCGTTCCGCTTCTGTTTCTCCTTATTCTGCTTCACATTCGTCCTTCCCTTCGTCCGTCTTCCACGTTCCCTCAATTTCCTTCCCATTCTTCTCTTCACTTTTTGTATGAAGTGTGTAGTGAAGTGTCAACTGTCATTATTATCGTTGTTATATCGAACACTTTCGACACTTTTGAGTGCAGTATTCAGACTTAACAGGGCACAAAATAAGAAACGTTGAGAATTCTTACGAATTTGCTTAGCTGTGTGTGGCGATACAGTCACAGTTCGTACACCCCTAAAGCCGGTCCTGCCTATTGTTGTTAGTTAATGGTTGGTAGTTTCACGTTTTCCGTGCACCTTTCACTATTGAAATGCGTTGATTTAAATTGAATGGAGCAAGATTTTAAAGGGTGATATGGTCCAGTGTTTTTCAATAATACTACGATCGAATTTCAACATTTACACAACAAGAAAGTAATATGAAGAAAAACTCACAATTTGTTATTTATCAACATAGAAATAAACAAATAAATAAATCAATCAATCAACAAATAAATAAGGAAGAAATAATTGGATATACTGTGTGTGGTTTTTTTTTTGTCTGTTTATCAAAATGTCCTTTAAACATCATTTATCAGTGACCATTTATCTGAATAATTTAATGATGTTGACAAATGTTAGACGATTATTCAAACAACAAGTGCTTCCGATGGAAGTAGTAGAAAACAACGAGACAAGGGTGTGACATTTGTTTCTTGTTGGTTACCATCTAGAACAAGTTCATATGCAAAACTAATTTTTTTTTTATAAAACAAAAATCAATTTTCATTGTTATCGCTATTGTTGTTGTTGTCGCTGGGACTGTTTCCAAGTTTTTGTTTAATTTTCTACCAAAAATTCAAATAACCCTTCTCTACAATTTTGATGATGATGATGATGATAACTGTTGTAGAAAATCCACAAACTAATCAAAAGTTTAATTATTGTTCCATGTTTTTGCCAATTTCTCCTATTCTCTACAAGCAATCAGATCGAAACTATAAATCATGAAAATAATAATAATAATAATAATATGTGTTTATTGTGATTATAATATTATTATAGTGGAAATATGGAAATTTTGATCCTTTATCAAAACTTTGCGTGTCCTTTGATGTTACAATGGAACTATAATCAGAATTCTATCGACGTATCCTCATTCGTCTTCTTCTATAGATGGAAAAGAATTGTCATTTTCATATCTAATTTGGTGGAAATTTCGTGTTTGTCTGGCATAATCGTAGATTGCCATGTTTATGTGGTATTTTCGTTATTCAATGATTTATTGAGGTGATGGTGGTGATTGTTAGGAAATTGTATTTCAGCAGTACCTCCAGACACTATCAAGTAAAAGAGACTAAAGCCCCGTCCACATCTAACGAGCATATGCGGACGAACGCAAACACAGTGTGGTCGGTGGAAATCGTTTGTTAGCGTTTGTATTCGTTCATTAGATGTAGACGGAGCTTAAGCAAGCATCAAATGTGTACTTTAAGATGCTTGTTTTTTTCTACAAATGCATTTCTGTACGCAATTATTTTAATTGAACCATTTAAATGTTTCAAATTTTCTACAAGCTTCTCAAGACAGCAATCACAAATACATTCGCTATGCAACTTGATACTGATGTTCATTATCAGAAAAAAATCCATAAACAGAAGAATGCCATTACAGCCACAACGAGATGCGCCATTTCTAGTTATTTTGATGAATTTGACGAGAATTCTCTGCAAATTTGTTAAATTTAAACACAATTATTGCGCTTTTTTTGTTTCGATTATATGTTTTTATTATATTTTATTATATTTTTATATTTTAAACAGCACTAGTGCATTTCTTTTACGTTTAAACGATACGCCTAATTACTCGCCAGGCCCTTTACCTAAAGGACACGAGGTCAATTTGACGTAGAGTACTTGTATTTTCAATAGTTACCTGCTTTACAACAATACACACTCCTTTAATAATCGTGTCTCTCTCAATTTCTCTCTCTCTCTCTTTCTTTCAACCATTAATTCTTTCTATTTTCCGGCTTTTCTATGCTTCTTACATACTTATATGTACTTTTCTCTATCTTAAAGAGCTTTCAACATCAATAAAGCATTACGTGCTGGCACTCTCCAACAATTTTAAATTTCCCTCTACTACACGCACATTATTTATAGGTACATATAAGTATGTTGTAATGGGTGATTTTATTAGCACAAGAATGGTAGTTGGAGAGCTGAAAATGTGTCACATACAAGAGATTGAGTCAAGTTTGTTTCTTCTTAACATTTCCCAACCATGTTCTCTTTCATCTTCTATTACCAATTTTTTATAATTTCTTTTGGTTGGCATTTCGTAGACAATCTCTACGATTTATTGTAGTAATTCCATTTTTCAATGGTTTAATATCAAGTCAAAAGCAGCGGACGTTCTCTCTTTTCTATCTGTTTTGTATTTCTTTTTCGACAATAAAAATCAATGCAGATGCAAGTTTTTCGTGTAGTTGCATAACGGTCCGGCTGCAATGCAGCATTGTTATCTCGACAGTTTGTTGTATTTATCTCGTTCTATCCAATCGTAGTAATCATTTTATTATTAATTTTAAATCAACTTAGGGCTTATTCCAGTGGAGCTGTCAGATTGTTTCATGATGTCGTTGTTTTATTTTGTGAAGAAGCAAGATTGCAGGCAATTCCAAACTGTCCATCATATACAAAATTATATCACAAACAAACCAAGATAGAAATAGGCCAAGCTCCTTGGTATCTGCTAAAAAAAAAACAAGAGGCATCTGCAAAAGGTCATGAAATGTCCAATAATTCGCATTTTACTCATCCTTCCGCCAGGCAAAGGGAGATAAATAATAAATGTTTTGTGGAATGCGCACAACGGTGATGCTATTTTGCATCGCCCTTGTTGTTGTTGCCATCATCGCCCTTACGGCCGTCATCATTTCTCTTAACAATTTCGCAACATCAGAATTTCGACAACAAACAAAAAACACACCCAAACACACAATAATTTATTATTGATGGTTGGAATTTCGCATAGAACAATTAATTCTGACCTGCTGCTGATGGATCGAGATAAAACCGAAAATTTCGAAATGCGATAGATAGACACATTGAAATTCTATTGTATTGTGTGCGTGAACCATTTACTAAATATATACCATTCTAAACTATCCCAATTCAGCAAAGAAAATGCTTACGGAACATATGTTGTAGTGCTTCAGGCGCCTTCTCCAGATTTCCTTATTTCCCGCTAGAATTGTCTCGGTTAGATTGATTTATTTATGCCGCCAACGCCACCACCACCACCACCATCACCATCAAATACAACACCCACCATCTTATCCCAATGTTTCGCCACTATTGGAAAATCACATCTTTGGATAGGAATACAACACAAAAAAAAAACAACAACAAAATCGAGAACATATGGCCGAAATTCAATTGATTCGAGTTTGTTTTTCTTATATTTTCGTTGTGTGTGTGTTTTTTTATACGGTAATATAGACATATGATACCCATATGAGCTCGTTAATCGACCATTAAATTCAATATGTGGCTTTTAGCGTTCACGAATTACGTAATTAATATTTGCCGAGTTCTCAACCATGTGTTAGCCACAAACAGAGCAAAAAACAAACAACTGAAACTGTTACGAAAGATAGCGATTTAAAATAGCTTTTTTCTATGAGAATTTCGAAAGAAATTTTGATTTTTCAGATAACGCATGCAAAAAGGTTGTTCTCTGTACGCGAAACAGATTAAAAAAAAACGAAAACAATAGGGAAAATTGTTAACTTAATGGATAATCATTCGACAGTCCACTTGGAATTGTTAATTTCTCTTCAGCCATTAGTATTCCATTCGAACGTGTCAGGAATATTTGATAATTTTGAAATAACACAATAATATTAAGAGAACAAAAGGGTGATTGTATAGAAGGGGTAGTAGATTTTGTAAATGAATTTTTCGATTTCAAACGTTTCCAGAATGCATAAATTGCAAACGATTCGATGGTTTCTGATTGTACTTGAAAAGACTGCAGATCCGTATAGTTTTGCGTGAACGCTAACGTCTGTAGTGCGGATGTTCGGTTTCATTTGTATTGCGAATTCAATCAATTCTACCAATTTTAAACAACTAAAAGTTGGAGTGCTTTTCAATTACGATCGATCAATATTCGATTGGAATTCGTTCTATAACTGTTAGAAAATTTATAATAAACTCGTTTCGATCGGTCGAATTGACAATTCCCTAATGTTTGGAAATAACAACACGTATTAGAAAGCGAATCATTATCATCTAGGGAATTGTTTCCATACACACAAACACCACATGTGTACATATCTCGATCGACTTTTAAACATAAATCTTTTGTTTGTTGTGCCATTCTTATTTCAATTTTATTTAAACATAAATAGAATTAATCAATGTTCCAACATTATTTTGTTGTGTCTGTTAAATCGAAAATACACCGTTGACACGTTTACATTTCGTTAACAAATTAAGTGGTAACAGTTACCAAGACAAAACACAATTATCACCCAAAACAACCAAATCTATTTCAATACGAAACATAAGTCATCCCCTTGAGGCCCATCGAATATTTGTCAACAATTAAAGATCAAAAATATACGTTTATTTTTAATAGGCATCTCTTAAATGCCTCATCTGCAGATTGCATTGGATTTCATTCCGGACAAGTGGCAACAACTCTTGACAGGTCTTAAGCTCCATCAACCCAACTGCTCTAAATACAAAGGGGCTTACAATAGAGTCAGGATTTTGCGGGCAATAGAAGAGTATCTAAGCAAAATGAGGAAACATGCACGAGTCGATGTGGAACAGCTGAAAAATATCGGAATTCAGCCGATTCAATTTAAAGTTTTCCGGGTTTTTCATTGTGAGTATGTTGTTGATATCGTTGTCGTTTGCCAGTTCTCCCATGCATTCATACAATGTCAACAACTATAGAATTGAATGCTAAAAAAAAGTTTGTATTTTTGGTGCGGCGGTAGATTTTTTTAAGGAGGAAATTGAAAAATTACGCGTTGAATAAAATTGAACGATGGTCCAGATGATAGAGAGAGAGAGAGAGATATATTATTACTAACGGAATCTATCCTCGATCTAACCCTCCAATTCCTTTACACTAAACTCATTAGTGGAGCAATCTGGTGCGTGAGTGTGGAACAACGTTATCAATTCGATTTTGATCTTAATTTAAATGAAAAGCTAAGGAAATTGATTACTACCGGAATGGAAATAATTGAGTTTTCGTTAAAATTACTGAATAATTACAGCACAACTCAACTTTCTTCAAGCCGTTGAATTAACCGCAAAATATTGAACGAAACATCTACCTGTCTATGTTGGCCGCATTTAAACTGATGGATTCATTGATTTTTGGAATGTTCCCATCCAAGTTTCGTTGTAACTTGTGGGGAAGACAACCAAAATGTCGTTTAAGATCGCATCATTTACATTCTATTTACATAATAACTTGATGTCGCCTGTTTAGTTGCTGATTTATGTTCAATTTTAGAGCAAATTATCCCGAAATGTTTGTGGATTAATTATTATTAATTAGATGAATGCGGCGGCAAATCTCAGCAGATTATTTTAGTTACTAAACAGATTCCAAATGAAATTTGGCCAAATTCAAACGGTCCCAAATCAATAACTCGAAGCGGATGGTAAAGGTAAAATTCGAAAAGATCACCGATTTAAAGTCCACCCTTTTACGCTGCCGCCCTTGATGTTTTCAACTTTTCAATAATAAATCACGTCTGAACCTGAATTCACGATCTGCACTGGTTCACTTTTTTATTAAAGGGAAGTGAAACACGAACAAGAATTCATCATTATAATTTTTTATTATCTGGTTAAACAATTTTTAAAACGAAAATCCCAATACAAAGCCAATATTTTTGGATTGATCGTAAATAATAGAAGGTTAAAGGGTGCCGCACCGATTATTGGAATGTCCTCAAGCTATGACAAATGTCCTTTCGGATATTGGTTCTTATAGTGGTGATGGAGAAATACGCACAACGTTTGGAACATATGGTAGCCATCAAGTTTCTTTATCGTGTATCATCTGATAACGACATTTCTTTTATATAGATTAAGAACCAATAAAAACTTAACACATCGATAAGAAACTTTGTTGCCGGTTTTGTGGGGCTTCTCTCTATCAGCCATCTCATCCTTATTGTTTTTTTCTACAAGTTGTTTTTATAGAAACGATGGACGATTAATCTTAACATTTAATATTCAATTAAAAACAACAATAGCCACAAGTAATTTAGGCTGTATTGTTCGTTTGATACGATACAAAAACTACCCTAATATCAAACACAGAGAGAGAGGGTTGAAAGCGATCAGGTATCGCGCCTCCCCCTGAAATCGTGTAAATAATCAAGATTACATCGACAATAAAAAATGTTGCTATCATCCCCTTATATAAATATGATATATATATATAGAAAGATTTTATTAAGGAAATTCCAATATTTTCATCCCCTAGTTGGGAAATTTTAAAAATTCTCCAATACCTGATTAGTTTTTGTTTAGAAATTTCGAAAGAGGGTAGTTACTAGTCGTTAGAAACGCGCGCAACGGATAGGTGAACAGTTATTTCGATTAAAACATTCCAGAAATTTTCGTTGTGTCCCATGCGATAGCAGTGGCAGTGTCTAGCCTAGTGTAACTGTTTTGAATGCATTATTATCATACGAATAACTAATGCTATCATCATTTGAATAGTTTCAATAGACTTTATGTAGATGTGTTTTGTGTGTGTGTGTGAACGATCAACATTCCACTTTTGGCGCCGATTTGTTAACCATTATTGTTATTGTTGCAATATTAGCAAAACAATTTGTGTTTATTGACTGTTTACTGCATATAGTTGACGATTTTATTGGGAGATACAAAAATGGTGGATGCGCCGCAATTCTAGTAATAATCATCTTAATCCATCGCTCAATTAACAATCACAGAAAAATTCAACGATCAAATCTCCATTAATGGAACATTTGCGCTTAGCTGTCGAATGGTAGTGGGGTGCCATTAGGGTGTATCCGTTGTCAATCATTAACTAAATTACCGATCGTGTGCCGTTAAGTTTCGAAACTAATAAAAAGTCTGCTCACCCTCCAACATGCGATATAGCTTCAATACAAAAAGGGAATGGTGTGCTGGTGGTGTCTTGGTCACATCTGCTATTCTGCACGTCTTATCCTTAATCCTCCATCACTTTCTTGTCGGTTTTGCAGGCACGTATTTCACAACATTTCCAACAAAAGGGTGCGCGCGTAATCGAAGAAGACGAAGAAGAAGAGAAAAAGCTGTGTCGGTGGCGAACTGTTGAAACTTTCACATTAATTTCACTATTATTGCTTTGCTGTAAATCAAAGTGAATGTGAAGCGAAAAAAACTGAAGGAAATTTATATGGAAATCTACGAAAAGTTTCTGCTATAGGAAGTATAGCAGTAATAATGATGGTGGTGCTACTAGTAGTAGAAGAAGGAATTGATGTGTTATTGATGATTGCAACATATGTTTGGTAACTTCTTAATATCTGAACACAACCGTAACATAATAAATAAAATTGTGTT
Source organism: Meloe dianella (assembly GCA_028455855.1). Taxonomy (NCBI): domain Eukaryota; kingdom Metazoa; phylum Arthropoda; class Insecta; order Coleoptera; family Meloidae; genus Meloe; species Meloe dianella. The sequence goes on from JAPTHL010000074.1 coordinate 677,492, forward strand.
GAAGTAACATTAGATCGGACATCTGTGATATTCGATCTTAATTTCATTTAATAAAACAATCTATTTTTATATACATTTTTTCAATAGAAACATAACACTGATAATAGAGGCCATTAATTTTGGACTTAACACCCTGTTATCACTTTGTAGGGGCTGTAATATATCATAACATAACTACATGTAAACAAATAAATTACATAAAAATAAAAGACAGTTAGACAGAAAATATTACAGTAAGAAAACAACAACAACAACAACAACAACAACAACTGGAGAAACATACATAAATTCATATCATCATAAATTATTAAGCGTTCAAAAAATGAAACAGAAGGAGATAGTTATACACAAGTGGATATAATTTTGTCCTTTCTGTTATCATCTTAAACGTGTAGCGTGTGTGTACGTGTTGACAGGCGAGATTCTCTCATGTTTTTAACAACTACTGAACGGAATTTAGTGCCTCGTTGACAGCGTTGTTCTTTTTTTGTGTTCTCTCCAAAACGTCTAGCAGAAGAGGGTGCAATGAAGATTCAACAATCCATAATGTAACACTCTCATCATCCCCTACATCGCACAGATGCTACAAATTTAAAATCATTAAGACGATTTTTCGAAATTCTTCATGGATTTCCGTCGAAATCGACAATCAATGGGGAAATTGGATATGCTCCGGGATAATCATAAAAATAAACCGCAAACATATTTTGCATGGCAATAATCGAGGGTCGATTACAAGCATACACAGCCAACATAAAAATTTGTAATAATAACAATGGAAATCTTATCTAAATGTTGATGATGTAATTACAATTGTCGCTTGATGGTCGGTTATAAAACGTTTGCGTTAATAGTGGAGAGATATTGTCACCCCATTGCCGGTGATATCACTTAAGTGATCTCTCATTACACTAGGAAACCGCCACCTGTGTCCCTATCAGTCTGTCAGCTCTACTTCAGTTTGCAATTAACATTGCAGAAACAGTAGAATTAAACGTGATGTGGCAACCGGTCGTGTATGATCGACAGTCGTACATTGGGGTGTGCAAGTTGGGCAAAAATACGTTTCCACCCTAGTCTCGCCGTTATTAGAAACAGTAAAGTATTGTTGACGGATCAAGAATAGATGGATGTCTTGACGAATTCAACGAGATTATAATATAGAAGACTATAAGGGTGGATTGATCCCATCGGTTGGCGGCTGGGGGGGATGGAATAAAACATACTTACTACTATTTATGATATGAACATTTGGTGGATGCGCCGGGATCGAACATTTCCCAAATATTCTCAACATTTGATAATTATCGCGGTAATCCCCGGATTTTCCAGTTGGAAATTTCCACCAATCCAGTAATATCCACAACAGGTTAGATTGTAAAAGTTTCCATCAAGATTAGAACATTGTCGAGGATTATTTTCTAGTCTAATCCGTGACTTGGTTGTGCTATTGTTTAACTTTTTTTTCCACCACTGTTCTGTTAAAGTCCGAGGATTTTCTCTTGCAATTCTCATTGTTCACACGTACCCAACCTGCTTTCGAAGTTTCTCTCCTAAGAACTCCTTCAACGATCATCAAAATCAAAATGGTTGTGTTGTGTTCTAAACTATTTCCAAATGGGAAGTTACGTAGAAACAAAAAACACGAAATCCACGATTCCACCTATAAAAATGATGGAAATTCGTGGAAAATTGTCACGTTCACATAGTTTACGCAAAAATGGGATAGAATAAAATGCAGTTGTTTTTTTTTCCAACGATCCCCCCAAAGAAATCGCAAATCTCTAGATATTTCCGGTAAGAATCCTTAGTGAAAGTGGCTATAAGTTATATATAACCAGGACGGAACATAAAACTGAAACTATATACGTGCAGGCGGACGGAAAAGAGTACCGTGCCACGCATAAAAAAATAACGCATATTAAGATGATATCTAGTTGGGAGTAAAAAACCAATAGTGATAGAGCAGGGCTATATTCAACCACCCTCATAGACGACACAGTTGGAATATCAAATAGTTGGATGATCCCAGAAAGAGAATATCTCGATGTCTGCACCAAATCGTATCAACTATTAATTGTAATCATCGGTTTATTTCTACAGGGATTGGTGATAAATGTGGGATGAACATCCACGATAAGCTATAAAACATTGGACTTATCATGAAAAAATACAGTGGACACTTGCTTCAATACGCTTGACTGCATCCCACTACCGAGGGGTGGATAGTCTTTTGTAAATGTTATTTTATTAAATTCATTGTTAACGAAACTACCCCACCAAATTGCGGGATGGGGGTGGAAAAATACTGCTTGAAGAAAACGTAAAAATTGAAGACGCCACACATGAGTGAATTTCCATCCCCAATTTCATTCAATACACATAAACCACCTCGTTTCGTTCTGGTTATTGTGAGAATTTGACAACAGTTTGGCAAATTTTAAAACTAACTAACAACAAACCAGCTGCTGGCAGTTTTTTGTGCTCCTGCAAAAATGACCACACCGTAGTTTTGGCAATCAATTGGTCCAATTTAATTTAAACAATTCACGTAAATCCCTCTTTAAATTAACCACATTCCATCTCTATCTATCTCTATATCAACCCGGACGATTGTATCTCTATGTGTATACCATGTGTAATCCGGGAACAGTTCCCGATGGATTTAAAGTCACCGGTTAATATTGTGCCATTGTTGCTCCTAGTCGATTTCACCATGAAAATGGGCAACGTTATTACAGTTCAACAATTAATTTTAACGATCATTCTAATAAAACAAAAAAAAATTAACGAAAATAACAGAGGGTCGAAATGTAAATACCTAGCAAATTTTTTGAGGTAAAGGTACTATTTGTAATAAATTCAATTTCAAACGGCCCCCCATTCGCGTATTTTCCACGTTCCTGGATTCATCAATTAGAATTACAATAAATTCGAAATGCCTTTATCTGTTTTCACGTTCATCCCCCGTACAAAAGGAGAGGGTTAATTTTGTTTGATTTGGAATGTTGTTTGTCTTTAATTCCACACGACTTATTCGGGAAATTTTTCATTCATTTTCTCACTCTAATGATAACGGAAAGAAATTTAAATAGATATTTTCCGTAAATTTTATTTGTCAAAGGTAAATATTAATAAATAATTAGATATTTTGCATAACAAAACATCAGAGAAACTTGCTTAATTGATCAAATATTAATCAAATATTTCATTTATGAAATTCGCCTAATTTCTACCCGCTCCTCTTCATCCTCCTGCACAACCACCACCACCACCACCACCTAACCGGATGTTGATTTTTCTATCTCGCTTATTTCCCAGCAATTTTCTTTGTTCGAAACATCTACAACAACGCCACTACTACCTACAAACATATTGAAATTTTCGTAATGTTTTGAATACAAAATTAGATCTTTGTGAATTGTGTAAATCTACCCTTTTTGGCATAATGGGTTTAATATGATTGTAAGTTGATCCTGGACATTTAGATGGTGTAGAAATCCACCCCTCCGCATAAAGGAAAGTTGCGTGAGTTGAATATTTACGTCTATCATCATCATCAGCGTCTTCGATGTGTTCCCGTTCAAAAATCTACAATTTTGTGTCTAGCAGATGTTAATTTTTGAATATGTTTGGATGGTAGACCCTTGAACTGTTTATTGTAAGGAAATCGGGCGTCATTGAGAGGTCTTGGCGCCGCGACGCCTTGGAACTAACAGCTCTCCCACTGTTGTTGTTGTTTGTTTGTTTGTTTGTTTGTTTTTTACTATTATTACACATTCAAACAATTCAATTTTACATTTAATTGTTATTTGAAAAGGATGGTTTTTATCACAACATTCTAATAACGTTAAGCTAGCTCTAATCACCTACAGAACCTGATGGTCAATGATATTTCAGTCGACTGACACAATCCAAAGGGTCGATTTCTAAGTGAGGATTAAGGCGTCTGCACTTTATTTCCACCACTTCAATTCTCATCCCTAATCTGAACAACGACAATTCACCCCAAACGATTCTCTATTACTAAAACTATATATAAATTTTTTTATTATTATTTTAGGTTATCACCACACTAGCCAACAACCGCCACGCATCACAGAACATCCAGTAGATCGTACTGTGGCGCGACAAGAACCAGCAACATTAAACTGTCATGCTGTTGGTGAACCTGAACCAACGATCGTCTGGTATAAAGATGGTGTCCTATTGCGTACAGCACCACATCGTGTTCTATTAGCAGCTGGCAACTTGTTTTTCCTGCGTGTCGTCCATAGTCGTAAAGAATCTGATGCTGGTGTATATTGGTGTGAAGCCACTAATGCCTTAGGGAAAGCTAGAAGTCGTAATGCCACACTCACCGTTGCAGGTTAGTTAATTTTAATCAAATCCATTGATAGAAAATAGCGAAAATAAAACGCACGCGCGTGCGAGAGAGAGAGAGAGAAAGATATAAGCGGGGATGGTCGATGGTTCATTTCCGTTTTACACACAATATTTTAGAAGGGTGGATTTCAAAACAAATGGTGCCATTAAAGTATAGCCGAGAAATAATGAAAGCTGTACACTGATCGGATGTGCTTCCCCAAAAACAAACCACTTTAGCATCATCCGATTTATGCTATTAGTCGCTTCCATTGCGGCCAAAAGATGAATATATAGGTTCTATTCTATAGTAGCCAGGGGGTAGTAGGTTGGTAAAAGTGGGTGGTCGTATTGGAGAAAATGAATAGCAAGACGATGCAAATTCGATTGAATAGCTTGAATATGAATATAATTCCAAAAAAGCAAAAAACAGTTCATCCAACCGAACAATTCAATTAATAAAACAAACACGTGTTTGTATAAATAAATACGATTGAATCAAACAAAAACCCTAATTGGGGAAACCAGTATGTGGACAAATACAACAGGAGGGTGGAGAATCTTAGATGTTAAAATTTCATCCCCCGTACTGTAATCGATCGATTCCAGCTTGACGCAAGTTCGTCTTGATTAGCAGTCATCGAGTAATATGATACATCCCTTATTAGTCGTTCTAAAGATATCTACCCTTATTTTATTTCGATAAACGTATAGACCAGAATATTGAAGAGCAAAGATAGAGAACGAAAACACCGAATCATTGATTATTAATGACTTGGATCAGAAAAAGACAGAGATTGGAAGGGAAGGGGAGGTTTATTTTTTTTAAGAAATCGACCCCTATTTCGTGTATGATTAAAAAGATCGACATAAATACGAAATTTTGAATTTTTCTCGTAGTTATTAACATCCAAAATGATTTATTGTCCAATCACGATAAATCATTGAGAAAATTCAATTATAGTTCATATTATTATCACGAAAAAATCCATTCAAATAATTCTAAACGTCCATAATTCATCATTAATTCTAAGTGTTCACAAAAGGGTGCAAATTTCTACTTGTACGAATAAACATTAGAAAAATATTTGCTGATTATACAAAAAAAAAACGAGTGGGGCTGTTGGTGGATTTTATTTATTTAACGAACATCAAGCAAATCATTGGTCGATCCTTATCAAATATTGATATTTGAAAATTTTGTGCACTAATCACGAACGTATCTCTATTGATTTCGAGTTCTTGATGTTGAACAAATATTTATTGTACAATTGATTAGAGGGTGGTGGTCAAAATTTTCCAAAATAGAAATTGATTGGAAAAAACAACCCTGTGTTTTAACGCTTTTACCGAAAATCACATCAAACATATTCACTGTTGTTTGTTGATTGAAACAATAGTCGATGTTTGGAATACCGACTTTGATTTGCTACGGTTCGATGGTGGTGGTGGTGGTTTTAAGGGATTGAATGGAAAAGGTGAAATTAGGGCAGTTTTTCCAAGCATAAACAAACAGGCCGTCACAAATCAGATCTCAGTAAATTGGTAATTTTCATTTAAGGAACGCCTTAAGGCTGTTTTTATGATGACGAAAGATGGAAAATATACGAATTTGTTGTGAGTTATTATGTTTGCTACAATGTGAATTCGTGAGGTTAATGTAGCTGCTCACTGTACGACAAGTGTGTGAACGAATCTACTGATGAAATACGCGACCAGAAGTTCCATCATTCCGGCTGGATTTAACGATTTAAAATTTTTAAAACAATATTTTTGAGGCAAACCAATCAGTCGCGTTCACGCAAATCCGCCATTCTTCAACCAAATCACGTTTAAACTTGTGTTGTAATTGCCAATTTCGTTCCTTACATGTTTTGTTTAACGAGACAGAAGCTTTTCGAAATTGATCGATTAAAGGTGAACGTCCACTAGTCAGCACAGTAGTAGCGTTCGCACCATTGTAGTGTAGTCAGGTATGGAACGTCGAGTACGCTGCTGATTAGTAAGCGTTCACCTTAAGGATGGACTAATTACCTTCAAAGATTGGAAATATTAGAAATATGCTCTGCGGAAAAGAAAAAAACAACGAAAAACGAATTTGATCGTCACTCTCAAAAGTGAACAAATTCAATCAGTTCCGCTCCCTTAAATCCGTTTTTACTCAACCAAATCACGTCTAAATTTGAATTGCAATTGCCCAATTTTATCTTCTAGCTGTCTTGTTTAAGAACAGGAAGACTTCTTTATTATAATTTTTTTTGTTTGTTCGTTTTTAATCCGTTCGGGACACTTTTAGCAGATGCAATGAATGCATACAAATTGCATCTAATTTCAACCAAAATTCAGTAAAATACAATTGAGATTTGAGATTGCCCAGGGACAAACAACGGGTATGAGGGCATACGCCATGAAATTGAAGACTATTTTATATTCAACAAAGGTGTCACTTACGATATAACTGTGTTTATCTTGAAACTATCTTCGAATGCGGACGAGTTGGCATAAAAATCGCCATTTTAAATCACTTGTGTGTCAGCAAGACATCATACGAATTAATTGTGTTTTATTGGAATTAAAATTGCAATCAACTCAATTTTCTACTCAATTCTTAGAGATCGACTCCAACAGTTTCTAAAGGCAATCGCATTCTATCTAGTAGTTGCAATGTAAATGTTTGAACATCGCTCTTTTCCTGGTAACTGTACAAATAGATTGAAATGTAAATAGCGCTGAAATAGAGAAACCCTCTAAGATACACCCATTTTCGTTCAAAATCGCTCTAAATGTATCTACCACAACAATAAAAAAGCCTTGAATATCATTAAATAATTCAAACTGTCTATCAATTAAAGTTTACCCAATTGCCTGTTTGTGTAACTCGTTTTCTGTTTGCTGAACATCAACCCCTTTTAGTCATTTTGCTCTTATTTTTGCTAGTCTGTGTAAAATACCGTCAATACTAAAGATTAAAGCTAAATAGAGTCAACAAACTAGGGAGGTATTTTATGATTACTTGTTCTAACCTACAACCCCCAACCGCCCCGTTTCACCCCTAACATACAAACACATTAAATAATAGAGGGTGGACTCATGAAAATAAATATAACGTTTTAACCGCACACCAGTTACGAAACGAAACATTACAACAATCAATTTAACCAGTGAAGTATTTATTTTATCTTCAACAAGTCAACGCAACCGGATATTTTTGTTAAAAAGTACCTACCAAACAAACAGCAAAAAAAAACACGAATTGATGAAGTTAATTAATTAAAAAAGTGCTTGAAATTCGCCAAGTTAAGCCGGTTGTTATTCGCTGTTACTTAACTTCTAATTGGTAGACGTTCCAAGGTCAAATTTAGCGGAACTTGTCTTGTTTTCGTTGCTGCATTTCAATAATGTTCATTTACATTTAAACGACCCAATACATGTATTGATTGCAATTGAATTGTTGAATGGAAAAACGGAAGAAAGCAGGACTCCCTTTTGCATTATTTTAACGTTTCAAAGTCTTTAGAGTTTTTAAAGTTAGGTAAATAATGAGAAAGAATTCCAATTAGACGGTCCAATTTCATTCTTTGTGACTCATCAATGTTTTAGCATCATATGTAAAATAGGGTTGATACAATTGAATATACAAGGAGGGGTTGATTGTATTTTAATTTCTTTTCATCTTACGTCGAATTTGTTTTGATTCTAAATAATCACCGATGATGACTAATATTCGTTGTTCAATCACATTCGATGATGATTCCATACAAGTATTGATCTCAATTCTGATCTGCAAGTTTTGTGTGGGGGGGGGGGGATTTTCAGCGATTTGTGCTATTTGAGCACTGGCAGCATCCACGTAGCTAATCGCGGACATTTTTCTGAAAGACGGCAAATTGTCTTTTTTATATTTGCAAGCTAATCAAATTTGTTCTAATTGAACAAAGTCAAGTAAATAAATTGAATCGTATATCCAGTTCAGTTTCATTTCAACAAAAACTTTTATAATTAAGCCGGCATTTTTGCTTGTTTTCCATTTTCTTCTTGTGAAACTAGAATAACCAGTAAAGACTGGCAACATCGTTATTCGAAACAATGCAAACTTTCTTTTATTATTATTATTATTATTATCATCATTATTATTATTATTATTATTATGATTATTGATTAGGAGCAAAAATATGAGAAAAGTTTGTCTTATTTGGCAAAATAGAATTATTGCAGTTGTTAATTTCAATAATTCAATTCCATTTTCGAAAGAAATAAAGGGGCGAAATTACGTTATCATCCCAGTTATTGTCCCGTCATTTATGATGCTATAAACAAAAATATTCAAACACAAAAGGGTGTCTGTTGGCTGGTAATAAAAAATTAATTAAAGAACTCCAATTCTTATTATCATCCACATTGATCTGTAGTTATTTTCGTTTTTATTTGTATGTTGGTATGACTGATAATCTTGTATAACAAAATGTTAATCTCTCCTTACAATTAAATTGGTAGTAAATGTAGAAAGTTTTTCATTCAATCGTCCGATTCCACTTTCCTGCCTTATTCAGATGGGTTATTGTTCGCGTCCCTTATCTATTTTCTGTTAATTATATCTAGAACACGCGTACCAACTTAATTGCCACATAAAACGCAACTTAATAGGTGAATTTGTCATTAATATGGACCCTTGTCGGCAACATCTGTTCTAAGATCAAAGATACTGGAAAGTGGAAATAATAATGAGGCAACAATTGTCTTGTATTAATGAATTCACAGAAGATCTGCTACCTGATCAATGGAAACCTGGTAGGGAATTAGTCAAAAAGGTTTTGGGTTATACCAATTGTTGTACATTTCTCAAGAAGTGCCTAAACATACGTCGTTTCGCCGAATTGCTCGGTGTTTGTTTGGCTCACATGGCAGGTGTCGCGAAGTGAAATAAGGATCAGCGAGCAAATGTCGCTACGTTGTTGCCAGGCCTTAGCTTTCCAATCGTCTTTTCCTTATTAAACTAGAAAATGTCTATCTGTTACATACGAGCACCTGTAAGTGGACAGCCCTCTTTAATTTGACTTGCTTTCCAAAACTATTATTCAGTAGGTAGCTTCAGTTAGTGTTTGGTTTTCCTCATATTGGCGAATAGTTTTGTTTTTCTAGAATCAGCCCTTGTATTGCTCTGCTTAGTTTTCTATGGATCTTGCTTGTTTCCTGTTTTATTTTTGCTTAATTGAAGGTGACACATTATCTCTACCTTGAGGGGTTTCACAGACATAAGCTGAGAACAGTAATGCCAATTCCAATGATGTCTCGACATAACTGCAACAAATGATAATCAAATTGTCCAACAAACCTAATATTGAAATTCTAATCAATCCCATTACTTTATCAACTCATAGACATTAAAATCATGAACCGCATCAGTTTATTTGTTTCATTCACCATCATCACGCTCAAAACAAAAACAATTTCGTATAAAATTACGACCGTTTGTTATTTCACACAACAATACGAACTTTGATCGTTTCTATCTTGTTGTTGTTGTTGTTTTTTTCCTCATTTATTTTTTTGTTCTCCTCTACTTTTTCTGTTGGACGGTCTTTAGCCTGTTGTGTTTGTTTTATTTAGTTAATCACACAAGATCTGAAGGGGCGTTGTATTTAGAAAAGACAAAAAAAAGTCCACTTGAACTGCACTTTGTTGTAATCTACGATGAAATACTCTGAAGAGAATTTAATACAATTGTGATAACAGATTAAATTGAGGCGATCGATTTTTACCCGTTTAATTGGCAAAAAGTGTCAATAAAACACGAAAAATGCGAGTAAAAGTGAAGAAAAAGTCAAGCTGGGCTCGTCCGGGATTTGAACCCGGGACCTCCCGCACCCTAAGCGGAAATCATACCCCTAGACCAACGAGCCACTGCTATGAACGTCAACAAATTTCGTTTACAACAAACATTCTGATCTAAATTAATAATTAATTACTACAGGAATTAATTAATTAACAATAATAAAATTGATTTGTTGTTATTTCCTATTAATTATCAGTTACCAAAATAAATCAAAGATTTAAACCAATTTAAGTACTACAAGTACCAACATTGACATAACAAAACAACTATAACTTACCCTAATTACTCGAAATAACACGCAAATTAGTGGTAAAACAGAAGGTAAACGTGAATAAAACACCAGTTACGTTAAGATATTGCCGATACTTGGCGATTTCGTCGAAAATTTATGTTAATTATCTGTAAATATTAACTGATGGAATCAGTCAACAGATCACTAAATAATCAGTGGTGATGCCAATCGCTGAACTGTAATACACTAAAACGTTTGCGGCATTTTTAAAAACAAATTTAATTACTCTCAGATGCCACAAGAAATTCAAGAAAATCATCTTCTACTAAAGTACTACTAACATTATTTATACCATTGTCTGGGAAATATTGAAAGTGGAAGATAAGTCGCTTGGGGCTACACCAAACTCCCCTTGAATTTTGTTTTCATTGAATTAATTTGAAGTTGTGTTGAAACAAGTTTAAACAAAAGCAAATACGAAATTTGTATTTGAAAGTTAAACGTATATCTTCTATGCTAAACGTATAATAAATAAAATAAATAAATACAACAATTTAGATTATATGCAAAATGTCCTACTTATAAATATTTATCAAAATTGTTGTTGGCGTCGTTATCGTAAAAAGTTTTTCCTAAATTGAATTTCTTGTACAAAGAGAAAAGGAGAGAGAGAGAGAGAGAGAGAGTAGCAGTATATTCCTGTAGAATTACAACAAACCATACCCGATATCATTCGATACAATTTGATAAAGGATAACATCGTTAGTTTGTTGGATCCTTCAAGCTGTAGTAGCTAAAGGTTGTGTCCTTGTTATTGGTTAGCTCCCTTGAGCATACACTCTAATTCTCATTTATTATTATTATTATTATTATTTAGTGTTTTTTATAGCTGTCGAATGTTATTCTTTGTGCCATCCAAAGTGGATTTTATCAAATTTTTCGTTGGATAAAACAGACAAAAACAAGAACTTTATTATCCACACTCTTTTTTCTGTCACCTTATTTAGTTTTTATTCGGCCTGCTTCTCTCGATATTTATGCGTGTTTTGTTATGATGATGTGGGCATTGTGTGGGAAACAGAACAGTTGTCTGTATCGGCAGAGAATAGTCACCCCTTTACAATTTCCCAACAACAAAGATAAAATAAAACAACTTCTCTTATCCTCCATCTACAACTGATATTCAATCCGCCGAAAATTGCCAAATATCCAATCAACCAATGACATGAAAAACTGATGAAATTCGAACAAACAAAACTACAACAATTCAATTGGATTTATCTAGAGAAGAAGAAGAAGAAGAAAAATTGATAAAAATACCCGAGTGTCATTAATTATAGGAGAATGTTTGATGAGAATCTTTATATTTAGATTCTGTTGTTTTGTAGACAGATAAATGGTGTTGGTGGTGGTGTTGTTGTTTTTTTTCTTTCTGTATCCAACTCGATTTCACACACCATTCCTTCCGTGTCATTTCCATTTTTTTTCTATGCTGAACTTTTTTTTCCCGCCTCCATTCCTGCTATTTCAAGAATAGTGAAAATATTTGAATAATTTTTTATGATTCAAGATTTTTACGTACAGATTCATTATTCTATTCTAGTTTTTGTTTTTGTTGTACAAGGTACGAGTGATAGTTTTAGATTTTATTATTGGTAACCATGCAACAAACAAGCCTTGAATATTAATATTGGGGTCGTCTACATACGGATACCATCCCGAAAGTTTCGCTCACAAGAGAAACCTGTGATGGTGCAAGTTTCCAAACAATTAACTTCTGCAATGAAGCTACAATTTTCGTTAGAAGACCAGGTGTTATGGCCTATATTCTGTGAAATATAGTTAGATCTTTGTCTTGCATGTGGAGACAGTGAAGACAACTGATCTATTCACCACAATTTTCCTTTAATTATTTAGAAGTTTATTGAAGAATCATCCGGACGTCACCACTGTCTTAACCAATAACTGATAGCAGGCCCCCGATATCAGTAAGACTCCAATTTAAATTCGAACAAAAACCACTACATTCTGACAAACAATATAAATGCAAAATACACACACACACACACACACACGCACACAAAATTATTAAAAGAAAATAATACACGTGCATACACTATAAAAGAAAAAAGAAATCAATCAATCGGAAAATAGGATGGGGTCGTTTTTTTAGTTAGGCGAAAGAAAATGAAAAGTACCACTTGACAAAAAGAAAAACTCAATATTATTTATTATTATGCAGAATAGAGGAAATTTATTCATTTATTCTATAAAAATATTTAACAAGAAGTTGTGTACGTATCCCAATCGAATTTTCCTAATGAATTTTCTTCTTCTTCTTCTTCTTCGTCTTCATCTTTTTTTTATTGTACCTATATCCTGTTGATAGTCGACTGAACAAATATTTTCGTGATTCACGGCAATATCGGAGTAATTGTTGAGAGTTTTGTGGGAAAATCAATAGATTATCCAACAATCATTAGAGAGGTGGAGTTGAAGCGTCCAATAACGATAATAAATTAACAGAAAAAATCAAATGATCATTAATTAAAAACCGTGCATATTAATTCGAATAAATTAACGGAATTTTCGTAAATTTAACGACAATTCTATTATAATTACTATATGAGATGAATTCACAAAACTTTTGGTTATTTATAGTTCATCAATAGATGCAAAACTCACTTAGGCTTGATTGACATGAGCAATGCACCTGTCACACCTATTGATGACTAAGGTCTTGATTGATGTTGAATATCATAGGCTTTATAAGCATATTATTATCGAGATAATACAATATGGTGATGGATCGGTTGATTCGATAATAAACTCTGTATGGTTGATTTATCAACGTTTTCCAACGATCCAGGGGCAAACATTCTGCGAAATCTTCACTTTTTAAAATATTGATACTCTAATGGATACAAATGATGCAATTGGTACAGAAAAAATCGTAGATGAAGTCCTTTTTCTGCAACCATTGTAGCTCTTTGTAAATCTCGCATTAAATTGCTATAATAAAACGGTTTTTTCTCCAAAAAATTCTCTAATTCCTGAACTAGACGATATAACAAGTACAGTTTAGTGGTAGTGCTTTAAGTGAAGCTTAATCTTCAAAATTTTTGTCTACCATCATGTCTTTCAACTCCTCATTTGGCTGAGATTCAGTAAAACTTGTTGAGATTTGGAAGCGTAAAAATGGTGGATGCGCCAGGTGTAATCAGTATAAAAAATACGTGATTTAACGGAAATTATGTGGGAAAGAAAGTAACTCAAAACTAGAAGAGATTCTATACGGAATTTGGAATAAACCACTAACAATTTGCTCGAATTTGATTTATTGTTTTAATTATGAAAATTCTATTAAATTCAATAATCAATTGTGATTGTATTTCAGTCGATTATATCAACTATTTCTCGTAAACGATTAAAAATAATTCAATTTATAATGACCTGTGTCGTTATTGCTTATTTCGACACATTTCATGCCTCAATAGAAACTCTAATGTTAAAATCTTCTCTAACAAACTGCTGCAATCTCTGATGCTGTACAAGATTAGAGAATCTATGCACCATTCACTTCGATTGAATTTATTGCAAATAGTTGCGACAGTTGAATGTAAATTTTTGCTGAAATTACTTTGAGTGGGTGTGAATGAGCTTTATCAAAATATCAAAAATTAATCTATTGTAAAATACATCGTTGACAACTTCTTTAAAATCGTTTTAAACGTATAGGAAATAATAATTCAACCCCATTTAATACAACAACACACATCTGGACCACCCCTTTCGATCTCACTGTTAACTAATTAAATCTAAATTTCATATGGAAATTCCAAATAGAAAGATAATTACGTTAAATTGTATGAGAAATTGGCAATTTTCAATATGTTAGGAAATTCAATTATTTTTCAATTCTATCTTAATTAAAATCTTCACTGATAATAATTGATAATAAAAATACAACAACAGCAAAAAAAAATGAAACTGCTATTTGGTCATCATCATCATCATCAACATGTGGATTTTTTGCCGCTTTTTCCAATCAATTACACACATGTGAAGATGAGAGTTGGAAATAGAAAACAACAAAACAAAGGCAATGAAAAATAACGTACATACAATTTCCATGATAGCAAATAGATAGAAATTCCGTTTAAATTTTCCAATCGATTATTAATTTTCAAATTTTCGTTGCAGTTTTACGTGATGAATTCCGAATCGAACCGCAAAGTACCAGTTTAGCGGCTGGTAAAGATGTTGTTTTAGAATGTTCACCACCGAAAGGTACACCCGAGCCACAAGTCACCTGGCATAAAGATGGTCACAATTTGGAGATTGATGGCCGTTTCACATTAGTGGACGGTTCCAATTTGGCAATTATCGATACGAAAATATCGGATAGTGGACGTTATCAGTGTATAGCGAAAAATACAGCTGGAATCCGTGAGAGTTCCGCTGCTATACTCACAGTTTACGGTAAAAGTTCTGGTTTTTAATTGGAAAATTTCAATAAACTTCGTTTGTTATTGTTGTTGTTGTTGCAGTGAAACCTTTTATGGTGAAAGCTCCCGAAGACGTGACAGCTTTGGTGGGATCAACTGTAGATTTTCCATGTACAGTCGGCGGTGATCCATTGCCAGATGTATTGTGGCGGCGTAATGCCGCCACCGATACCAGTATGCCATTAGATCGTGTACGTGTATTAGAAAATCGCACATTACGTTTGGAACGTATCACTGTAGCTGATCAAGGACGATACACTTGCGAAGCTGATAATTATGCTGGTGCAATAACAGCATCCGCTATGTTGACCGTACATGAACCGCCCACATTTCTAACACGACCATTAGCACAAACTGTGGCAACTGGCCAAAATATCACATTCAATTGTCAAGTGAATGGCAGTCCGAAGCCGTTTGTTTTTTGGTCATTCGAAGGTGAACGTTCATTAATTTATCCAGGTGTGACATTTGGCAATTTCCATGTGTCAATTAATCATGGCCGATCAATATTGATATTAACCAATGCACAACCACAAAATTCCGGTACTGTGATTATTTGTTCCGGTGTAAATGCGGCCGGTTCAATATCGACACGTACACGCTTAACTGTCACATCAAAAGAAGACCGTCCACCGCCAGTTATCATACGTGGTCCAGTCAATCAAACATTGCCGATAAATTCCGTTGCATTTCTATCATGCGAAGCAATCGGCAATCCAACACCTGTGATTTCATGGTATAAAGAAAGTCTACCCGTTACGAATTCGGATCGCTTCAATCTAACCAATACGAATTTGATTGAAATCCACCATTTAAGAAAAGACGATTCTGGTATGTATACATGTGTGGCATCATCACGTGTTGGTAAAGCCACATGGACTGGTTATTTACTAGTTGAGAATCCGAAAAATCCAAATATCAACTTCTTCAAAGCACCGGAAGCGATAATGCTGCCAGGACCGCCAAGTAAACCGCATGCATTAAATCAATCGGATAATAGTGTAACAATAACATGGGGACAAAACAATAAAATCGGCTCATCTAGTCTATTAGGTTATCAAATTGAATTGTTTGGACGTGATGAAAGCAGTATACCAACATGGACGATTGTTGGTAAACGTATACATGGACCAACATTCACACAACATCTATTGACAACAGGTGTACCATATACATTTCTGGTACGTGCCGAAAATGGCCATGGCCTAGGACCACCATCCCAATTAAGTGATATTATAATTGTTGGACCGGATACAGCACAAAATTGGGGCAATCCAGAAGTGACAATATTGAGTGAAGCACGTGCCAGTTTGGTGACCAGTCACATTATCAAATTAATTGAAACAATACCAATTACATCCACATCAATTAAATTAATATGGAAAATCATGGATGCCCAATATGTGGAAGGCTTATATATTTATTATATAACATTGGATAGTCCACCAGATACACCCAACAACTACAATATGTTAACTGTATTGCATACAGGTGGTTCAACCAGTTTTACAATTACGAATTTAGCGAAATGGTCACGTTACGAATTCTTTCTGGTGCCATTCTTTAAAACCGTTGAAGGCCAACCATCGAATTCGAAAACCGTACGGACATTAGAAGATGGTTTGTATTTTTAATCGATATTTGTACGTACGAAAAACACATATCGCAATTAATCGATTTATCATTTCAGTACCAAATGAGGCTCCCACGAATATGGAAGCGTTATTATTGAATTCAACTGCGGTTTATTTGAAATGGAAACCACCGTTATCAGCATCGTTAAATGGTGAATTGTATGGTTATCGCATTGAAGTCCGTATCAATGGTACTGATAATGTGGATATTATCAATGTTGGAACAGTACCAACTCTACTATTGGGCAATCTAACATCGGGTATTTCTTATAATGTTCGTGTCAGTGCATTAACAAGAGCTGGCAATGGGCCGTATAGTCCAGCAGCTTATCTACGTTTAGATCCAATATCGCGTATTACCACTGATAATAATATCAATAACAATAATAATAATAATAATATACATCAACAACAACGGCCCATAGATTATCAAAGTGGTGATTTCATCACGGAAACATGGTTTATGGCATTATTAATCAGTATGGTAACCGTGATGATTTTATTGTTTGTTGCTATGTTGTTGGTGAGACGTCGTCAATTATTAACGAAGAAAACGTTAACACCGAGCCGTTCGAATGGTGGTGTCTTAACAACACCATTATCACACAAACAAGAGGCTCCATTATGGTTGGATAAAGAGAATTTGCCGGATTACACAAATGCATTACCGGAATATTCGAAATTATTACAGAAAAACCATTGTAACAATATTAATTTACATCAGAATCCATTGAATGATTACCGACCAAATCATCTGGATTACAATGAGAAATCGTATCAATTAACAACAAATAACCGTTATAATGATGTACATGTACAAGAATATGCTAGTCCGAATTTGCCAATCGATTCACAACAACGTCTATCATCGCAAATTGCTGATTATGCTGAAGTTGAAACAAATAATTGTGCAACATCACCAGCACCATATGCAACAACAACTTTAGTTGTCGGTAATCGCAATCACCGTCTTGGCAATTCAATGGTATGGAATCAATCATTATCAACAGCCAATAATGATGATGATGATGATGATGGTGATGAACCACCATATCCATCAACAAATGGTGGCTATTACAATCGTAAAGTCTATTCAGATTCGTATTTCGCACCGACGCACACATTGAAACGTATAAAAAAAGAACGTAAATCACTGACAAATAATGAGAATCCACCCGATTTAGTATCACCAACACAACCAGTGTATGCACGTGTTGGCCCACCAGGTCTATCATGGCATCATACAAATGGTATGCCATCATTGAGCAGTTTCAATCCACATAAGCAAGTTTACCATGCATCGACTAGAAGTGAACCGGGCAATATGTTGTGAATTACGTGATATCAAATTATTGTTTTTCTGCCGTTTTTGCTAGTAAATTAAAAGAAACATCGAGATTGACAAACAGAATTTTTCGGTCGCTTGTTGTTGAATTGTTGAAATATTTTCTTATCAGTATTACAAACATGAACAAACAGAATTTCTTATCAATGTCTCGATGGTTTCAAAAGACTGAATTTGCGTGTTATAGTTTTTCATTTCGATTCGGTTCTTCTTATTGGAGAAATACGTTTGTTTTTCTAGTCATTTGTTGTTAGAGGATAGGTGTTCTCTTGATTTTATTGTAAATTAGCAATGTAACTATATGTAAATGCAAAATTGAATGGAGATGATTTGCAGATAATCGTTTAATTCTGCAAATGTTTCTTGAAGTGAAAACACAATGGCATCCATTCGATTCAGAACGGTCTAATCATCGTCCAACAAATTGCTTAATTTTATAGGAATTTTATAGGAAACGAAATTGTTTTTGTTTTTGATTTGTGATGATCTGGTAAAGTGTTGGCAAAATTTTGGCAATTACAGTTTTTGATCGTCAAACATAATCGTAACAAACACCCCCAAATGTTGATGGAAAAACAAGCTCATTCTCATATTGAATATCTGAGCACAACACTGAGTGGTTAATCAATCGAAAAAAATCACTTCCTGTGGCAAAAGAATATGTCGCTTAGTGATTCAAAGTTTTCGTCTTCTAAATATTCTCAAATGATTCTATGAATCAATGTTCAAGTAATGGCCGAAGATTGCTTGCCAAAATTGAAGTTCCGCTATGATCAGCCCTCAATCCACAATAATGAAATACCGCAAACAGATGCTGAAAATTCAATGAATTCCCTTGAATAAACAACGAACGATTTATTAACAGCAAGCTTGTTCTTTATAATATTGCACAACAACTTGCAATTAATTAACTGATTATATTTTTGGCAAAAAAACGATCCTTAGAGAAGTGGCAAGAGTTGAACCGGAACTGTACAGATGTTGTCAAAATGGTCAAGAAACTGTAGTCCAAAGGCTGCCAAAGAAATCCATCTTCTATTCGACAAAATTTTACGAGAAATTCACACGATCACACACTGTATAGTCGATTGATTTATAAACTAACTACAAAAAAAAAACAACTCATCTAAACAAGTATCCCCTTCAATATTTATTTATATGAAAATCTATATAATCTGTAAGAAGAAAAATTAGTGGATTATTACAAAAAGAAAAAGAAAAAACCACAAACAAACATATCAGAAATTGTAAATTGTGACTGTTTGTAAAGACAGAAAGAAATTTAATTGAATTAATTAGGATAGTATCCCACTTTTGACAAACACACACACATACACACAAATAATTTCCATATAATTTCCCTGTCTTCCTTTCGGTCGTATCATTCCTCTTCTTTTCTCTTTGTTGTTGTTGTTGTGGTTGTTGTTGTTGTTATAACACACACAACAAAAGTGAAGCAAACAACTAAATGAAAGAAATATTAATGCTCATCATATTTTTATAAATAATGTGCCATGTATAATAGTTATATGTTCAAATTATGTATGTAAATATAATATTTAAAAATATTAATACCACTATCAATAATAATAATAATAATATTACTAATAATAATAATGATAATGATAATAGTAATAAATTTCTAATTGCGTACCTGTCTTTTATTTGTGAACGCAATTTCGTCGATAATTCGTGTTGTTTGGTACATTTGAGTCTGACTCGAGCCACACGAACAAATCCAAATTGAACAATTTTTGTTGTTTACCCGCATGGCTCAAGTCAGCATCAATGTTATTTGAATGAATTATCAAATGGAACGTCAGAGCACTTTGATAGTTGGACAGAAAATGGTGATGGCGATCGTTTTCGGTGTTTCGCTATGGAAAATTATTTTATTTTTAATATATTTCTGTTGTCTTTGTTTGTTGTAACGTGTACCTATGGAGAATATGTGAAATATACACACACACACACACACAAAAAATGTATAAAACGCGTACAGTTGTCAAAACCGAGTTGATAAATGTGTTATCATTTGGTTCTCATGATAATATTCAAATTATTTCGTTATTATTACAATTATTACCTTCGTTTCCATATCGTATTTGTCGGTAACAATAATAATAATAATAATAAGCACATGAGGTGATATTTCGAAATTGATAATATAAATATTAATTAGGGTGAACATTGTTATCAGAGGATATTTTAAAATGGCACAGTTCAATATTGTCTGTTATTTAGTTTTTGGCAATCAATTCAAATATTCTAATATGCTGGTAGGAAGATTTTTTGTCACCAGTGGCGGTTCGTGAGTATTTGTTATGGGTTAGGCACAATCTTGGTGTGTTTCGTTAGCGATAAGGGCGTGATTCCTAGTGCAAGGATCGGCGACCTTCTTGGAATAAAAGAGCCACTTCATCATAAATGTTTGGCGTTACATTCACAAATAACCACGATGAATACAGAATACAAGCCTTTTAACATTGCTATTCAGCATAATTTACTTTCAACTGTCCCAACTAATTGCTATAAATTCAATCGAAGTGAGTGGTGCATTTGATAAGAATCTCCAAAAATAGATTCTCTAATCTTGTACAGCATCAGAGATTGCAGCAGTGTGTTAGAGAAGATTTTAACATTGTTAGTGGTTTATTCGAAATTCCGTATAGAATCTCTTCTAGTTTTGAGTTACTTTCTTTCCCACATAATTTCCGTTAAATCACGTATTTTTTATATTGATTACACCTGGCGCATCCACCATTTTTACGCTTCCAAACCTCAACAAGTTTTACTGAATCTCAGCCAAATGAGGAGTTGAAAGACATGATGGTAGACAAAAATTTTGAAGATTAAGCTTCACTTAAAGCACTACCACTAAACTGTACTTATTATATCGTCCAGATCAGGAATTATAGAATTTTTTGGAGAAAAAACCGTTTTATTATAGTAATTTGATGCAAGATTTACAAAGAGCTACAATCGTTGCAGAAAAAGGACTTCATCTACGACTTTTTAATAGAAACACCAAACAAATAGTTACAAAATCAACCAAAAAAAAAGACTTTAGACACGGTATTTCGCCGTACGTTTGTTCCATGTTTGCTGAGTAGCTGAATAATTTCAATCCTAAGCAGCTACTGTTTTGAGTTGATGACATTAATCTGGATGGCTGTTCCACTTTTAGAAAATCACTTAGTCCTCCAGTCGATAGTTGTAAAATTCTGTGCATTTGTGATTCATTGCTAACATTGCCTTTTCTCTTTCCATCATTTCAATAATCTTTGCTTCTTCAAGTGATTTTGTTGTGTTGACTGAAACTGAAGCAAATTAAACTCACTGAAAGAACCGTATATGGCACAGGAGTCCTGATTATATTTTTCTTGTCTATTTTGCGGCAATTGACGAGCCGCTACTGTTCGTCACGAAGCAACACACCCTTTCAATTTCCAATTGATTATCAAAGACAAACAATTTTATAATCAACATTCATATTCATACTTTATAATAGATTTGAAAGCGTTTATTTAATTAATAATAGTTGGAAATTTGCCAAAATATAAGAGCTTGTTAATTTTAACATCAAAGCAACGATAATATAAATCTCTCAGTAATTGAAAAGACACAGAAGACAAACTGCATTATTTGCAGCTTTAAATCGCGACTTTGTTTGTTATTTAAAGCATTTTATGCAGAATATATTTCAACTAAACAAGAGATCCATTCAATATTGAATTAATGGAGAAAATTAAAGCGTTATCTTGATCTGACATTATCAATAGAACTCCATTTGGCGCACCTATCTGCAATAATTACAAATGAATTTCAATTAAAATTTCAACTGTCAATAAGCGGTGTGAAGTGAAGTGGGTAATTTCAAATGGATTCTCTCATTTTATTCACTATATATTGGATATTTTAGGATATTAGACAAATATTGACACTGTCTAACAGAATACTTAGATATTGGATAGAACACTACCGATTGATGTTGTTAATTAACAAATGGAGAAACATTCAGTTACAACAAATGGTCCAGTTTCTGGAACAACACATTTCATGGAATATTTCCGTGAATACTGCAACAATACTAGCATTCATGGCTTTCGTTATTTTGGCGAACGACGGACATTATTTGAAAAGTATGTAAATTCGATTGCTATTATCGACCATTTTTTGTTCTCATTATTTCAACAATTATTAATTGTGTTCTGTTTTGTGTGTGTGTGTGTGTGTTAATTAAAGGTTATGGTGGTTGTTTATTTTTATTTGTTGTTTAATTGTATGTTCACTATCAATAATTGTTGTTTATCGCAAATGGGAGAGTAGTCCTGTTATTGTTACATTTGCAACGAAACCAATGAAAATTTACGAAATTCCATTTCCGGCGATTACAATCTGTTCACAATCGAAAATCAAATCGGCAATTTTCGATTCAGCCAAAATCAATGAAATGTTCAAGAATAATGTCAGTTTATCTGGAAAAGAGTTGAGTGTTTTTTCTTCTCAATAATGTCGATTCTACACAAATATCTATCTCGATCCCAACTTGAATCATCATTTGTTCCACGCATATCAGTGACAAGCAATGTCATTGATATGTTATGAATAGGCTAGCTGGGTAGGATTGCAATCGCGATCGAGATCAGTATTTGTGTTTTAAAGTTCACTGTAAATTTCCAATGTTTTTTTTTCCTTTATTTTAGGCGAAAATTTTGCAATTACGCTGCAACAATTTGTTATAACAGTTACGCATATTGTGGGGAATTCAATTTTTATAACGACTTCTTTGACGTTATGGTCGAATCAACGCCGAAATTCTCCCTGATCAACTGTTTTATACAAGGCGTCTATCAGGACTGTAATGAACTTTTCAAACCAATTGTCACAGATGAAGGTATCTGTTATACGGCAAATATACTCGATCGTGATGAACTTTTCAACGAGAATGTGTAATTCAGCTTTTCAGCCGGTTGCGACAATGATCATTTACTTAGTAATACTATAGACGATACAGAAATGAATGAGAGCTGTTGTATGGTGGGAAATTAGCGCTATAACGAGCCGCCACTAAGGCCGTATTCGGATTTGGCCGCTTTCAGCGTCAACGTTTTGTTAGATGAGGCTGTCGACCGTACGCTTTTGATATTTCAGCACAGAAAACGTGCACAGCGAACACGGCCTAAATGTTGTTTGGCGTCACACTTTCGCAAAGTATTCGTTGTAGCGCTAGTCGCCCGCCGTTGTCAATTTGTTTGAAATTGATCACTTTGCAACCGTCCGTTGTGATCAAACTAAATCATTTAACAACATTATAGTGTACATTATAAGAATTTCCATCAAACTGGAAGAGCTTCCAGCTGGAGTCTGGAGCATGGTTATAATAAGAACGCTGGACTTAGACCATATCCTTTACGTGCTCTGTTGGCAGGTTTGCGTAATGGTTTCGAATTTGAAGTGCAAACAATGCCCGACAATGTCGATACGTTATGTCAAGATGCTTTAGAAGGCTACATGGTGGCATTCATCATTTTCCATATATTTTCTAATCATAATGAAGCTTATTTTTAGGTCCTGCTACATATACCAACTCGAATGCCACGACTTAGTGAACAACAATACCGTTTACCATTAAATAAAGCTGTTGTTGCAAGTGTCAAACCTTATACGATTACAACAGCATCAAATGTTAAGAAATACAGTCCGCAGAAACGGGGCTGTTATTTTCCATCTGAACGTAAATTGAAATATTTCAAAATTTATAGCCAATCCAACTGTCAATTGGAATGTGTAACGAATTATACATTAATGCAATGCAATTGTGTATCGTTCTTCATGCCAAGTTAGTATATACAACAGACTTGAACAGTAAAGGCTTTCTCACGCACTGTCTTACTATCGGTGTGAAGCGATCCTTACTGTCTTTAAAACTTATGACTAAAGCCCGGATTTATATGCAAGAAATACAGTGCTGCTATTCCCAGTCTATGTTGCGTCTTACAAAAACCAGCCGACAATGCCCGTTAGCGGCTTGCTTCCGTTCATTCGTGCGCGTTTATTGGATGCGAACGTCACTTCAACTTTCAAAAGTTTGCATCTTCGCCAGGACTTTATGCTGTTTTTTTTTCATTTCCTGGCTACTGACAATTCCATTTCCATCTCTGACAACTGTCAGTTCATCGAAAAATGCTCCTTCCAAACTGATAAAAATCCTCATTTTCACCAATAGCTCCTTGATTCCCATTTGGCTGACGATACTTCGTAATTGAAGCTATAACCATTAACTGGTATTTTTATTTTGAAGTTGCACGAATATTTCTAGAACTGTACTTGTGCGAGACTCTAGCGCCAGTAGCTTCCAATAAGCGCAATAGATACAAAATTATGCATTTTGCATACAAATCCAGGCTGCGCTCATGGCGCAATTGATTCTTGCTTTGTATTCAATCGTATTAAATTTGAGTTTTTCAGGAGAGAATAGCACAAGAATCTGTAGTGGACAAGATGTTTTCTGTACATTGAATGCTGAATGTGTGTAGCCATACCGTTCCAAATATTTAATATCGTTTATCCATCTTCAAATTTCAGCTGATTGTCAGACGAATGAGCTGAAGAAATTAGAAAATCACACAATATCTCGATTTTATCAATTTGATGATTGCAATTGTAAATCAATGTGTAGTGATATTGAATATAATGCTGTTATATCACAAACTGATTGGAATTGGACTGATAACTATCTAAAAGTAACGGATCTGTTCAATCAGAATAATTCAACGGATTTCTATTTATCAAGATTTTCAATATATTTTGTCAAAAGTGATTTTATTGGATCACAACGGAGTGAATTGTATGGTCCAACAGATTTTTTAGCAAATTTTGGTGGTCTCTTAGGTTTATTTACTGGCTTCTCATTTCTATCATTGATGGAAATTATTTATTTTGCAACAGTCCGTATTTGTGGTAATAGAAGATTGTATGGATTTTGGGCTGGACCGCAATCAGTACATCCACAGAACGATGAAAGATACTGATCGAATCAATTTGATTGTTTGAGGCTACACTAGATACACAGTTGAGCCACTATCGGCATTAATTGTAGTTTCAGCAAGAAAAGCACTTCGATTACTATCGTTCTAGTTAACATAATTAACATAATTATAAAATAATGTATTCTTTATTTAAGGGCGACTTTTTGGATTTTCAGTTATTTTCAGTGAATTTAATTGTATTTAAATGTTCCATTGGCTAATAGAAATAAAATCACAGTTTTAAATATACAGCTCCAGGATTATCTTACATGTTGATATACTATTAATAAAAAGAATTTCTCTGACAATTTCTATTTTATTAAATTCCTGTCCCAATTAGAGAAGCAAGCCCATTTTTCCAAATAATCACTAAACAAAGATGTATTCATTTTTGTTGACATATTTACTCTATGCGGGGTGTTTGCCGATGAAGACATCTAATTAATATAAAACCTATCTCTCCATCCAATTATTTAATGGATCCTGTAACAGGATAATGATAGTGTTGATTTTATAGATCATGCTACATCACGTTTCAAATTGAACCAACTGCAACGCTTCATTTTTCGACAAGGATCCCATGTGATTACTATACGGTTTTATACGTGTTGTTGTGTTTCATTTTAATCAACAAACATCCATTAGAGAAATCACTTTGACGTTAATTAGTTTCAGTCGTACACAGGTAGTAGAAGAATAAAACTCGCACAACGATGGTTGAGAAAACCGATGAGAATCAAGCCGATATTGTTACAGTTGAACAGGAGAATTGTTGTCGAAATATCAGGAATTATTTTAGGGAGTACTGTCGGTGCACCAGCATCCATGGATTTCGGTATTTTGGCGAGAAAAGAACGATTTTCGAAAGGTATGTTGTTCAACTGCCGATAAGTTTGCTGTTTTCATCGGTATTTGCCGTGTAGATTATGGTGGTTTTTCATTTTCGTCATCTGTTTGTCTGTGTGTGTCGTGACAATCTATGAAGTTTACAAAAAATGGGAACGCAGTCCTGTTATTGTCAGTTTTGCCACAAGAGGTACACCGATCTATAAAATACCGTTTCCGGCTGTCACCATATGTCCAGAAATTAAATCGAAATCAAACAAATTCAACTTCACCGAAATTATGCACAAGAAACAAGATGGCAAACAACTGACAGCATTAGAGTAAGTTCATTCATTGAAAATTTAGATTGAAAATAAAGTTAGTCGACAATTTTGCCAAGGTCCAGGAATTTCGAATATATGTCGTTAATTTGCCACTACAATCCAGAATTGAATTATATGGATAATCTCACATTCCCCAACGATTTCTTCAATGTTATCGAAGAGGTAAGTGTTGGGGGAACATCAACGATTCACATATTGACATCCAAACGACAATTTCAGCTGAAACCGGATTTCTTGATCACCAACTGTGAATACATGGGCAATAAGCCGAATTGTTCACAATTATTCACACCAATCGTTACTGATGAAGGTGTTTGTTATACGTTTAACATCCTCGGACGTGATGAGATTTTCCGGGAGAATGTGTAAGTTTTGCCAAATTATTTCCAGTGAATTTCTGAATTTTCATCCAAAATTTAGTGTGCACTATTCGAATTATCATAAAGTCCATTCGAAATCCGCCCAATGGACAATGGATGATGGTTATGGTGATGATGCTGGTGTTGATGCTTATCCAAGACGTGCTCTATTATCGGGTGCTAGAAATGCCTTCAGTGTGTCATTAATAACAAGTAAAAGCGATACAGATTATGCGTGTAGGAATTCTTTATTAGGTTATCGAATAATTTTGCATACACCAATGAGATTCCCAAGACCAAGTCAAGAATATTTCCGTGTACCATTAAATCAAGCTGTTTTTGGTGTTGTACAGCCGAATATGATCAGCACTTCAGATTCTGTGAAAATGTACAATCCGAAACGGCGTGAATGTTATTTCCCCAGTGAAAGACATTTGAAATACTTCAAGATTTACACACAACTCAATTGTTTAATGGAATGTTTAACAAATTATACGTTACATGTCTGTGGTTGTGTCAATTTTTTCATGCCAAGTATTCGAGCTATTGAAACACATTAAAAGATTTATTAATAAAAACAACAATTTCAGGAGAGAACGCCACTGAAATCTGTGGAACTGGTAGTATTGATTGTATGAAACATGCTGAAGGTAAGTGTAATTTCTATCATCGATTAAAAGGAACATGTTGGACGCGTCATTATTTTTGTTTTTGGGGCTGGTGGAAACTTCAGTAGCAATTCAAATGAAGAACGTCCGTCGCCTGATTATCAACGAACAGAAATCATTAAAACACCATCCAAGAAAATTCAAAACCGATTGTGATTGTAAACCAATATGTTCCGATTTGAGTTATGATGTGGAAACATCACAAAGTGATTGGGAATGGGATAAAGAAGCAGCAGCGTATCGTCATCAAATTAAATCGTTTTAAATTTCCAATCAATTATCGATACAAACATTCATTGATGATCTGTTTCAGGTATTATAAGTCGTCATTAACGATTTATTTCAAATCAACACATTTCATTACATCACAACGACATGAACTGTATGGTCCGACAGATTTCCTAGCGAATTTCGGGGACTTCTTGGCTTATTTACAGGATTTTCTGTGTTGTCATTGATGGAAATTATTTATTTTATGTCTGTAAGGTTGATTTGTAATACCAGATTGTATGGTTATTGGGCAGGACCGCAAACTTAATAATAGAGAGAAACAGAGAGATTTAGTTATCTTGTATTGGAATCACGTAGAATTTGTTACAAAAATAGCTACAGACTTACGTATTTTTAATAAAAATGCGTGTCTTCGTCTTATTATTCATCTTCTTCTCACTTTACTTTTTCCTCTAGCCCTACCTAGTGCCTTCTTAATTACTATATGAATGTTTTTCCATTTTACAGTTGGTTTGACTTGCTCCAGCGTTCCTTGAAATAATTTTCAAAACAGATATCTAACACTGTTTCCATTAAGTCAGTGTGTCTTTTTACATCATTAGAACGTTAGTATTACACAGTCTTTGCTAACGTACAATTTTGATATGCTGGATTGGAGACAACCAGAGCTATTCTCAATGGCCGAACGCCACTGTCCAGCCGCCTTAGTCTAGGGACTTTTGTTTTAAGTTAAGCAAACCGTTAAACTCAAAATTAGCGATTATACATTCATTATGGTCTCTTATTTACAGCTAAATTATCAAAATTCTTTAATTTTTTGAATTATTTGAATTAATTGAATTTCGTTCAAGCAGTTGGTAGTTGTGGGAAAGACCGAACAGTTATTGGGAACTAATTATAGCTCGTATTGTATACATATAGAAAACAAAGAATTCTGAGGTATTTTTTGTATATTTGCATGACTGTTATTATACTAAATGATTAGTGACATTATTTACGACAGCAAATTGTATATTGACACAGTAAATCAAGTTATTGTTTAAAAACGGGGCTGCAATTAGATGTGACGTTGTGACGTCATTACTGTTTGTCATTGATTTTGGAAATTTTTGTTGGTTAGTAGTGATTTGCGTCTTTTAGAACAAATTATTCTAATTAATAACGGGTTTCTTTATTCATTGATAGTATTACGGTAAGTACATTGATAATTAATCGATTTTCCATAAAAATTCTGTAATTTGTAAAGTTTTCATTCGATTAAACAAAAATTGAGGTTATGTTGTAATGTTTCAGCAAAAAAAAAACAGTGAGAACACAAAACCCCAATAAAAAATGGAGTCAATAGCCACCGATTCTGGTAAAATTGTTAAAATGGAAGTGGATTATACACAAACATGCGATGATAAAATACCTGAATGTGAGAAATTAGCCAAAACTGGTAAATTACATGATGCAATTGAACAATTATTACAATTAGAAAAACAAACACGTACCGGTGCTGATATGATATCAACTGGACGTGTATTGATTGCAATTGTGAAATTATGTAAAGATGCAAATAATTGGTCATTATTAAATGAATACATTGTAATATTAACAAAACGTCGTTCACAATTAAAACAAGCTATAACGAAAATGGTACAAGAATGTTGTAAATATGTTGATGAAACACCCGATTTAGATACGAAAATTAAATTAATCAATACATTACGTAATATAACAGAAGGTAAAATTTATGTTGAAGTTGAACGGGCACGTCTAACACATAAATTGGCAAAAATCCGCGAAGATGAACATAATATACAAGAAGCTGCTAATATTATACAAGAATTACAAGTGGAAACTTATGGTTCAATGGAGAAACGTGAAAAAGTCGAATTGATTTTGGAACAGATGCGTTTGTGTTTAGCTAAAAAAGATTATATACGTACACAGATTATATCAAAGAAAATCAATACGAAATTCTTTGATGATGATGGTACGCAAGATTTGAAATTGAAATATTATCGTTTAATGATGGAATTAGATGAACATGACGGCTCATATTTGGCAACATGTAAACATTATCGTGCTGTATTGAATACACCATCAATACAATCAAATCAAACTGAACGTCAACAAACCGCACAATGTGTTGTTTTATATATAATACTAGCACCACATGATAACGAACAACATGATCTAACTTATCGTATATTAAATGATAAGATTTTAGATGAGATACCGTTGTATAAGCAATTATTGAAATTATTCACAACATCTGAATTGATTAAATGGTCTGGTTTATGTGAATTATATGAGAAAGAATTGAAACAAACACAAGTATTCTCTAATATAAATGAACAATCGAAACAACGTTGGGTCGATCTAAAAAATCGTGTTGTCGAACATAATATACGTGTTATGGCTAAATATTACACACGTATTAAAATTGAACGTATGGCTGAATTATTAGATTTATCAAATAATGAAACTGAAGAATTCTTATCGCAAATGGTCGTTAATAAAACTGTACAAGCTAAAACCGATCGTCCATCTGGCATTGTCTATTTTCAACGTTCAAAAGATCCTAGTGATATATTAAATGATTGGTCTAGAGATCTATCCGATCTAATGCAATTCGTTAATAAAACAACACATTTAATCAATAAAGAAGAATGCGTACACAAACATTTACAAGCAACAGCTTAAAAAATAACATTTTTATATAATTTTCTGTAATGTAATCACAACCATATTGATCAAGTTTTATTCTATCGCATCGATCGATAACCTTTTCTTCTTTTTTTTGTCATTACGATCTTTATTTTAAATAAACACATCCAAAATATAATTAGTTGAAATCATGTCATCAACGCTTTAAAAAAAATCTTTTGTCTGTAATAAAACAGATAATTGAGATTAAGTGGTTTTATTATTAACAAATTAGATAAGGTTTATATACATTTTATTTTAACGACAATCAGTACTGAATCAAACATTTGGGTAAGATGTATGAATTTTTTTGGTATAATTAATTTTTTTTTAATCGATATTTGAATCTGCCGCTGAAATTTCGATTATCAAAACATCCACTAGATGCCGCTGAAATAACCTAACTTTAATTATTTGAATTGGTGGCATCTAATTACAAATATTACGCAAGATAGGTCAATAAACGTAATAATTTATCGTAAATAATGCACTATTCATTTGGTATTATCACAGTAAATCGTAGTTTTATTCGAATTCGAATTGGTCGTGTCACATAACCTCTTCGTGATTTCGTGTGAATTATTCGAATTTCATAAGAGAAAGTGTGTGGATTTCATCAATAATACTCGAAATTTGTTTCAGATATCCATTGTGGACGATTGAAACATGTCGATAACTTCGAAAATCTCATCGTATTTGCACCTGATCACCGTCGAACCGACGATGATTCTTTATATGTTGGCATTCATGCTGACATCAGTGGTAGAACAAGCATTCTTCGTTGATAAAGCATGTCGTGTGAACCACCAATTGAATCGAACAATCTGTGATAATCTAACAGATGAACGCTATACAGAATTGAATAAACAAGTCCAGATAACTGTATCGAATTTCCATTTATGGAATGATATCGGCGGTCATGTTGGCCCAATAATTCTAGCATTATTTATGGGTGCATGGTCGGATAAACGTGGCCGCAAAATACCGTTAATTATTGGTTTAATTGGTAAATTCTATTATTCATTTATGATTGTTATTAATAGTTTGCAAGATGATTGGCCGTTAGAGTATGTTGTATATACAGCAACATTACCGATGGCATTTACTGGTGCTGATGTTGCCATATTTGCTTGTGCATTCACGTATCTAGTTGATATATCAACAGAGAAATATCGGACGATACGTGTAACATTATTGGAAGTGTGCTATTTAGCAACATTCCCAACTGGTATAGCTTTAGGTTCATATCTATTTAGTCAAATTACGAATCGTTCCTATACGATTATGTTTATTATAAATGCTAGTTTGATGTTGTCAGCGATCATTTACAGTTGGTTGAGATTAGAAATGCGAACGAATTCACGTCAATTGCCACTATCGCCGGCTGACAATTTATTTAAAGACTTCTTCGATATCAAACATGTTATCAATACAGGACGGACAATATTGAAAAAACGCCCATATAATCGTCGTTTATGTTTATTAATTTTAATATTCATGATGGCTTGTTATACATTTCAACGTGATGAAAAATCAATGAGCTATCTGTATTTACAATTAATATTTAAATGGTCATTTGAACAGATTAGCACATTTCGTACATATCAATCATTAATACAAGATTTATTTTTATTATTTACAATACCAATAATGAGTCGTTTATTAAATTGGCGTGATACAATTATTATAATGATTGGTTCATTGGCACATTGTTTTGGACGTTTATTTTATGCATTGGCGAATACAAATTTGTTATTTTATATTGGTGGTGGATTTGCATCGATTGGTCCAATTGTTGCGCCAGTTATACGTTCATTGGTATCGAAAATTGTTGCACCAAATGAGAAAGGTAAAGCATTTGCTGTATTATCAGTTGCTGATAATGCTATACCATTAATATCGGGTGTATTATACAGTAAATTATATAATGCTACAATACATACACATCCAAATGCGATCTTCTATTTAACAATGACCACACAATTGATTGTTTTCGTATTGATTTTGTGAGTAGTTTCTTGTGATTTCTAAAATCGTTATTTCATTAATTATTGTATTTCTTTATAGATTCATTCATAATAGAACTAATGATACTGATTTAATCCATGAAGATCCTGAAACTACAACACAATGCTTAACTGAAGACAAAGACGTTCAACAAATACAATAATCGATAAATTCCATTATAAAGGTGCAATCACACCAAGTTTTATTTGATACAAGCCAACTTGAGCAAGAATAACATGATCGTGTAATCGCACCTTAACGAATTTGTGGTAATTCATACAGGGTATATTTTTAGAAGAAAAAACAACCATTTTCATCTAAATCGTATTTTAATCAATGGACAAGTGTGTTGGTGGTAGTATACATTCCAGGCGTGTCTGTAAAATGGCGGATGCGCCGGTTAAAAAAAAATTGTTATAACCTTTGTTAATAAATTGATAAATAAACAAATAGGGTGAAAATTCGGAAAAACTTTATTGCAAAATAGGAACATTATTTTCGATACAAAACGAACACATAAATTGTACAAAAAAAAAACAACAAATAAATATAAAAAACGAACCCATTCGAATCACTCTTTCAAACTTCTAATATATCGTCTTTTTAAATCTAATAAACCATTTGTATTGTAAACATTTAGGAATGTTAGAAATGATACCGGTAATTTCTGATGAACAATCTGATAACCGGTAACATATTTATAAAATTGATAAAAACATAATGGTGCAAATCGTCGGACAATTTCCATTTCAATTACATATTCTTCAACAGTTAATTGTTCTTTTGGATTAAAACAAATCTCGATTGGTAATTGAATGAATAAACGTTTATCGTTAATTGAAATATTATCAGTTTTATTATTAATATTTGATAAATATAAACGTTTTTCATTATCATCAAAATAACGTAATAGACCATGTTTCTCTTTAATAAAACACAATTTACCTTGTGGTATACGTTTATCTAATGATTTTAAACGATATGTACCGAAATAACTGCTATCAGGATTAAATATTGAATGTTTGATTACGCATTTAACCAAATTCGTATCTTCGCCTGATTGTTGTTGTTGTTGTTGTTGTTTTTGAACTAGTGAATTTCCCGTCACAATCGGTTCATTAAAACGCTCATAAAGACATGGTAATCTATCGTTTCGATTATAACAGTTATCTTGTGATGGTATTGTTGTGTTTATTGTACTGGACGTTGTTGGTGATGGTTCAAGTCTGACTGGTAATTTCTGATTGTATTGTTGATAATACGGGAAATTCGGACGTCTATGTCGATTTTGATACAATGGTAACGGTGGCGGTAGGAGTTGTGGTGGTAATGAATTGGGTTGTCTGCGTGGTCTTGCAGGCACCATTGGAAATTGTATCGGTTGTATACACGTATTGGTTGATTCTGGCTTTTTCATATACGAAGGTTGTGGCAGTGGTGGTTCTGTTTGTGGCAGTGGTGGTTGTGGTTTCTGTCTATTCACCTCCATTTCAAGTAGATCACGTATCATAAAGCCGGTTGATAATTTCTTACCTACAACGACATGATAGGGTTAGAGAAAACTGTCAGAAAATTGGCGCTTTTTCCATAAATAACCAATGGGAATTGCGTGTTATTTTTAATCGACCAATCACGATTAATGTGAATATAATTTAAGGTTAGAAAATTTCGACTCACTTTGGGTATGCTGATTAATGCCCGGATTTATTTTGATAACAGAATGTATTTTGATATTATCATTCTTATCAGATTCATTATTGCCGCCAACAAGATGATTGTTGGTATTATCATTGAATTGCTTCAATGATATTGGTGAACAGATCACGGGAACTTTAGCACAAATCGGTACAAATAATTTCCCATCACTTTTATTGTTATCACCATAATTATTGTTGTTGTTGTTATCATCATCAATAATCACTGTTTTTGTTGGATCACTTTGTGTAATTTCTAGTGTTGGTATTGATGGTTTCATAAATGTTTCCACATCTGTGTTTTTTCGAGCCGGTTTATCTAAAATTTTTTCTTCAAACAAAACAAGATAAAATTTATCGTTATTATCAATGTTGTTATCGTAATGTTTGATAATGATAATATTAGGGGAGAGTAGAAAAACAAAACAACAACAACTACTTACTATTATTACCAACACCTAATTTGAACATTTCTAGTGTTTCATGTCGGAAATACCGGCGACTATTCTTGCGTTTACGTTGAATTTTCTTTTGTGTTGTTGTCGTTGTTGTTGTTGTTGTTGTTGATTCATCTTGGTGATGTCGTATTTGATTTCGATAATTATCACAAGATATTTCCATAATTGAATTGATTTAAATATCTGGAATGTTTGGAAATTCTCATAATAAATACATCTATATATTCTATAATAAAGATTGTTTTCGAAATTGTTTTGAGAC
This sequence comes from Meloe dianella, assembly GCA_028455855.1. Lineage (NCBI taxonomy): Eukaryota > Metazoa > Arthropoda > Insecta > Coleoptera > Meloidae > Meloe > Meloe dianella. The sequence goes on from JAPTHL010000074.1 coordinate 711,982, forward strand.
TGAGTCACGATTTTTTTTTATTGTTATTGCCGTTTTGTTTTTGTTTTTTTTTTATTTCCAGTCCCAAGTCTTTTCTAAGCGTGTATTAAATTTCCCAACCAGCTAATAATAGTCACAAAAGAAACTGAAATAGTTTTTCATTGATTCTCCTTTCCCGAATTAATTACCACAAATTAATTAACTATTAAGTAATGAGTTTTGTTGAGGACAGATAATTATCATCGTTGTTTGGCTTTTTGTTGTTCAATTATTTACGATATTTCTTTTTTTTTGTTTCTCTTAAAAAACAATAACTTACGTGTTGTTCGTTCTTTCGTCAATTATACATATATATATTTGTTTATTATTCATTCATTTCGATTAATCATTGAAATGGTAAAATAACAATGGATAATAACAAATTAGAACACAATATAAATGTGAATAAAAACATAATATTGGAAAAACACGATAAAATCCTCCCACATCCACGGTGTTTTTTGTTTGTTTGTTTGTTGTTTTTCGTTTAAATTGTAAAAAACAAAACAATCATTTAACTAATTAACAATCATAATAATAAATGAATGGATATGAAAAACTCACATTGGAAAAATCACATCGTTAGTATCGGACCAGCTAATGAGATAGATCTCGCTCATCTTCATCTTATCATTACAATGTTGATTATTGATAACGGAGTTTGATAAAGTTTTTTATTTTGTTGTGCAAAATACCATCAAATTAAAAGGGATAAAGTCGACAATAACTTGTTGGGAAGATCAATTAATCAAGAATCAATCAACTATTGTAAGACACGTAAGATGTTGTGTTGTTAGCACATGTGTTTGATATAAAAAGAAATAATTAAAAAAAAACGTGCGTGTATATCTATATAGAGAGATACAAATATATATATCAAAATGAGTCACATTCTAATATCAAACGTGGTTTAATATTACTCCGATATTATACAGCCACGTCAGGATATAAATTATCGATTAATAAACTTGTATACAAACTTAGAATGTTCCAGTTTGTTTGTTTATTTTATTCGTATTCCCCCCAAGTATTTGTCGGTTAATTATCTTTATTGATATGGAAAAAACACAATCAAGTAAATTCAATAGCATTGTATAAAACTGTTAAATGTATTAATTTTTAAATGATTAATAAATAGCGGACATACCTTATCTTATCAGCTTCTAATAAGCGATAAGATAAAGTGTTATCGCTTTGGAAAATTCAAACAGTGCTTATTGTTGAAATTTGTTTTATTCAAAAAAGGCACATTTCCAACCAAATATTGTACCAAATACACACGATGGCACTTGTAAATAAATAATAATAACAACAATAATACTTCTAATTGTATAAGCAATTGTATAATAACAATAATTAAAAAATGCCATTGTGGACTGATAGCAATATAATTGTTAGTGGATACGATAATAATTAAAAATATATGACACAATCCTTACAAAAACAATAATCACATTTAAGTACAAATTTAACAAATTATTTATGTAGATAAAAAAATTTCAAAAAATTTAGGGTTATGTGGAATTTCAAAAATTAACCAATCGAAATTTACGATTTTCAAAACAGCCAATCACAGAAGTTGTCAAAAATTTCATAGGTTAACTTTCAAAAAAAAAACAAACAATTGTTAATATTTAAAAAACAAAACACAACAGAATTAAGGTCACGTTGTTGTTGTTGTTGTTCCGCAATAACCAATCGAATCTTCGAATTGTTTCAACAACCAATCACAGTAGTTTTTTTGTTTCTCCGCCAAATTCCAATTAAAAAATTTAAAAAAGAGGCACTTATTGTTTAACAAGACCATTTTCAATAATTGCAAAATTCGATGGTAATAAATATAAGATGTGATTGCCATCTTTCTTAAATGTTGGCAATTGTATTTCGGAATTGATTTGTATATGGATTTGCCGCCGTTTACCACCTAATGAACATGATGGTGTTTTTGTTACATTCACTGGCAATTCGTTTAATTGTGGATGTTCCAATCTAAAAACAAATGGATTAATTGTTAATTGAAGATTTTTTTTTGTCTCACTTACAATGAGTAAGTATTGGTTAAAATTCCAATAATTTCCCCGATACGATCTTCATTTTTTGTTGAGTTCAATGAAAAAACAAAATCATTACCACCTTGACAATGGATGACAATCAATTGATCATTGCCAGGACTCACAGTTAGTCCTGTTAAATCTCTCAATGGTACACCCTCTTTCATATTACGGAATTTATTTGTATCTAATTTAAATATAAATTGATCGGTTATTACAATTGCACGATCTGTGCATTTGTTGAATTTATTAAATTTCGTTATAAACGATGAGAACAATATGCGATTGAATTTATTAGAATTCTTTAAATTATTGATACTATCATTGAAGATCGTATAATTATTGTTTTCATTCAATAAAGACAAGTAATTACCATCCCATTTACGATTTAATCCATAATTTTGTCGTTTATTTAACAAATAACTAGCTGCATTTATCTTTAATTTCATCTCATTCCATTCATGTTTTGGTATACGTTTCAATATCATAAATGCCCACCAACGATTATAAATCTGTTTTAATCGATTTATTGTTGTGTGCAATTGTTTTGGTGGTATTGGCCATATAATTGTTTTACCATAATTCTTCATTGTTTTAACATTTGTGAATTTCCGTTCTAATTGACAAATATATTCACGTATTTTCTTTAAACGATAATATTTAATCATTGTTAATAATGCTTTCATTTTTTTATATTGTTGTCGTACAATATAACCACGCCATGTTTTCTGTATTAATGTAACAATACCGGGTATTAAATCGTTACGTGCTTGTTCTAATGCAAACAATGTTTTTGGTGAACGTATAAATATTTTCGTTTTACCATATTTAACATCATTATTAAATTGTCGTTCATTCATAATAACTTCAACGCCATCACGATCATGACCAGAACGAAAATTTGGCCATGTAAATTGTGATATCATTTTATAACGTTTTAAAAATTTATCGTAACGTTGTCTATATACAAAACCGGCACGTCTAACACGTACATTCTCAATTAAACCTAAATAATTTACTTGATGTTTAATTAATTCGTAATTAAATATATTTGATGATTTTATATCATTTGGTTTTATACAACGTATATAATTTGGTATTTTCTGATATAGATTTTGTACTAATAATTGCATTGAATTTTTAAATAATGTACCAGCCGTTGGTGGACGTTTTGTTGTTTGTAAAATATTTTGTGAACCCTCTGGGAACATTACTTTTAATATTGGATCATTTGAATTATATAATAAACGTTTGAAATCTTGATATAATTGATCTTTGTTTTTATCCAAAAAACCATTAATACAATAAACAACATCACCAGCATAATGTGTTATACGAAAATCAATCTGAAATTTGATAAAAACAAAAAACTCATCAGCGATTATTTTGAAATTAGCGCACAATTTGAGGGAGGGGGGGGAACATCACGTAACCTCAGACACCGACTCTGAACTATTTGCATTTCTGTAATGTCTGGAATGCTGACTTAAATGGCCAAAGTCGTAGCCCAGAGAGAAAGAGATCTACTTGTATCTCCTTTATCTCTTTTTAAGGATATTGCCCCCAACCCCACGTCTGACCAGACCATCCTACGATCTACGAATATTATCAACTTTTAATTAAAGAGTAAACGTATTTCATCGTAGTCGTAGTGTCAGTACAGTGAGCTGTGTGCTTTATGGTTTGAAATGATCCTAAAGCCTCGTCCGCATCCATCGAAGGAATGGGTACGAACAGAAATGTAAACATAGTGTAGTAGATGGCAATGGAACGAAGACCAAGGAGTGGCTTGAATGCCGATCTGATAGTTGTCGGAAAATCAATCGTTCGCGTTCGATCGTGTTCCATAGTGGGGAGTGGAAAAACAAATCTTTGTTTAGTGGAAAATAAGCGAATGCAACTTCAGTCTGCGCATGACAATCCCATTCGATCGTGTTTGATCTCGTTCATATCCAATTTTGGGCAATCGTTGATTCGTTCGATAGGTGTGGATGGGACTTAACGGTGTTCAGTTCAACACCATTAGGATCACTTCAAACCGTAAAGCATACAGCCAATATCAGTATCTCACCATCTCTGTCTAGCATTTTTATAAATTAACGAATAAAAAAGAGATAGACTAATCTGTTGATTGCGCGCGCATTTTGAAATTAAATAGAACAAAAAAAAATTGTGTGCGTGTAATCTTTACGCGCCATTGAAGTAAAACTTGTTTGACGTTTACGGCACATATCATGAAACGATTAAACTTAACTTAAAATATTACAGTTTAGTTATATTCATTAATGATATACTTTACAAAGAATAATATAAAGCTATATTCACATTATGCATTAAAAATAGGTAATATTGTCTACAATTATATGTAGATTTTGATTTTATACATTTTCACCCTTAAGTGTGGGTATGTGGAATTCATTTAAAAATACGAGAAGATCTATACTCTGATGATTTGAATCTGTGCGACTTGACTTGACCGTTGTCAAATTGACAATTGTGGCTCGATTTCAATTGCTTTAATTGCCTTAAAGTTGACTACATTTAAGTAAACCGTATATAAATAAATATTTGTTTATCTAACACTAATTCAATTTGATTGTAAAGCTTTACACAAATAAGTCTGATTTTTTTCATAAATTCTTCAATCTTTTCATATTCGCAGAAGTGGACTGGTTACCCTCAACAGTATTTATTTTGAAATATATTCATTGTAAGAACACCTCGTAGATTATAGTGGCAATTATTAGGTATGTTCCCACCCACAATTCTAGATTGTTTGGTTGATGACTAGACTACGCATGTCTAGTTAGAAACTGATCACAAAGTACTTTCAAACATCACCAGCTGGACCGCATTTCTGTTGAATTCATTCAATTTACAGTTTCTGATGAGAGTATATTTGATTTTCTTAAATCAATCGTCCCGTTTTCCATTACCATCTGCTACCGTGTGGAAAATGAGCATTTCCGAAGCATATTTTTGGAAATCTATAGATTTCCACCAATGACAGACGTTTTAACATGTTAGGTATTTAAAATTGTGGTTGCTTAGCAACATCTATACATTAATGCAATCGAGTACTTTCGGGTGCCCAACACACGATGGAATGTCGGCTGTATCCGTTGGATCGTAGAAAATCGTTTTCATTTATAGTACACTTTTCATATGAAAATTCACGAGCCGAATGGCTCGATGGTTAACGATAGAGATTTACGTCTAGAAGTCCGGGGTTCAAACCTCGGCACGGTATGAAAAAGGATTTTCAGAATTTTCCTCTTCTTATAACCTAAATTGTTAATTTGTCCATGCCACAAAGTGCATGGACCAGTTAGCAAGATTAGGATGTCCCTAGACCGCTCCCCCTTGCAGGTCCCCAATCGTAGAAAAAACGTCTAGAATTGGTGAAATGAGCAGTAACCATCATCCATAAAAGGGCATAAGCGCCCAGGGTTTGGTTGAAATTAGCAGTAAACCACAATCCTTTTTTCCTTTTTAAACATAAAGTTAAACACAATATGAAATATAAAAAAATCATAGTTTAAAAAACACGCTTTAATGGTAGACTGAACTAATAAGTAATAGCTCCCTCTTCGGAAGGAAATCGTTAATCCTGATGGTCCTGGCCAGGATAATGGGACAAAATTTCAAATGAATCTGACGCTTTTTAAGTGGGTGAAAATCGCGTTCGAAGATTCCGTTGCAAACATACAGGTGAAGCTAATATAAAGCGTGTAAAAAAAACAAGAATTAAATAAACAACAGATTGTATCACTGAAACGATTAAACTATTTTATATTCTATATGAAATTCGTTAATACCACTCCCACTTTTTGAAGAATATTCGTTCATAAATTAAATTAATTGTGAATAAGAAATTAAATTAAAAGTTAAATCAGCCCATGTCAATCTACCCAAAATTCAAACCTGTTCTCCTATTCCTACAACCAACCAATAGCTTTCCTGATGTTGTAGTCACATGACTGAGAAATATCACCAGAAATAAGATACCAACCTTACATCTACGGAGTTTCTAAATTTCGTCACATGAAGTTGGAAATTTTAGTATTATTAGGATTTTAGTCGAACTAAATATTTTAAATAGCGGAAACTATTTCGACCGTTACTTCCGTCAGAAAGAAAATCTGAGTTACCCCCCAAGTCGCGCCTAAAGAAGTTTTACTTCAAAAACAACAATTAAATTACCTTATGTCTTAATTGTCTATCAGCCGGTTTTAATTGTCTGGAACAATAGTGTTTATGATCTTTTAATTTTCTATCCATCGCTTCTAATAACATTTCATCGGTAACTTTTTCAGCGGTCATTTTCGATGCATCATCCATTATCGACATAATTCCTAACAAATGTTTATATAATTAATAATCGCATTAATATTGAATTTCTCACAAACCTTTATGTTGTGCTTCAACTAGATCGCATATGATTTGATTATTAAAATAATCAATATTTTGCCATTCAATACCTTCACGATTATATTCTTCTTGTTCTTGTTTTAATACTAATTCGATGAATAATTGTTGTAATTTCTCATTACAATAATTGATGCAAAATTGTTCAAAACTATTATTATCGAATATTTCAAAACCATAAATATCTAATACACCAATTAATGTTGTTTTATAATCATTATAATATTTATTATTATGATTATTATTTGTATTATCGATTGTGATAGTGTTATTAATTTTTTCAACAATCCAATTGAATAAACGTTCGTAAATAGCTTTTGATAATGCATCTCTACCATAATTTGCTTCAATCAATGTATGTTCTTTACGCATTATATCACCATGTGCGGCAATAACACGTTCACAAAATGTTTGATTCAATTCATCGATGTCAATTTTCAACAATTTACTAACAATTTGCAATAGTTGTTGATTTTTAATAAACAATCTCTCATTATCATTATTATTGTCAATATCAAATTCGATATTGCCTAAATGTAAAATAGCACCAATTATATGCCATAATGTATCTTGTTCTTGTTGTGTAAATTCCAATATATTCAATGATTTATTAACATTTTGATAATCATTACGATCATTGATTGCATCAATACGTTTACAATCACCTTGTTTTATATAAAAATATTGATCGATGTCGCGTTGTAAATGTAATTTTCTTAATAAATCATCACTACAACCCGATAATAATTGATAAAAACAATGGAAATTACGTTCACCATTCTGTTGATAAATAACGCGTGATTTTTCTAATAGATATTTATTGATATGGCCACCAATTGGATCACCTTTAAAATCAAAATGTATATCCATATATTTGCCAAAACGTGATGAATTATCATTACGATTTGTTTTTGCATTGCCAAATGATTCTAATATTGAATTTGATTGGATTAAAACATTTTTAACACGTTCGATATCCTTTTGGCCATCTATAAAATACACAATGAAATCAGCTTTAATTGATTAAAGAATCATTAAATGTCGACCTTTATTTGTAACAGCTGCTATATATTTCATTATAATTTTGGATGCTTCAGTTTTACCAGAACCAGATTCACCACTTATAACAATACATGTATCACGTCCTTGTTGTTGCATTACTTTATGGGCAGCATCAGCTATTGCAAATATATGTGGTCGATTCTCAAATAATTCACGATCTAGAAATTGTCGCATAGATTAACAACACAACAGACAATAAAAAACAGGGAATTAGCAATTGAAAAAAAGAAGAAGAAAACAAAGCCGTAACTGCCATCGATAATCACAGATCTGTCCCAGTAAAATCTCCCCCTAATTGTTTTTCTATCCTCTTTTCAAATGAGTGAATTCAATGGCATATTGTCTCATCATTGTCTTATTTATCGATATCACAGTGAGGTGGATATTTTTCTGGGATATCTGTTGGAATTTTGTGTAAAAATATCGTGTTATCGTTACAAATTTGTTATCAATAAGTTTCAAGGTAATAACAGAAACCGCCACTTTTGTGATAATCCCATTTTTTTCCGGTTTTCTTATTAATTGTTCTTTTTTTTAATTGCCTCAATTTTTCAATTCTTATATCATTATTACCTTTATACTGATTGATATAGTTTTTATCGTAGATATTCATTGTTTTATATGGATTTACTGATACACAAACTTCACCAATATACGTGTAAATGTTTCCATGTTTATATCTGTAAAGAAAATTAATTAAATTATGCGCCCTTTTTTTGTTTGATCTTATCCTAATGACCAATCAGGTTTTAAGATTTTAAAATCATTACCAACACAATTTTATTCTATTAGCCAATCATTGTTTAGAATTTTAAAATTACTACCAACTTAAATTGAACAATTAATTAATTAGATAAATTTTATCACGTAATTGACCAAAAATAAAAAACAGTTAAAAAAATTTGGGGGTGGGGAGGGGTCTCAATTATTTACAGGGATTACGCTTTTATTCAATTTACAACAATTGTTTAGAAGAAGGCAAAAAAAAAACTATAAAGCAAACAAATTGTTGAAAGAGAAAGTGTTACTGATTACGTAAATTAACATAATTTATGTAATTTTTTTGTACTTGTATTGTTGGAATTTATTTATTTTTTTATTGATTTATTATACACATAATCCACATTAACCTAAATAATTTCAGGATTATCTCCTTATCATTTACAATTCTCATTAAAATTCTTATCATCTTATCATCATCTTGAATGATAATTTTTTTTATTAAGTTGGTATAATTATACTACAGCCGCCTTTGTTTTTGTTCTTACCACCCTTCGTTATTTTCTTTTTTTAATGTTTTCTATTAGTTAATTTAATTAATTAATTAATTAACTAATTAATTAATTACAAATGCTGAATAATTGATTATTTTTTGATTATAAAAAATAATTGATGATACATGTGATGACATCATAGAAAAAAAAAGAAGATAGTGAATCATTTGAAAATCAAAGTAGGCATGGTGGGTGTTACAAAACACAAATATAGGAGGGGTGACTTTTATTAAATAAATATTCATTAACTTTTTTTCCAAGTTATATAAATAATAATAATAATAATAATAAACATAATATATGAAAAAAATAGGCCTCCCACATAGGTTTTTTTTTGTAATGAGTTCAATGGCAACTTGATTATTGTTCAATGCTAAGAAACTGTACATATTTGGAGTGAAAACTATCAATTAAAAAGTCTTATAATTACACTTATCATTCAATGATCAAATAGATAAACTACTAATTGAATTAAATTCGAGTCTTTTTTATGTTTTAATTCCATAATTTATAGAGAAAAAATTATATTTGACATTAAGAATCAAAGTGGCTTTTATATTGACATTTGTTTTAAAACAAAGACAATCGTACACCTGTTTTAATGTTGATTGCCGGGAAAATATACCTGTTTCGTTTATCAATTGTGTACTGTGATATTTACCTTATTTCCAAATTGTTCATGAAATTATCTAAATCGATCTTGTCCAATAATACAAAATCACCAACACCGACCTCTGTTTGTGTTGCCATTTTTTATTTATTTATTATTATGTATTTATTTCAATTATTCGACTCTAATGTTACACTTTTTATCCACATTCTCAATTACTACAACAATATCGTTTAACTGATTATTTTCAAATGATGAGTCAACGGGTGGCAATCGGTAATCGCACACCCATCCATACACACACACACCTATTTCAATCAACAACAATAACACTATCTTTTTCTAATTTCTAAAAACAAATAGAGATAATAACAGTATTTGTGTAACGACACTTAATTCATACGAATAAATTTGAAGTTTTTGTTGTATGTCTAGAAAAAAAAATTGGTATTACTGCTAGAATGGTGGCGTGTGCCGTAATTGGAACCACAACAAAATTGACAAACAATAATTGAGGTTAAGTTTTGAAAAATTATTTACAAAAATGTTGAAAAAATGTTTCAATCAACCATACAGTTTGTTGGTTCGTTGTTATTTATCACAACAACAGAAATCGTTGAAGATTCCAGATGATCTTGTTGAAATTCACAATGATGACTGTTCAGTGTTAGCGGAGTGCAATGAAGATGTTTCACATGTTGCCCCCTATTTGAAGCCAACCTTCAATTTTGCTGCTTATGTTAATCAATCAGAAACATTACAACAATTGGTCAATTTAGGTGTGAATTTGTATAAATTAGAACAGAAACCCGATATACCGCCGTATTTATTGAAATTAAATTTCCAACAGGATATCAAGAGGCATATTGTCTTTTTAAATGATTTAGATATTGTTAATTTAGGGGAGTTCATTACGAAAAATCCGTACATCTTCAAGCAAGACTTAAATGATTTAAATGTACGAATTAATTATTTGCAATCAAAAAAATTTGATAATCCTATGATCAAGAGGATTTTGGAGAATAATCCGATGTGGCTTAATTTTAGTACACAAGAAATCGATGGGAAATTGGGCTTCTTCCAACATACATTTGGACTGAATGGTAATCTTGTTAGATTATTAACAATAAAATCACCGAAATTGATAACGTATTCACAAAACCATGTGAAATTGAATAAATTCGCTATAGAACAAGAGATGGGTTTCACTAAAGATGAAACTAAACAAATGTTATTAGAAGCACCGTCAATTTTCATTAAAGGTTTGCTAATTAGTTAAAAATCAATATAAAACTAAATAATAATAATAATAATTTTCCAGAACAAACGTTTATTTTGAAAACATTCGAATACGTTCATAACACAATGAAAATACCATTAGAACAAATTGTTAAAATGCCACAAATTTTAACATATCGCCAATACCGTATAAAACAACGACATGAATTTTTAATAAAATTAGGACGTGCCCAATATAATCCGAAAGAACCGAATTATGTATCATTATTACGATTAGCATCAGGTAGTGATATAAAATTTTGTGATGAAATCGCTAAAATTTCAATACAAACATTTAATATATTTTTAAAATCATTTTAAAATTTGTAAAAAAATTAATTAAAAATTTAACTTAATTTGCCTAATTCAATTTTCTTTTGTATTAATTTAATTGAATGATATAGGAATGTATCAATTAAGCCAGCAACAGTATAAACACCACCGATAATTGCACAAACATTTGTTAGGAAATGTCCAAATGAATGTTCTTTCTCTGTATATTTCACCATTAATGGTGATAATTCATATTGGAAAAATATACCAGGCATACCACTTTCACCACTTATTATTGATATTACTTTTTGATGTTTTGTTACACTAAATTGATTCGAATTTATTATTGTACCATCTTTTTTCACATATGATGTTGGTACGATTTTTATATGATATTGAAACATTGTTGCACCTGAAAACAAAAAATTCAAATTTACCACCAAAAAAAACTATAAATAGTGCTTTCCAGACATTGCAACAGTGAGGCACTGACCGTAAAACCCACATACAAGTACATAAAGTGTATCGTAGGTTGATGTGTATTTAAGAGGTTATGTAGTTGGTGTGCCTGTAGCGTCACAGTACTGGTCGAGCAGTCCTTCTCTAGCCCAGGAAGGTGTCTCTGCGTTTAATTGATGACTCATAAATGATGAGCTAATAGTATATAAAATTCCATTTTCTTTTATAGGGGTTTCAATAACACAAGACCAAAGCCAAACTTTTTAAAATAGACCTCCAAAAATACCTTTATTTAGGATGTTCGCCCTTTCAATAGACTTTTAAATAAACATTTGTTCATCAAAATGTAACCGCTTGTATGAATTTTTTATCACAATACTAATTATGAACGACTTTTGTTATTGTAGTCAATTTCTTAAGTCACCACACGCACTATAGATCCTCGTAAACTGAAAACGCTAAAAATCGATGTGACTTTAGACACAACCACAATAACACAAATTTAAAGCAAAACATAAAGTTTAAAATTTTTTAAAAAAATTAACGATCTTCTTACGAAATCTTAGTACAATAAGAAAAATTATCATAAAAATAAAAAAATATAATTGATACATGTTCAATTTAATTTAATTGTGCAACTTTAATCATCATTTATTTTTGACATTGTGGCACGTAACTTTAAACACATACGAAATTTGACAGCCGAATGTCCGCATTTCCTTCAAATTTTCGTTACCAAAAAACTCGCAATTTTCCAATAGAAAACATTAGAATTTCATCAAATTAAAATGCCAGCTGTACCAGGTGGTGTTTACCAACAAGGTCCATCATGTATGGATCGTATGAAAATGGGCTTTATGTTGGGATGTTGTGTTGGTATGGCAAGTGGTGCTTTATTTGGTGGTTTTTCAGCTTTACGGTAATATATATGTAAAGAAAACGTCTAAATTCTAACACGTTTTGATTGATTCTAGTGCTGGATTACGTGGTCGTGAATTAGTGAACAGTGTTGGTAAAGTTATGTTACAAGGTGGTGGATCGTTTGGTACATTTTTAGCAATCGGTTCAGGCATAAGATGTTAAGCATATACAGAAACACGAAATCAATAAAAATTCTATGTAAATAGTTTCTTTTATAAGATAATAAAGGTTTAGTAGAAAAATAGAATTACCTTCTTCAGCTAATCCTGTTGTATCCTTTAATGGATTATGTGTATCACTATCAATACTTTGTCCAAATGATAAATGACGTATTTTATGTGTTGTATTGAATTCCATTGATGAGAACGGTTGTACATCATGTACATGTACATGATTTATACTAAAACTTTTACCTGGTGCTACATGAAAACTACCACTAACACGATTCACAATTAATGTACCATAAATTTGACAACCTTGACTGAAGGCGGTTTTTAGTTTTTCCGAAAATTTCTCATCTTTACATTGACTGATATTTTCTGGACTATCCGGAAATGCCCAACGACGTTCCCTATATGCTTCTCTAACTTCCTCACATGTATTACAACAGCTATTCCCGCAGAAACAATTGAAACAAAAAAACAAACAAATGAATCGATCAATAGTGTTTGAAAATCGCTATTACCGATTGGGATCTAGGGCGGCACCATAACAACTGCCACACTCGGTTTTGTTTTTCACAGCCACCTACAAATACGATTTTTTTCTTTAATTTGTTTTTGTAATTAAAATCTCGCTAATAATTGTATTACATCAGTGGCATTTTTAGTTCTAACTACGATATCTTCTTTTTGGGGCTCTTCGATCGGTTGTCCCTGTAAATCTAATCGTCTCTTATAGATGTTGTGATGTATTTGCAAATGTTGTTCACCCGACGAATCCATTGCATCTAATGCTAAAACTAATAATTTTCCATCGAAACAAACGAATCAATTATGATCAATTCCCACTTACAATCACACGAAATTGTCGGCATAACAAAATCCAAATTAATTTTAATATCCGGACTACGTGATGTATCAACAAATAAATCTTCAGTAATATTCGGTGTTAAATATGCATATAATTCAATCCAAAACAATAAAATCATAATAAATAAACTAATTATTGTAACTGGAATACGAGAATTCATTAATTATTAATAATAAAGTTTTGTTTAGAAAAAAAAGAAAAAACTAACCTATAGCACCACCATATGTTTTAATTCGTACATCTTCCAATGTTTTTGGATACGCATCTAGACGGCGTAATTTCTGGAAAATATCCAACATTTTCGTATGGAAAATCACGCAATTTTCCACGAAAAAAACTGCTTTTTGTACAATTAGAAAATTTTCAAAATATAACACTGACGTTGACACTACACTATTGCCAACTTAATTGACATTTGTATAATTCCGCTAAATGTCGCCCACTAACTAATGTGTATAAATAAAATTATTGCAGAATTAATCTAACTTCATTGCAATCATTGATAATTAGTCAAATCGTTAATTAATTGCCAACATTAATATAAACTTGTTTATTGATAATTAATTAAATCTTTACAATAGATACTTGAACCCTGTATATGTACAACATGATATACGGGGGGTAAACAATAAATTGTCTACAATAAATCGATAATTAGAGGTTCTTTTTTCTGATAATATTCATATAAACATTTCGTTGATATTGTTACAACACAGCCTAGAGCGAAATACATGATATTGACAAAATATTTAAGCGGTACAGATGGTCGTTTTGTGATCATTTTGACAAGAAAATCAGTTTTACTTTTAGTATACGGTGGATATCTTGCGTTTTGTAACGTTTCACCCAATGTATTCAAACTTCTAACAAGTGTACCTTTGCGGTGTACGAACGTATCGAATGTTGCTTTACCATGATAAGCACCAATACCACTCCAACCAACACCACCAAACGGTAATGGATCACAAGAGAAATGCATTAATGTATCATTAACACAAACACCACCGGATGATGTATTATCAATGAATAGCTCGATATTTTTACGATTATTTGAGAATACGTATAATGCTAAAGGTTTCTCATGTTTATTGATATAATCGATAGCTTCATTGATTGTTTCAACAGTTAGAATCGGTAGGATTGGCCCGAAGATTTCTTCATTCATCACCGGATCCGTTGGTTTAACATCAATTAAAACTGTTGGTTCAATGAAACGTTGTTCAATATTAGAATTGCCACCTAATGCAATATTGGTGTTTTCCAATAATTTGATCAGACGTTTGAAATGTGCCTCGTTGATAATACGTCCGTAATCAGGTGATTCACTGATTTTACCATCGAAGAATGTGTGTAAAGCATTCTTAAATGATTTAATCAAATCATCTTGTATCGCCTTCGAACATAAAACATAATCTGGTGCAATACAAGATTGGCCGGAATTAATAGTTTCCCAAATAATATACGATTAGCAACCAAATCCAAATTGATATTTCTATCAATATAAACTGGACTTTTACCACCCAATTCTAATGTTGTTGGTGTTAAATATTCAGCAGCTTGTTTCTGTATGATTTTACCAATTCTAGTTGAACCAGTAAAGAATATATAATCGAAACGTTGTGTTAATAATTCTTGTGTTTCTTGAATACCACCTAAATACACTTGATAACAATCCGTATTTAAATATATTGGTAATAATTGTGCTAATAATTTCGCACTATTCATTGCCAATTCACTTGGTTTTATTATGCAACAATTGCCAGCTGCGATAGCACCAGCAAGTGGTCCTAATGTTAATTGAAATGGATAATTCCATGCACCAATTATCAATACAACACCATATGGTTCTTTATAAATTAATACATCATCCATGATGTTGACTAATGGTTTTTCCGGTTTCTCCGGTGTTGTCCATTCATTCAAATTCAATAACATTGTTTTTATCTCATTTTTAACAACAATTATATCGGCCAGCATTGTTTCATGTTTGCATTTACGTAAATCTTGATTTAGTGCATCTAAAATTTGTTCAATATTCTCATCAACTAAACGCATCAATTGTTGTAATTGTTGTTGGCGGAATGCAACATTTCTAGTTAAACCATTATTAAACGAATTACGCAGTGTTGATAGCATCTCAACATGATTTGAAGACATTTCAACGTTTCTACAACAAAACAAAAAGATACAACTCACAAAAATATACGAAATTGATAACAATTCCATTACAATACCTTCTCACAGTAGTATTGGTACGATAATAAGGCGAACAATAAGGATTGAAAGTCGGGAAATTAAACAATGTTTCATTAAAAAAACATTAAACAAGTATAATTTGAACTGGATATCCTTACACTTTGTAACGAGTTTTTGAATAATTAATATTCAGAATGACTATTGAGAACCTTCACGGTCTATGTTATTTTTTGCTGTATCGTTCTTTCGACAATGAAACATCGAACAATTTCATGAAAACAAATGTTGAACTTTGAACCGCATTCCAAAAGTCAAAAAAATACGATTTTTATCAACGTTTATCATTGTATTTTCTGACCAAACAATGGACTTGTTAGATAAACAAATAATAATTATATATCTGTTAACAGATATTTGTAAACATTATGATTTTTAAAAGGGGGCTAAAGTGGGGTTATGTTTGTTTATTTAAATAAAAAACTAATTATTAAACGCTGTAATTGTATTTATTCATTTGTTGATTCGGTCTAATTGATAAAGACGATGTTATGTTCATCATATTTCCCATTGTTGGAAGAATATTTAAAAATTTTCAGCTAATCAGACATTTAAGGTTATCTAGATGATTAAAAAACCCTATTGTATTCGCATCCAAATTATCAATCAATTAAACAAATCAAAAATCGCAGTATTTTATAATCGTAATTAATTTGTAATTTATCAATGAAATTCCCTTGTAAACAAGATAATTAAAAAGTGAGGTTATGCTTCTAATACTTGATTATTATCAAGAAATGATTGAAATTCTCTTTTGGAATCGATCAAAATTGTTGTAATTCAATAAAACTAACTTGCCCTCTTTCGATAATCACGAATTTATTAGTGGTTTTATACAAAAAATCAAATTAATCGAAAGTGAGGTTATGTTGTTTGAAAAACTCAATTATTGCTACATAAAATACAACAAAAACTACCACTTACTCTAGTTTGGTAGTGTTTATAATTACAGCAGATAAATCAATCGAAATTGTCATTTTATATCGATTATGTATTTGATAGAAATAAATCGTTGCGCATCCTCTTTCGGGACAGAAACTAGGCAAAAATTGAACGTTTTTGTTTACTTTAATAAAATGTTTATTAATGATTGTTTGTATAATTTAATCAATTTCGCCTAAATATAGTTGTTTATCACTGGCACCGGATACGACAATCGGTTCATCTGGATGGAAATCCACATCGTTAACACTACCATTATGTCCTGGTAATTTATAAATAATTCGACGACTCATCACATCCCATATATATAAGAAACGATCACTAGAACCAGCACTAACTTTACTACCATCCTTCGACCATGCACAACCCAATAGATTCTTTTCGAAATTATGTTGATGTCCATTGAAGATTTTTATACAACGTTCTTGTGGTGCATATGGACGTATATCCCACATACGTAATGTATTATCCATTGAATTTGACAATAAATATGAACCATCTGGACTTAATTTCAAACCAGTTATTGTATCTGTATGTCCTTTTAATGTATATAAAATTTCATCATTTCTAATATCCCATACTTTTATATCATTATCAATACCACCACTAAATATTTGCTCTGATGTATCATTAAATTCAACTTTTGTTATTTGATATGTTGCATTCAATGTTTTTGTTGATTGTTTTTTACGTATATCCCATAATTTTATTGTTGTATCATCACTACCAGATACTAATAATTGTGGGCCACGTCTGACACTTTGACAACTATTTACAAATGTTGTATGGCCTTTGTATTTTTTTATACGTTGTCCAGTTGTTACATCCCATAAGCCTAATGTATTATCTGTACTAGCTGTAAATATATTTGCACCATCTGATGTAAAATGTAATTCCATTACAGCACCTGTATGGCCGGTCATTACAGATAAATTTTCACATTCACCATAAACACTCCATAAAACTAGAACAAATCCAATTTAACTATTTATTAGGTGGCGGATTTAGGCATGGTCTGTATGAGCTACATCCCAGCCCCCCTTTCATTATATCTAAGACCATCAAATAAAATCAAAAAACTACTTGAATGTGTCTGTTGCCGATAATTTGTCTAATTTCAAAATGGGTAAAAAATAAACAAGTTGTTAGAGTTACAATTAATTCCCAGTTTTGTTAATTAGAAGAGCCCCAAACAGTGTTAGTCCAAGTCCACCAAAAACACACTGAAACTTACAAATTTTCCGATCGAATCCGGATGATGCTAAATATTGACCTTCCGGATGGAATTCAACTGTAAATACCTCACCTTCGTGCCCTTCTAATAGCATAACAGGTGAGAATAGATTGGACGTGCGTGCAGGTGCCTAAAGATTATTAAAATTAATCGAATAGACATATTCAATATGAATATTTTTAACGTACAGCTTGTAATTGGGTTTTTTGATTTTTATTGGTGGCAATTTCATTTTTCGATTTTTTCGATGGCACCAACGCTAAATCGTCAGCTTTTCGTTTACTTTCAATCACCATCGTGTTTGCTTTGATCTACGATTCGAAGGAAAATCACCCAGAAGACGCTACAACAACAACATAACCTCAATCGTTACAAATACGCATAATAACAGTTAAATTACCTTGTCTGATTGAATTACGTGATTGTAGTTATTTTTCGTAACAAATTTATAATAATTTCATAACAGATTTAATCGATTTTGTTGTTTATTTTCAGAAATAACTCAATAAAACTCTCACAATTACAGATAACCTCACTTTTGACAAACGTCAACATACGTCATTTGCGTATCGTTAATCGTAGCTCCCCTCTAATAATTTAATTTGCAATTAGAATTAAGTCAGTAATTAATCATGATTTTCGCAAATTTAACGAAATTCACCATAATTTTGTGAGCGATTCCAGTATTTCGTCCGTGGAAGATATTAGTAATTAATAATTATCCCCCACCACTTTTTGCACATATGAATGACGACAAACGTTATTAATAGTAGCGCATAAACTGGAAATTTTGCATAAATTCGTGTATTTTCCAATATTTTCCCATATTTGTCGCCTTAATACCTGTGAAAATTTCAATTTTTGTAGTCGAAAATTTGTTGTATGCTATATATATTTATGATAGCTTTTCTCATCTCGATTTCGTTATCAATATCGTCAATTTCCAGATATTTACAATTGTGAATTCACTCTTCATATTCCTCACCACTACCATCGATTTACAATTGTCATCTTTCCACTTGGTAGATATCATATTTCTGTTATAACGAAAATGGAAAAGCCGTGTGATAGTGTTTTTTTACAAGGAACTGATAATAAATTCCAAACAGGTCGGTTTTTTCTTTCATCCACTTCTTGTTCGTCTTCTTCTACTACTTCCTCTTTCCGTTCTTCACCACTCGCTATCGGTTTTTACATACAATTTTTTTTTCGATTCGATGTGTAAAGAGGGTGTTGAGAATATGTTATAGTCGTCAAGAATCTGTTATCAATTCCCGATCGTAATGCGTTCATAAATTATTCGTTTCTTTTTATACACACACATACACACACACACACACACACACACATATTTCTATCCAGGTCTTTTTTTGATCATCATATCGCACACAATATTTATAATTAAATAACTTGTGGGGGTTGATTGTTATATCAATAGTTGAATACACTAAGTAGAAACGAACAAAGTTCGGTTTGGTAGTTCAAGTTTCACCCCTTTGAGTAATAAATGTATTGGATTTCGATTCGAACTGAATATTGTAGCAATTGTACGAAAAACTAACACCATTTGATGAGATAAGAAAATCGAATGAAACAACAACAAACAACAATAGAAATCTGTTTTAATTAGTTCAATTTAATTAGAAATTTAGCAGTGAAATTGTTTAAATAATACAGTTTTAATTATTTAAAATCATCCCTTGGACTTTACAACGATTAATTTCAATTTAATTAGGATGGAATGGTGGACTCCCACATAAATTCTTGCAACTATGGAAGACCCAAGTAATTGCGCATTAAATATGGCTAATATTTCACTAAAATGCGACTATTATTAATATTATTGTAAGCATTATTACAATAATAAATATGTTGATTTTTCCCTTTGCAACGGCGAAAGATGCAAATAAAGAATGTTTGGAATTCTATTCAAAACAATCTGCAATTGTAACGTGAAATTATAATTGAGATTTAAATACAGGACAAACAGTGAGTGAGAATGTTGGTGTTTTCCATCCACAGTGTGTTTGGGGGTGTTGGCCGATGGGATGAAAACTAGCAATAAAGAGGGAGAGAAAATTCGCCAACTTGCACAAGTCATCTGTTCAGCTTCAATAAACTTCATAATTAAAAGCAAATAATGGGAATGCTTTCATCACTGATGATCGAAATAAAATTATATAAGAATTTTGAAGAGCCACCCTTAATCTCTTTCGCACACCCTTCCCCTAATTCGCCCAACAAAAAATGTATCTATCTAATTGAAATTTCTAACATTGTCTTATCTAAGTGGGTATCGATGTAACATTAGAACCCTCTTAGACTTCATCACCACCACCACCACCACCACCACCACCCTTAACACATTTACTTAAAAGTTGTTGTTTGTGAAATTTGAATCGGGTAATAATGGGTGATGATCGTGAAGTACACCGCGTCCCGGATTAATCCAAAAAGGGATGATGCGTATATAGCAAGGGTAGTTTGTTTAGGTTTATATTGTTTAGATATTCGTCAACCTTTCCAGCTTTGTGTGTGTGTGTGTGTGTGTGTGTGTGTGTGTGTGTTTGTTAGTGTGTGTCTAACACTGAAAGGATTTTATTGAAATTTGAATAATGCAAGATTAAGTGCGTTAAATTCAGGAAACTTATTTCAATCAAATATTTAATGGATTCTTAATAAATTTATGTAATTATATCGATTTGTTTTGCCAACGTAATATCTAATTTAAGTTATTGTCTATTGCAATGTTTGGCCATTAATGGCATTAACAGATAATAATAGATTTTCGCTATTATATAACAACAACAATACTGTCTCCAACATTTCCTGTTTGAATCATTGCTATAATGACCGAAAATCGATGATAAACGATACAATAATTATCATTTTATCAATGATTATCGATTGATTTCACTTATATCAACAATAAAATCAATAAAAATTGAATCGTTCTTTTACATATTTCTCGATTATGCTGATGTTATTATCGATCATAAGGAAGCCGATTGCCTGCCAGGAAAATTCAACGTTTAGATGCGTAAGCCGATATCATAGCAGGAAATTGGAAAATATTCAGTTTTGTATTATTAAATGACATTTGTTGAGAATGATGTCGTCTGCTTCCACACACACACACACACACAGAGAAAATTCTGTTGGTGTTTATTTGGAAGAGACTTTGGATTGGCTACAAAGCCTGATTTTAAATCTAATTGACTTTGAACTATTAATAATTCATAAAGGGGTTCAGTTATATTGGCTAAAATACGAAATCGAGTCTACAATAGAGAATTATTCGATTTTTTCTTTATTCTTCTTTTTGGTTTTAATAAATAACG
The DNA here is from genome assembly GCA_028455855.1 of Meloe dianella. Taxonomy (NCBI): domain Eukaryota; kingdom Metazoa; phylum Arthropoda; class Insecta; order Coleoptera; family Meloidae; genus Meloe; species Meloe dianella. Next base: position 733,158 of record JAPTHL010000074.1, read on the forward strand.
TTTGTGGAAGATTCTTTTATTTGTTTATTAATTTTTTTTGTGTGTGCTTTGTTGGTAGAAGTTGACGATTTGCATAATAAACGTATATAATAATAATAATAATGGTGGCGGGAGCGTTTCGCTGATAAAGATCAAAGCATAAAGTGAATGTGCACAACGGCACTATAATGATAGAGCTCCCCTATATAAAACCTGTCCGGAGTACATATTACAGCATGGCATCTAATGCCGATTTTATGGAGCACATTCAAATTCATCGGCATATTTAATAGTGCCGTAACGATTTCAACTGTGCAATAAAGTTATAAATCCTATCATTGTGAAGATTAATAATATTGAATTTTCCAACCTACGATAAGATCGAAATTATTCCAAACAGCACTGGCGGAAATATGGAAATTTTATAAAAACAGACGAATAATAAATAAATATGAAACTACCTCTTCGCTCTTCAATTTGATGCTATAGAGAGGATTGTTAAGGAAAACTGGCGGTTGCCAGTTTGTGTATGTGTTAGTAGTCCACTTCAACTTTCAAGTTTTTCATTTCGCAATCCAAATAGTAGCATCCACGCCAATAATGCAACGAACTAACAGAATGTTCTGGCAACTTTTTAAGTAACTGTATGGAATTTTATTTTAGTTGACAAAAGTTCATCCGTTCCAATGATGATGATGATGATGATGATGATGATGATGATGATAATGGTCGTGGAAGTAGTGGTATAGCAGCAGCATTCTAGGTGCAGAATATCAAATGATAACTAGACACTAGAGTATAGTTTGGACGAAAGTTTCCAGAAAGTTTCAACATCTCCTCTTTTTATAACAAACTCGGGAAATGTTTTTGTATTTACAATAAATTTCGAATATCTAACAAATGATTTGATTATTTCATACATCAATAAATAAACGTAATTAACAAATTTTGAATAAATTTAGAAAATCAATAAAAACAAATTATTGTAATTGGATGGGTTGAGAGAAGTAGGTGAGAAATGGTGGATGCGCCAGGCGAACTTAACAAAACTTTACTTCGTTACATTCATTGTCAGCATTTTGTTTTTATCAAATATTATGGGAATGTAAATATTGGTTTGTTGAATTAAAAATTAAATGATGATGGCACGCTGCTGTACGTTTTAATGTAAGCTAGAAGACTTGTATTTCAGACTTTAAAACAACATGGTGGATCAGCCTGTTAAGTTTTACAAAAAAAAATACTCTGCTTCTAATTTTGCAAACATTCAATCATTTCGTGTACAAACTGAAGCCGAATCGAAATTGATTCGATGTTTTTCCAATGGATTTTACTAAAGCCTAAATTAGTACACGAGGGATAAAACGGATTGTAAATTTAAATCAGATTCATTCTATTGTTTAGTAATTTGAGTGGCACAAAAGATTTAAACATGGGCGAGAAAATGTGATGGATGACCTCAGAAGCGGATAGCCAACAACAACAAGAATGAGACGCAATAAGATTGACGATTAAGTCTGATAGCTGACGAATTTCAGATTAAAAATGACTAACAGTTGAGCTAATTGTATTTATTGTAAGCAAAAATTCGTATGCGTTGCGACTGTCTCTTCATTTGCACATCTGTTGCTGAGATGGCAGTCGATGCATTTTCAGTACGATATCTAAACGAAGAGAATGCACACACAGAGGTGTACTTATTCGATCACAAAGCAAATGTCCATCAAGTATTTATTGAACTAATAGTCAACTAACAACGTTATTTGGAGTTACTGAAGAGAGATTAGAAGAATCTCCAGAGAAAAGACGCGTATTTGTGGTTTGACAGAGTTTTTACGAAAGAAAAATTAGATCATTCGATTAAAGCACACCTGATTCAGAACAGAATTAAGAACTGTATTGCAAAAACGATGATGCTTTCTACTATGGCTAATATCCAACAGAATGTGAGGCAGTTACTTGAGAGTATTCCGGGAGATGACTTCCGGGACAGCTTCGAGAAATGAAAACACCGTCTATGTCAGTATATAAACTACTTTAGAGACGACAATAGCCACTAGTGTACACTCGTTTTCCTTTTGAATATAAGTTGTTACCTTCATAATATTCAATTGATTTCTAATGAATTATTCAATGATTAGGTGAATAGAATTCCTTGGATAATGCGAAATGAAAAAAATCCTAACACTCAGAAAGAAATTTGTAAAAGATTTTACTATCACAAAACTGTCAAAAAAAGGAGATGATCGATGGCTTCCTGTGGAACAGCATTCAATGCGTCTTCAATGGCATATCGAAATTCATCAAGAGTGTTCGGATAAGGTGAATTACCAATCCAATTGCTGATCATGCCCTATCAATGACAGAGCTGGCGCTCGAGCTGGTCGTGGAAATGCTGCGATCGTTTGTAGCTCTATCAAATTGTATGGATTCTCTTTTGGAAAAGCAATCTTTTTGCTGTTGAAACAATACTACAATCAATGTTGTAAAGTACCACAGACAACTCATAAATCATCTCGTTTATTGATAAAAAGATTGAATCTGGATAATTGATGTGTGTGTGTGTGTGTGTTGTGATGTAAAAATGACAACACCTACCGTGTTGTAATTACAACATTCACAACTCCATATCCCCTTTAATTTTCCAGATATTTTCGTGTTTTGTACATCACAAGTTAGCGGAAATCCTCTAAATTCAAACATTTGCACCCTTATCAAAATCTAGGGATTACAAAAAGAAATTTTAAATAAAAACGAAACAAGTGTAACCGACTATGTGAAATGGTGGATGCGCCGGGCGTCTATATTACACATTTATATATTTCTTCGAAAATATCATAGAACACGTAAAATTACCAATAGGAAACAATTGGAAAGCCTGACTGCCAGTCCGTTAAATTGAAAAAACATTGGATATTAGACAGACGACAACCACCAGCTCGATTTTGTGACTGTTTACCTCCATCAATTTTATCGACTGTAAAACGTTTTATTATAACACTTATGATATTTGGTAAGGAATGAGGTGTATCAATAGAAAAACAAGGGACAAAAATATATAAATGTGGAGGAAATACACAAGAAAATGTCAAATCAATGAACATAAAAGAGAATTTTCTCAACTGTATCGAAATTTCATCTCGGTTTTCGGTCACATCCAGGACCACAGATGCTACCACTTTAATCTGAACATTGGCAAAATAATAATAACAGTAAGACGAATTGGTGATGTCATTTGTGGAATAGAAATGTAAAGTTTTGTTGGCAATCATTCGAGGATGGTGCCAAATTGGACAGGTCAAAATCATGGATAAGCCTGCATCACAAGAATTGGAATTTAAGGTCGGCTAAGTTGGTGTGTAAATCCTTGAATATAATTTGGCAACATCAAGTAACTCGTGAATTTCAGATAAACCAATTAGAATAATCATTTTTAGCAATGGAATAACGTTTGCTTTGCACGTCTGTTTGTCGGCCAAAGGCTAGCAGCTTGTTAGCGTTTAATTGCAGCTGTAGAAAATGGAGGGTGTGATTTTATAACGGCTGAAGTTCCTATACAAGTACTGTCGAAAGCTGCTAAATTCATAAAATACATTCATTAACAAGCAAATGAAATTATTCTGTTCTTTTGCTTTAGAATAACAATAATAAGGAAGCGGGGGAGATGTGGAAAAAAGCACCCGAAAATAAATCTACTTTAGCATGTTGACTCTGTGCGAAAGGTGTTGTCGAAGTTAACGTTATACTATTCTGGATTAGTCGTAACAAGTCCTACGTGATCCTTTATACGTGGTATTCGTCGACCTGGAAACAGCCAGCTTTCAAGCCTTTCCAATTGAAAATTTACATTGAAACGAATCTGTTGTCGATGTATATCGGCATAAAATGGAATTTCGAATAATTTCCCCCATTATTTCGTTGGTATAACAACAAAATCGAATGTTTTTATACAGTTATATTCGATTTTGGTTTTTTCTGATGGAATACGGTGGCGCATCCACCATTATTGCATCGCATTTCGTTTTTATTGCCCATACGCAACTTGTTTCTTTTTAATGAGTTTTTTTTTACCATCGACTTCATGTTTGAAATGAGCTATGGAATAAATATGAAATATGCGATTTTATACGAAGTTGTTAGGAATAAAAAGCAATTTCATCCTCTATCAAAAATTAAGCATCTCCATTTACAGATGGATCGATGGCAATTTTTTTCTCTCTCTACCCTTTTGTTGGTTCACTATGTTGCAATTTTAATATGGATATAAATGAGGGAGATGAAGAAGATTTGTATTATACTATTCACATAGTCGACAAACCTTTATCCTGTTAATTTTTTAGAAACTTTCACCAGTTTGAACTGTCCCCATTCCATGAGAAATATTTGAATATGTGTACAATTTTACAGTTCTTTTATATTGTGTGTTAGTGTGTGTGTGTTGTCCAATTTTAAGGGTCAGTAGCTACTTACATGCCGCCATTGTCATTGTCAACAAAAATAACGAGCTAGTGTGATGAAGTTCTCTGAGCTAATGTGACCCGTGGGATTTTTACTGTCCTATAACAAAAGTTAAAAACACATCTATTTTCTAGACCGAATACACAAACGAAACCAAAACAAAAAAACAACAATCCTCAAAGACACATATTTTTCTCTGTGTCTATTTACGAAATTATAATTCATCTTCGTAAAGGAGCAACTTTCAACACAGTTTTAATCGTTTTGTTGTTGTATTTACGTTGTATCTCTTTTCCATTTCGGTAGAGTTAATCGTCGCATGATTATTAATCAAAATTTTTGAATGGATCGCGAACAAGGATCATTAAAGAGAGGGTGACATTCACACACACACACACACACACACAAACACATCTATCGTTATATAGTGTGTAAATGTCGTTCTGATTATGACAGAATACTCTCTCTTGTACTGCTATTAATTTTACCAAAATGTTGGTGTACTTAACTGTGTTCTACAGCCCTGTTTTCCAAGTGTCTAAAATTGGTCTTTCTAAACTTCTCAACAATGTCTCACTCTTTCATTATCTTTAACACTATCTATCTTTGTCAATGCTTTTGGTTTTTGTTTTAAGACATTACATACAGTATGACAAGACAACTAGGAGGCTTAAGTTTTAATTAATTTAGTAGAAAATTTATATTCGCTTCTGTTTATTTACAAAAACAATTTCATTTTAATTTTATTAAATAATCGACAATAAATTGTAAAAGTTCTACTGTCCTACTTTAAGTATACGGTTTGATTTAATATTTTTGTTATTGAATTTTGCGACAAAACAATTCGAGTGATTTTCAATACAGAGAAACCACAAATTATTCTGGAAACCACAACAAAAGTCTTTGATTAATCAAATCAAGTTGGATATGATAGAATTCCGTAAACACCATGCACATCACCCTCAAAGCTCAGTCAGTAAGATGCCACCTGCCAAGAAACGTGGCATGAGGGTGGAAGGCAAGAATCCTGAGCGTATCAACAAGTTAAAAAACTCCAAGCGAATATTGTTTAAAGAGAACGAACATTAAAAAGCTCAATTTAAGCCTGAACAGAACATTGCTCAGATAGCTAAGGTGATGGATAGATGAATGGGAAATCCACTTCATGGAGAGCACATTGGCGGAAATATGGAAACCTATTTGTTGGAACAGAAGTGCAATGGGCGGGTTTGGGGGTGTCGAATGCAACTACCAGAAGCTAGAACGGCGTTTAAACATCCTTAAAATGAAGAGAGCCTTCTACTTACCTATTCAAGAAGTGCTATCATCTTCAATACCACTAACATTGCTTGCCGAATTCTTCGTAACGAACACCAGGTGTTGCTGAGATCAGCTGAACTAACGGAGGGAACATTGTTAAGATTGAACATAAGAATATGCAAATTAATAACCACTGAAAGTAGGAGGCGAGCAATTGAAAATGAAAATAATAATAATGATAATAACAATCAATCTTCTGCTGTATATTGTTTTGTATTCTCGTCAATGATGTAGAATATTGCATTCTATATCTTTGATAAACTCCAAACCATTGGCGTACAATAAGAAAATCTCTACATAGAAGTCTTTCTAAATATAAACGAGACGACTCTGTTTATATAACTTTTTGTTGAATACCAATTGCTTGAAAGCACGCGATCTAAATAATAACAATAATAATAATAATAATAATAATAATGATAACGGAAAACTGGAGTGGAGAATTCAGAGATTTTTCATTTGTTCAATTGTCGACAGCGACAACATTGAAGTGGAGTGGAAAAGATAATAATAATCCAAAAAAAAAACCGATAACGAATACTTTTGATATTCACCACATAACAGTAAAAAAATCAAAACGAATGAAAGAAAAGTCCGCAACATAAATATTTTATATTAAAAATCAAAATTGAGAATTCTGTTGTAATTAGACCGGGCGTCGGTGTCGTTACCGTTTGAATTTTCAATTCCCATTTGGACAATTTTTAATCACACTTTAGTTTGTACTTTTCAACAACCACTAGAATTACAATTGAATGTGATAAAAGGGGAAAAAAAAACACATTCAATGCGAAATAAAGATAGAGATACCAAGTAAAAAGCCCTAACAGAATTTAAAACAGTTTTCAGCTTTTAGGGCAATGGTTGTGTATAGATATATTCCGGGATATGCTCCCATGGGAGATTTTTAACACACACACTCATGTTTATAATCTAAATCTACACATTACCTTCATTAAAACCATTGATTATATGCTTTCAACTTACCACAGAAGGTATACGAAATTTCCTTCAATTTTACCACAATAGTCCCATGGGATGAATTTAACTGGTCGTTTTTTTTTTGTTTGGGGAGTGGAAGAAAAGCTTTCAATTGAACCGATTAATGTAGGGTGAAATCAGTTGAATAGCAACAGTATTATGATATTTGCAATGGCTACCATACGCCACATCTATTCCGAACCGGTCGACTCGACTTTTTAGCACCCCCACCAGCGACATCTATGAAGAGAAATATTTGATTATTGGTTTGTTTGGAAAAGTCAAGTCGTTCAAATCTACATAGTGTTGGTAGGTTTTCTATCAAGTGTTCAATAAAAAAACACCAGCGTTTAAGCGAACTTCAATCTACGATTCTATTCCATTTTTTTTTGCCGCCCCCCGTTTGGACAAACAAAAAAAAATTACGGCTGGTATAAGATATGGTGCCGGAACTAATGGAAGTCGCACATTTTATTATATCTAAAGACAAATGAGATTCAACTAGAGGCTTTTCCCTCGTTTATTTTTTTTTATTCGACTGTTGTTCCTCTCTCGACGGAGTGGTAAAAAGTAAAGTGTCATTCTAACGCCCACCTACTATCTACCCAACAGGGGGTAAGAGGGTTTTACATTATTAGATAACGTGCTGTGTGGTAGTAGTGATATGTTCTACGGTCGCTTTCAAATATTCTTCTAATTTCGTTGGTTTTCTTTCTTTGCCGAGGAAATGTCGTTATATATGATGGTATTGTCGATGAAATTTTATTTTGTTTTTTTGTTGTTGTTGTTGTTGATCAAAAGCCATTTGTTTGGTGCACATGGGGGGTATGTGTGAAAAATGTGTTTAAACAGTATTTGTGGCAACGTTTGTTAATCCATTTCAAGCTCAATTTAAGCTTTTAATTCGGTTTAATTAAGTCGTTGTTGGTGTGTGTGTGCGTGCGTGCGTGGGCCAAAATTGGATTTTAGACGAATTTTGATAAGAATTTCATATTAAATCGTTATCAAAATTAATATTTCTTTTTCTAATTTAAATCGAATTCTATTTGGGGTTGGAATTTCAAAAGAAGAAACATTACGTGTAGGGTGAGACGCTTTAATAATTGATGGACAATTAGCTATAATACATATTTTACCATTTAAAACTTACCGTTTTTCTCTCTATCTCGCTCGCTTCATCTCTATGTCTTTCGCTCTGTAGTGTTTTCCAGGGAAGTTTAACGATTTTAAAAGTTCCAAGGCCCATTACGTAAAATGATTCTAAAGATGATGGTGAAATTTTCCACTAAAACGGCAAGATTGAAGAGATGAAAATCGAGTACCATTTTACGTTCCACCCTTCATTAACTAAAATGTAGTGCACACGATGACGGCAAATAACGGCTAAGTAAAGCGAAAACATCATCATCAAAACTGTATTATCGTCAATAATAACACGAACATATTATATTCGTTGGTGTTGTTGTATTTTTGTTTTTATGTTTCATCCCATTTTGAAAAGCTAAGGGTCGTTGTTAGCAAAGATAACAATGAAAGTATGTTGTATTTGTCCAATATTTCTCTGAGTGGATTTGACAAACGTACATGCACCGTAGTGAGGGTGTTATTTCTTCTTTAATTAATTTAGTTAGGGCCATGTCACGTAAACTTCAACCGTATAAAATTGGAATAAAGGTAGCACAGTTGAGTGAGAGATAGGGGATGGATGGTATGCACGCACACAAGACGCCAATTGCTGCCGTTTCACAATCAATATTTAACGTAAATTGGCTCTAACCAGGATCCGTAAATCAGACCGTCTAAGACAGTAACGTTAGACGAAGGGGAAGATGCAACAGAAGAAGGAAATAGTCGAGTGAAGAAGGAAAGTTTATAGGAGTAATGGTAGTAGTGGGAAAACCTGTATTGTTGGAAATTGATTGGCGACGACGACAACGATGTCAACGTAGCCAATGAGGCTGACGTGTTAATGCCGTTTCACTCACTAAAAACGGAAATATTCGACATCTAATTAATAGCCATTGAGAAATTATTGTTGGGAACATTTGTGAAATTTTAGTGCATTCACATTGTTAATTACAGAATTTGTCAAATTCGACTGGAAAAGTTTTTGTATAATCTCGACCAAGTTTTGTACAGTTTCTAAAATTATTACCAAAACACTAACAAACAAACTTCTATAATGTACAATTTCGGTTTTCTCTAATAAACTTCCCAACAAACATTGAACACAATTTGTATTTTGAAACAAACTAACACCAAATTATTACTATTATTATTATTATTATTAATAGGGGGTGAGATTATGGATTTTTCAATTTCCACTTATTTACTCACTCAAGTAGATCTTCGACAACAATTTCCAACCGAACAACTATTGAAATAACCAACTTTCTTTTAACTTCTGCTTTTTTCCCGTGTCTTTTGAATACGTCTGCAACATTTTCTTTTGTGCTCAATAAAAAGAAAATCAAACAACCTTTAGAAATACATCTATCACTATAAAGAATACAAAATTGTTGTTAGTCTAATAGTGAAAATGTTGGATTTGTGCCAGAAACATTTAGAGATTGCTGTTCTAATTATAATTAACAAAAGTCCATTGTGAATTATGTTATGGGCGCTCCAAATCACCCAATTCAACAAACAGAAGACGTTTAGGAGTCGTTGTAGCACAACGTATGTTTCATGATTGTACTTCTTCAAAATTTTGCCATTGGCCCAATATTTTGTAACATTTTACACTGTCTATAGTTGCTTTGCTCTCCTTTTACACAAGTCATTTCGTTTAGTTGAGCTGATCAGACTCACTATGAGCGGAAGCTAACAATAGTTGCAAAACTATTGGAACTGGTACAGGATTTGAGGTTCTAACTAGTAAAGGTTTAGATAGGCTTGAACAAACAATATACAGCCCTGGCAAACATAATAGGAACACTGGAACATGGCTTTCGCATCAACTAGAACGAGATAAACAATAAATAGGTGGTTAAGGACTTAAAAATGGCAGCTGTTGGCACCGTCCCACTCTCAGACCTTTCTATAAACATCACACTCTCTTTTCCATGCACAAGAAAGGTTGAGTGACGTTTGTATGTTCTTATGTTCCTGTTTGATTTGCCATACGTGTATGTATGTATGTATGTATGGATGAGCTGCCGGGGCATGTAAGAGTTACATTGACTCGTTTGTGTAGGGTGCCACATTAAACTGAGTATAACACTCCACTAATCAATGAGATTGTTTTTCTTCTAAATTATCAGTCTTGAAGTAATTGAATTTATTTGACAAATCATTTAAAGTGTATTGATCAATGTTGACTTTAAGTTATTAGTAACGATTGAAGAGAACAGGGATTCTGTTCTTTGATCTTCCCCCAACATCTTATTTCATATTTAAATTACGTACATGTACGACTTCTGTTTCATTAATGAATCGCTTAGATTAAACACAGACGAGCATTTCTATTAAAAGAATTCGATGGGCAAAAAATAAAAGGGAGGAAAATTAAAATTGAAAACTTTTGTAGGCAAACAGCGACAACACACACACACACACACACGAAAATTGATTGAAATGCCGATCACGTTACTTGAACCAAAAATATATTGTGGTGCGTTGGGGCCGCTGGCGGCCTGTGAAATTAATTAAAAAAAGACGAAGAAAATCAATAATCAAGAAATAAAATTATTCTTTTTCTTACCAAGCTATTTTTGTTGGTCATTTTCTTTCAACAAATACAAATAAAAATAATGAAATAAATTAAAGTTGGTAGTTTGTTTGTTGTTTTGTTTGTGGCAAATCTTTCATTTAGACGAAAAAAATTCATTTATTTCTACTGCAATCTGTTTTCGTACGAAAGCACCGTAGTACAAGGGTGGTTTTTTTCACCACTCACTCTTGGCGCCCGTTAAACATCAAAGTCTGACGTGGAATTTGTACAAATTGGAATGAAAATGCTCTGTAGGCGAACAAAAACAACAGGAATTTGGAGTGGTAGCCTTAGTGACGAACAACAGGAAATTACCGATACTTGTCTGCCGTTTCTCACCATTGATTTTTCTTTTTTCGTTCTTGTGTCTTACAAACAAATTAGGAATTAGATTGAATATGTCAAAAATTATTGCAAACGGCAATATTTCGAAGGAAATTAAATACACCAACCGGATTTCGTAATGCAATTCACTCAAGATGAACTCTCGGCCATTTCCTACAGGCATTCCAGGTTTCCAGTCTGTTGCTATTCGGGTCCTTACTACAACAACTCCAACAATTGTCATTTTTATTGTTTGTGTGTTGATTCGTTATCGTAGTTGTTGTTGAACGTCGACAATAATAATAAATGTGACAAAGGAAGAATGGGGAAAAAACCCTACAGGGAATAACAAGCGGATGAGAGATGGAAATGGCCGTATTCATAGAAAATCTCGTAATTATATGGCGGTAAACTTGAAAAGAAATAATGTGAAGGATTTTCGGGTCGATTGTTGGATGGCGTGTCTTCTATTTCTATTTAAATTCAAAATAAGAAGATTACATTGCGTGTACTCGATTTATTCGATCTTTCTCTCGCTTGTCTGTTTCATATTCGTGTTTGTACAGATGAGAAACGAAAAGTTTTTCTTTAGAATAAATGAATCCACAACTACCATCACCACCATCACAACACATCTAAAAGACATTGTAAAGGCACACGTCTCGTACACATCCAACAACTACTTTTTATCTCTTTTATATCGCAGTTTTTCGTTACGTACGTACCACAAAGGAAAAAAAACTATTCAAAGTGTGTTCGTGCTGTGATTTTTTATCGACAATTTCAATTTTTATGTAAAAAAACAAAAAAAAACCACACCGAAAATGTAGACCAAACAGATTAGAAGAAGACTTTGTTGGATATCGTTTGAATTTTGAGGGGTCCAATTGCGATATCATTATTTGCATTTGACTGAACATATACCGTGAAATTCTATACCTGCTGTTATATAGTTGAAAAGACGTATTGCGAAGAGGATGTCATTAGTATTGAGATTTCGACAATAAAACGTCTTGAAAAAAAATGTAGGTTCTCTTATAACCATCGACCCCCCATCAATTACTATAAAAATATTTGCTATCTTTCTTGTGCACATTACGAATATATGTGACTTAAGTGTGGATATATAGGACTTTCCGATAGGTGCAACAGAGGCAATATTATCTAATTGTAAGAAGTAGAAATAGAACGAAAATTGAATTTATTAATTTTCTGGAATATACGGAAACTTCCCCAATATTCCACCATTTTCACAATTTTGATCAATACTGCCTGTAATAGCGTAATTTACCATTAACATATGTACATAAACAGTAATTGACTATGAGTGGTGTAAATAAATCGTTAAATAAATATAACAAAACACTGAAATGCTCTAGTCTCGATTCCAATGACAACAAAACATCAATGATAACAACAAATATTCAATAATCGATAGTATACACTCTCTAAAATGACCATCTTTTGTAGTCTGTCGTTTAATCAATACGATTAAACAGATGAGACAATTCCGAGTGAATTTTGATCGTCATCCCTATTTTCTGCCTATCCAATAGTGATGTTGTCAATAGTGAGAGAAGCTTGATCATCATTTCATCTCTCACTGTCTGATTCGCCCAGATTTTCGCGATGGTATCTAACTGACCAATGCCCTGTTAGAAGTCTTGTAAAGAGTCTTAATTCGTTCCTACTTAGGTCGAAGAGCTTTCTAGGCTTTCTTTGCATGCCTGGACATTGTCTCCAGTAGAGCACTTTTGTGCTCCATTCGCACCCATTGATTTTCTGCCTTCTGTGAGTTTCGGTTAACACTCAGACCGATCGGTGGAGCCAAATCGCTGATGCCCTGACATCTATGCAATGGTAAGTTTGTTGCCCTTTGTTTTAGGGATTGACGACATTCCCAGATGGTTTTCGATTCAACGCTATAGGCCTTCAGAGCTTCCAGTACCGTCTGGCAGCCTGTCAAAACGTACCTTGCCGTAATCATAAATTCTGTTGAACAGTGATGTCAAAATCAAGTACTTCGCATAGATTTTGTCCGGCAGATGACTTTTCTTCCGTTTATTCCTGGATCTTGGAGAGCAAGGCTGGTCATCGTCAAATAAGGTTTGGATGCATTCCTGCCATCTCCTGAGCGTAATTTACAATAATGTGCTGTAAATTGTCGTCCACGCATGTGCTCTCAAATGCGGACCCGGCTTTAGTCGAGTTTGATGGCTTTGGACATGTGCTTCAATAGAGATGAAGATTTGTGTTATTTTTAAATAGATAGAAAGTTATGTAAAATTTCCTAGCAATTTCCAGTTTTATTAATGGTGATTGTTTCATTTATTTTTCAATTTTCAATTTCCATACAAATCTGATCTTATCACACACGTATTTATGTGTATGTAGTTGTGTAGTTTGTACCATGACGGGTAAAAACCATTATCAAACAGTACTACGACAACTACAACTACCACAACCATGAATATCAGAGACAAGAGAATGAAATTAACCTGTTGGAAATTCCAACTGCAATCAAGTGAATATAAAAGATCCATACACGCCCCACAACATTCCTCAATTATTATTATAAAATAAAATAAGAATAATAATAATAACAAACAAACAACAATGCGAACAATCATAAATATTTTATCGGAATAATTTTCGATTGTAAATGGAAATTGGAGGAGATTCCATTATTCTCAAAAGCAGCAGCACCACCACCACCACCACTTTAAAAATAATTACATTCAAATCAATAGAAATGATTTTTTTTGCTGTTTTTCTTCTTTTTTTTGGTTCAAATTCGTAGATTTCAAAAGAGACAAAACGTATTTGGTCGGCTGTCAACCTGAAAGGGGGCCAACGACAACAACGGACAACGGGAAATTGATGAATATGTATGAAATTGCTCGACTTGTTAAGCAATAAAGACGGCCGCTCTGCCACTATACAGATCGGGCAAATCAAGTTGGGACATTGGAAAAATGAACATCGCCCACCCTTAGATCTAGCTGACCTGTAATTTGTTGTTGTTTTTATTTGCATGGCATACATAAACGAACTGTGTAAATGATTGCTATCTTTGTTGTAACTATGGCAACTTATAGAGTAACATCCACATGGAGCATCCGATTTTGATGTAACAGACAAAGAACGGACTATCTACATCTGTTAGAGATTTCGGCTGAGCTTTTCCCCGATTTGTGGGATTTCCAAATGTTCTCATCAACAGGTCTTCGTATTTGATAATTTTCATGTATTGCTTTGCTTTCCCGATTTTTTTTTTAATTTCATAAATTTAAAACCCATAGAAACTGAATAAAAGGGCGAAAATTCCATTAACCGCTAGTCCGCACATTGTCTGTTACATTAAAATCGGATGACCAATTCAATAAATTGATGAAATCGCCATAGTTACGACAAAGATAGCAACCATTTACAATTTCAACCACCAAACATACACCAGATGGATTTCTTATAGACGAATCTAAGGGAGGGTGGTGTCCACAGATAGATATGTGCCGACATTGTTGCCTGATCTGTATATTACTGCGACTCTATATCTAGTTGGAGATAATTAAGTCCGGGGAATTGTAGAATTTTTTTGTTAACAAAATTTATCTTCATCTCACCCGTACAAGTATTTTAAAATTATTACAACAAGACGAATAAATCACGCTGAACAATCAGAAAAATCTGAATAATCCCCCAATTATTTGATTCGATTGATAATTTTCTAATTAAATTAAAATCTACCCTCATTTCTAATGCACAAATGGCAAACTTATAAAGTCGTAAAGAACTTGAATCGATTCGATTCCCGTTTTAATGGTTGTTTCGTTAAAAACGTTACATTAATTCAAGTAAATCTCGTATTAATCGTGGAAATATAGTGTTTTCAAGGCTATTAAAATCGTATCAAATGCAATGATTATGGGGTGGTTTTTTTTTGGGAAGGGGTGGTGTTGTTGGCCAGGCCAGTTAAGAAACGTCTACACACCAGTTTAGATAGCTCGACAGGAACATTGACAAACTTTTAAATATCATCTAAGGGTAGTTACGGCAAAATCAACAACACAAATTCCACTCATTCGCTATTGATTACACGGGCAATATCTTTAATTAGTACAAATGTCATTTATTTGAATCGAAAATTTCAATTAATACAATTTTGATGGATAATTAAGCCAGAATTTCGACTTTAAGAAAATCAATTTCCACAAAGCTGTACAATGTTAATTATTATAGTTTTACTACAAGAATTCTCTATCTATCTCTTTCTTCATGGGATTATAAGAGAGTTAACAAGTTAATTAACATGTTATTTAAAGGATCGTGTTAGAGATTTTAGCGTATTTCCTCCTAGCATCCATCTAATATACAACAAAGTATCTATCTCGTTCTATCATTATTATTTAATATAGTTGGAACAATATGAGATTCTGCTATCAGTTTTCGGAAAGTTTGTTGTGCATAGATATATGATGTAGTTGATGTTTCATAGTGAATGATTATTGGAATAAGTTTCGACAACTATAATATCAACCAGTGTTGAATAAAGTCTGTTTAGGCAACTTTCACTTGTTCTGTCTCATTATATTGTTTTGGAGAATCTGTTTTAATACAATGGCTCACAGATTTTATTGTGTAATTAAAACAAGATTAGTTAAAAAAAAACGTATGGCGGATGTGCGCTATTTGAGCAATTCAAAATCTTGATCTTGTCGTACCGGACCTCCTTTCATGTGGATTCAACCACTGTTTTTGTTGCTGGAAATTGGATGAAAATTTTTTGACTAGATCGATTCCAATAACAAGTCTTACACGAACAGATTCCACGGTTTCGATTAAACATTTTCAGTTCAAAACTAACTAAAGTTTCAACCGATAAATAAAGATGAGCACAAAAAACCCACACCGTATTCTCAGTAAACTCAATCCTTTCACAACAATGCACAGTTGGTCAGAGGAATTAGAGAAAAATTTCCCAAGAAAGTTGGCTGAAGCCTGAAGATTTTCAGCATTTAAAATGGATAGACTGGCGAGATTTCCGTTTCATTAAAATCAAGGTTTTGATTCAACTATTCGAGACCTTAATGAATTGCTTCGAAAAGATCGTCTCAATCCAGATCTCTATTGTTAAAGTAGTTTCGTTTAAACTATTTATGTTCAAAACTAACTAAACTTGGATGGATAAAGATGGAGATCGTTTCCACTCTATAACATTCAACAAACGAAAACAAAACGTATTTTTAGTAAATTTAATACGTTCACAACAAAGTTGGCTTACTCATAAAAATCAGAAAAAATTTAAAGACAGTTGGTTGGAACTTGAAGATTTTCGACAGTTTATCCATAAGAGACATTATTGAATTATTTGTGAAATTGTGTCTCAATCCAGATCTCTATTTTCGATCGGATTTCATGATGATTCCGACAAGTTAATGATATGAAAATGGTGGATGCGCCGGGAGATTTGATTTTATCAATGTCAACGATTCGATTAAACTGTTTCAGCTCAACTAAAGTCGGGGGATAAAGATGAGGATAGTTTCAACTCAATACCTTCCAATCAACAAATAATAATTAACTCACTACTCTTAACAAGAAAGCTGATTCTCTATGGAAAATCTGAAAAAAAATTCAAAGATATTTGGTTTTAACTTGCAGATTTTCTACAGTTTATCCAAGTGAGACGTCGATGAATTCTTTGCGAAAGATCGTCTCGATCCATATCTCTATTTTCGGATCAGATCTTGCCAGCTAGATTTACTTTTATTAAAATCAAGGATTCGATTAAGTTTGTTAATTTCGAAACTAACTGAAGTTGAGTGGATAAAAATGAGGATACTTTCAGTGAACAAATAAAATGGAATAGCAAAAAACTGTATTCTAAGTAAAGTTAGTACGGTTACGACAAAACCACTCTGGAAAATCTGAAAACAATTCAAAGAAAGTTGGTTGTAACCGACAGTTTTTCTACAGTTTATCCAAGAGAGACGTCGATGAATTCTTCGCGATAGATTGCCTCAATCCAGATCTCTATTTTGGATTAGTTAACATCATAATGTAAGATACTTGAAAATGTAGAAAATGGTGGATGCGCCTGGAAGATTTTTCCTTAATAATGTCACGGTTTCGATTAAACTTTTTTTTAACTTACGAATTAAATACATAAAGTTCCAGATGTAAACTTTAAAAGAATTAGAATAAGGCCAGTGTTAACTTTAACATCTTTCTTTAATAGAATCGAATCAAGGCAAATGTGCAACCAGAGTTTCTTCTCTATACGGATTCATTTAAAACATCATCATCTCGTTCTGTATCTCTATTGTTGCGTCAGAAAATTATAAGCGATTCAGACATCTCTCCAGATGAATGGCATTAGATTAACAACTGAGACAGAATCAAATTGTTCGACGTATATTTATTTATTTATTTATTTATCTGTTTATTATGTAACATCTGTTTTTGGTGGTCTCGATTGTTAAGTTTCTTTGCAATTTCAATCTAATTTTGCTTCGTGAAAATATGACCGATAGATATCGACATTTGGATAGATTGATAATTTTATGTTGTTAGCTCTACTTTTTCGTTTTTATCATTCCAATTATTGATGTGATAGATAGAGATAGATGGGAATGCATTATTGAATTGGATAGAAAACTGTTTGATATTCATCTAGTGTTCAGTAAACTTGCGTGTTTCACTTAATCAGTCCGCAATTTACAACAAATACTTGAAAGTCGACAATGGTTTTATCAAATTAACAAAATATGTTATGGAATGAAACGGAATTATTATAAAGTTGTTGACATTGTGTTTGATAAGGGTAAGGGCACCTTTATCACTATTTTTATGAAAGACAAAACTTGAATCGATTCGAATCATTGTGATTGAAATGGAAATTGATTCAACTTTTTCAAACTAATCACAATCAGAAAATTGATGTATTATCCAACGTTGTTCATGGTCTGCTAATGTTGTTAGAGGTTGTCGTGGTTGGATGGTTGGCCGCTCTTGTTATCCGGTAGACCGCTTCATAAAAGCCACCCCATCATATAGGTGTGGTAATAGTTTAGTGCGTATATCTAGTTCTAACGATACAAAATACATCCACTTCACTATATATGTATGTATGTATAACAAATATGTAATAAGGGAATTTAATATGGACCACCACCATATCCTTTAAATTTCCTCCACAGTTCTTCACTAGGGAATACTTGATTAATAACAGTTTGAAATGGTTTTGGTTTCGGATTCTGTTGTTGTTGTTGTTGTTGTTGTTGTTGTAATAGTGGCAGTGGAGGATTACGTCGTTTTTGTTAAACAAAAGATAAACGCAACGAGTAAATGTGTGTTAGGATTTAGGGCTCTCGTATATTTCACCTTCAGATAGAGAGATAAAAGGGGTGAGACTATTAGGTACCCATATCTAGACAAACAATAACCACAACCTATCGCCCTAGGAACAAATCGTTCTAAAATACGAATTTAGTTGTATTTATTCTAGATTTTAATCAATGTCCGTTTGCTAGCCACATTATTATTATTAGTAGAATGATATTTGTCGGAAATAAATAACGCGACGACCCATTAAACATATCCGATTAAAACAAATTCACCCTACATCCTAATTAACTTCAATAATAGTTGATTCGTGTCAATTGCGGTTGTTGTCGAATATTGTCGTCGATTCTTCTATTTTCTCCCTGTTTTGTCTGTGTGTGTGTGATTTACGATCTTTCTTTGTACTACATTTCTTAATTAACTTAGTTAATGATGGTGTTGTAGGCGGAAAGGGGATGATTTCCACTGGCCGCCGGAACTTGCTTCAAGTTATCATTCCCGAAATTCACCCTTTTTCCAACTACCACCACCACCACCACCGTCATCATCAAACGCCCAGTTCCAAGCTAATTAATTTAATTAAATTTTAGAGAAAATCATTGTTCAAATCGTAATATAAATGCAAATTGGGTTCGATCTAATTATCCATTTCCGTTTTCCGGATATTAAACTTAAAACGAAAAGTATATACATACATAGTGATTGGTTTAATTAATTATTATAATTCGTCGATTGTTTTTTTCTCCTTCTTCTCCTTCTTCTAATTGCCAATCAAATTAGGATTGATGGGGTCGTGGTGTACTGTCTCAGTAGCTGGTTTCAAGTCTTCGTAGACGACATATTGTCTTCACCACCAGCTTGACTCACACCAATTGGCTTTTAATTAATGAGTTTTCTTAGATGGCCGCCATACCCTTGACTGTTGCAGAGAAATTAAGTGGTGCACGTCAACCGTACTGACTTATTGTTTAATTACGGGTCGTTCTATTACATCGAGCTTTATAGATGAAAAATTATTGCCGCAAATCGCATTTATCGTATATACGTCTTCGATCGTTGACTGTATTATCAACAATTTGTATTATTATCAACAAACTGTCTGAAGTCCAATGATAAATATCAGTTGGAATTAGTAATAAGGACGTTGTTTACATTTTGACGTAGAATTGAAGGCACGAAAGCAAACGAAGAAAAAAACCAGGATTTTCTCGACAGCACAGCTATAAATAGATCTTAATCAAAATATTGTTCTTCGATAAGACGGAAACTTTTTATGGAATAACACCGAAAAACCAATAAAAACTTATCCCATTCCGAAATGGTATTTCGGGGGCTGCTCCTTGCCCTTCCCCCATCCCTCCATTTTTATCATGTCTGAAAATCACGAATAATACAATCATGACAATTGCTCCAGATTATTATTCAAGTGAAAAAAAATTTTTCATATTTTCCAACGATTTTTCACTGTTGTTGTGGCTTTTATGGGATTTTTTGTTTGTTTGTTTGATGATGAAGCTAAGAAAATCCTGCACCATCTACGGTGTGTTATTTAGCTTGTGTGGGAGCGTGTAGGGATGGGGAAGATGACGATGAAGACGGCCACCAATGTGGGTGGTGTGTAGCTCAATTTAATTGTAATTTATGCTGGGAGCTTGTCAGAAAAATCCCTTAATAAAAACTAAGTGAATCATTTATTCCACAATTATAACATAAAATCTCTACAAGTCCCTGTGCTAATTCACCATGGCAAAATACTGGAAGACGAAACATACAAGACAAAAAATTAACAATCCAATTTAGTTGTCCATGTGAGTTTTTGTTGCGTAACTCGCATCGTTATTTTCTACCAACATCAATGCTGAATCTTTGCGGTTTGTTCAGCAACAACAACAACAAAAAAGTATATCCGAAAAAACGACACTTTTTGCGTCTGTATATCGGTGAGAATCTAACAAGACGAATTTATTGTTGTAATTTCGACTATTACCGTATAAATGTCAATTCGAGTTTTTCTACAGGTTCGAGCAAATAACAAAAGGTGAAATCTACCTTGAGAATTTGACAGTTTTCGTTCGTGAAAAAATAATTACAACAAAACAGTGACGGTGGTGTTATAAATCAGCTTTTGTTGGTCGAATAACAGAAGAGACAGAGAGAAAGACGGGGCCAGCTTCATTCGTGTGGATTCGTATGAATTCGATGGAAGCTTTGAGCTAAAGCTCCGGTATCGTTGTAGCTTTAACGTTGTGCCATACTTTCCAGTTTACGTTTTGACTCCGTGCAGGTGCTTAGTCTCTCTCTCTCTCTGCGTCGTGGTGTTTCACCAGAAATTCCAACTGATTTCTGGTGGTTTAATTGCATCTTATTGAACAAATCCGGCAATAGAATTAAAACAAAACAGCACACGCGTCCATCTGTGAATTAAAGTGTCTCTTCAACCGGTAGCAATGTCGCCGATTTTGTGATGAATTTGTGCGATTCTCCCCAAAGAAAAGAACTATAAATAAATAAATCATAATAAAATGTAAAATTTGTGATTACTAGATATCTCTCTCTCTCTCTCTCTATCTCTTTATATTTTCAAATTTTGGTATAAAATTGTTGTGTTCCACTCTAATAAGTTATGTGAATTCGTCTTTCTTTTATTTCTAGTGTGTGTGTGTGTGTGTGTGTGTGCATTTGTGTGTATGTAAAATTTTGTTTATTTGTTGTTTGTTGTAAATATAAATAAATAAAGAATTAATTAAGTGACATGGCTGGCAAAATTTTATTAATATTCCTCTATTGGAATATTGTGTTTTTTGGATACGGCGACATGAGTCCATCATCTGTTAAGAAATGTAAGTATTTCGTGATTGTTTCAATATAGGAAAATGTCGATTTATCAACAACAGTTTTGACGTAGTTCCATGGGAATATCCATCC
Organism: Meloe dianella; assembly: GCA_028455855.1. Taxonomy (NCBI): domain Eukaryota; kingdom Metazoa; phylum Arthropoda; class Insecta; order Coleoptera; family Meloidae; genus Meloe; species Meloe dianella. The sequence goes on from JAPTHL010000074.1 coordinate 754,201, forward strand.
GGAAAGCACAAAACAATTTCGAACATATGCTGGAATAGTTCTGGGATCTCTAATTCTCTCTCTCTCTCTCTCTCGCTTCCACTGTATTCACTATATATTAATTGGATTTTATGTATTTTATCAATAATTTTTTGAATTTACCCTAAAATTTATCGGGATTTGATTTGGAAATATCTTTGTTATACAGAGAGCAGCCGCAATTTGTTAAACGTCACATTTTGACGTCCCTTTCGAACTGTTCAAACTAACAAAATTGAAACACGTCAATTCCATTGTCATTTGCAGCGCATAGACGACCCCACTCATTTCAACCCTCTCTACAACCACCACCCCCCAATATTTCTAACATTAATATAACAAGATCAATAAACGTATTGTTTTTTTGTTTGTTAGATTGTTGTTAGATTTTCTAATTGAAGCAACAATTGCTTGTAACATAGGCACACAACAGATCTATTTTAATAATTATTGTGTAATTAACAGTGTCCAAATTATACTTTAGCCCAATTTGGGTCTAGTTGCTAGAGATACCTCCATCGATCATTGTTGAGTCAACCAACCAAACAACAGAACAATAGATTCTCGTCGTTACCAAAACAAATTAATTTAATTAATTCTGCGTTAATTGATATAAATAGACGTTTGTTTGTTTTTTGCCTAAATAATCTCTCGAAACAATTCTATTGATGATCAAAAATTCAATATCGTCTAAACAATCATTGTTTAGATACATTATGCTGGGCTATTGTTGCCACCAACACCTGTCTGGCTGTAGGGGCTCTTTTCTATACACATCAACCCCTTTATATACGATCAAGGTGTGGAAATATCTGGCATTTTTTGAATAATTTAAAAACAATAAAATCTACCACCATCACCCACATAAACCATATCACCATCAACAACGATGATGATGGACGATTCATATTTGGAAGCTGATGATGAATAGTATTGTAAATCATGAAAATTCTGACATGTTGACAAGTTGTTTGAAGGTTTTTGGACATGCATCAAACCATCCTTTAAATGGTGGGTGGTGTTTTTGTTGTCTTTTTGCTACTAATAGATCGGTAAAAAAAATATGTTTCTTATCCATGTACGAACTGAGTCTCATCAATTTTATGTCGTAACGTATCGTGTTAATAATGGAGTTACCGAATGACTTTGGGGGTTTTGTAAGACGTATATAGAACTCAGACAGAATATAAGGGGGTGAATAAGATCGTTTGTACCTAATATCTCTAAGCCGATTACTCTACTGTTCTGGATTAAGATGAATTAATGAATTAAACTGTCTATTATTGTAATCCAGAGATGGTAGTCGTCTACATATATATATATATATATATATATATATATATATATATATATATATATGTTGTTCTCGAACGAGTCAAAATTAAATTGGAAGGCATCAGACGTAATTACATAATTAATCAATGAAATCATATCGAATTGTTTGAAGAAGGCAAAAATTAATTGCTCACTAAGATGATGGACAGACGACAACGATGGCAATTAAGTCAACCACTCTATTTTTGATCCTTTGAGAATTTCATCGAACCCCCACACACACACACACATGGATAATTCAGTTTACAAATGCATTCCTTTCAACAAATTCAAATGACCCAATACCAATTAATTAATTAATCAATCAATCAATCAAGCAATTGATTGATGCAACTTGTTGCTGTTATTATTTGGTTTGAAAACAGGAAATGGGGGCGAAAATCAAAATAAAAAAAGAAAGAGACGCCTTCGAAATTATTCAATTTCCCAACGTATTTGAAACATTAAAGTGGCCGAACGTTTGTTCATCACAAGCCAATCAGGAAATTGAATCCTTTCCGAGGCAGGTGCCTTGACCAATAATAACACAAGCTTTCAATAATATCTCCTGTTTGGAAATGATCATTTTGAGTTCATTTTGACGTGGGTGGAGAGACAGAGAGAGTGACAGGGAATTTAATAATATTACTTAAAGTAATATTTGATTTTGTATTGTTGAATTCATACATTTTAATTCCATATTATACGACAGTTATTTATATATGAATGTACATATATATGTACATCTATCTCATTCTAATAATAATCTTCTATTATATACAAAATTGATATAATTTTGAATAATCGTTGTCTGGCATCTGTTTACTATTGAAAATGGCTTCAATATATTCTGTCAAAATATTGTATTATTAATATTGCTATTGATGTTTTATAAATTAATTTTAATTAGAAATTTCGAAATGTCATTCAACTATTTGACAGCTTTATTAATTAGTAATCAATCGATTTTTATTTTGAATTTTTAATTAAATTACAAATCGATTTTTGAGAGGTTTTCTTTTTTATTAAAAAAAATGGTGGATGCGCCGGTAGAGCACATTGATTATCATTAATGAAGTGCAGTTAAAAATTAATGAATTAAGAAGATGACACCGATGAATAATGAACGTCTGATAGGTGTTGAATTTCTTTTTTTTGGGAGCACTAACAATTATTCAAAATACAATGGGAATTAGGGCAAATGTGGAATGGTTTGAAAGGCTTATCTAATGTTTAACTAGTGATGTGTTTGTATGTCAACAGTAGACAAAGTGATGTATTGGAAGGTATTAAAAATTTGAAATACAAAAAAAAACACAAACAAACAAACAGAAAAGCTCCCCGGACTGGATGACATCTCGCAACGTATTAATTAAAGCTGGTGTGGATGAAATTTATAAATGAAATAACGAAAACTATTACCAATAGTGGTTTCATATGGTCTTATTAGAAGGCAATTTGTTATTTGCGCTATTTTAAATTTTATTTCCACTTGGTCTGCTTGACTTTAATGCAATAAAAGCGACATCCATGCAAGTCGAAATACACGGAGAACAGTAGCTTAAAAGGAGACAAAAAAAACAACAACAATGGAATCCGTTTATTATAATGCAGTTTAAGGAACCCAAGGAATCGGTTCACTACATCAGGATGTTCGCCTTGTACAAATTTAAGTGAAATGGCATCATACCGTCTACCATATTTTTAAAAGAAGAGAGCTACTACTCTCCTAAGTACTAGACTGAAGGCCAAAATCGAGTGTTTGTCGAAAAATTGCTGAACATGAATGAAGAGCAGCAAGGATTCTGTTAAAGCAAACCATCAACAAACTACAACTGAAAGACATCATTCAAACATTGCCACAGTATGGAATCACTAATCAATCTCTGAAGATGCTAACGGTACTCAACACAAATATTACAACGCACATGAAAACTACAGAAGGCCCAACTGAAGCAGTCCCAATACAGTCAGGACTCTTTTTAACATAATCATGGACCAGATTATAATTGAAGTAAAACAGCTGGATTTAGAATGGCTCATAGAGGACTGCTGTTAGAAACAGACTTCAATTCAGATGATGAGACACCAAACATACAAACCTGCACGTGGGTCAGGCTGCTTCAGAAATATTATTTGGAGAAACTGTTCGGAATCCGAGTTGAAGTCACAAATATTCAGGACAACTAAACGCCTTTAGAACAATTAGAAGATGAATATTAAGCGACATACAAAAGTTGACATGAATTTCTATCTGTTTCGAGAGTTGGCTGCGGGACGTTAGACAGAGTGACAAAATCAAGATTCTCTTCTATTGGTCCATAGAAGATTCAACATAACGCTGACATTGCACTATTGTATACCGCTTAGTTAACACTATTAATAACTGAAGGACAGATTTTAGATAAATCCGGTAGCCAGCATAAGCATAATTTTCTTTACAACTAAACTGTTAATTAGTAGGGACGATTTAATCATTTTAAATCCATCTAGACTTTGGATTTGTTTAAAGTAAATTCGAACCAAGAATTAAAAATAATAATAAACGAATTTGAAATTAATCAATTGATTAATTAATGGCGTAATTAATGAGCAACGGACATTAAATCAAATTTATTCAACATTATTAAGGCATTTATTAAGAATCAAGTCAAGAATCTATCGATTCGTTTCACGTATATAAATTAACTTGATCGAGTAGTGGTGTGTATATGGATCAAAAAAGTATAATTACACCCCATTGTTTGGCATGTCACGAAAACTCCCCCACAACACAATCATATTTTGTTCAACATTTTCCTTTTTATTGTCATTATTCATAATTTCGTTTGGTTTTATTGATATGTCTCGTGGCATTCAATGGGGTTTGGGCAATAATTTCTAAAGATTGACTTTAGAGTTTCTTGTGGCTGTTTTGCTATTACAAAAAAAATAATGGAAGAAATAATTGATTCAAGGTTTATGGACAGTTTTTTGACAGGCTAGATAGATTGATGATTCTTTGTAGAAATTGGATTTTTCGTTTGTTAAATTTTCCATTTTGTTGAGCCAGTGGAAAAAACACACACAAAACGAACTTTAACTAAATAGAAAATGAAATCGCAAGAAGTTGAATTTCTGTAACTTTGTTAACAACTAATTCTTAATATGATATTGTACAAAGTCAGACGCTGTTGTCTTGCAAGTTTGCAAGACTTTACACAGAATTGTTTCGAGAAAAATCAAACTAATTAAGAAATAGTCAAACGTTTCAACTGACGCCCAATAACGACTGGTTTGTGTGTATACAAATTTCAACAAACTTCACCAACACAAATAAGCATAATATGCTCGTTTGATCGCCTTCAATTTCTTCAGGTTTAAATAGAGATAAACACTTTGAAATTAATTGAACGAGAAATTGATGATTTTGAAAACCTGAAATTACGTTTAGAAATATTATTTTTTTTGTCAATATTGAAAGCTTCAAATTAAAATATCTATAAATTTTTTTCTGTCTGTCTGTGTGTGTGTGTGTGTGTGTTTGTGTGTGTTCTGCTTTTATGGATTTAGGGGTTGAAATTTTATTAGCAATATTGCTGCCATTAAAATCACATTTAGTTGCTTTCTATTATTTTCATTTTAATGTATTTATTCGTCCATTTCTACCGTATTTTATTACGTTAAAATCGATTAAATTACATTAAAATTTCATTTAGTTGGGTTTTTGTTTTCAACAATAAAAATAGAAAAATAAAAATCATCGAAATTTTTAAACGGATTTTCGACGAATCGCTAACGCAGACTAGACGATGCGGTTTCTAGCCGGTAATTGCGTAAAATTCAAATTACACTACCAGAATGGAACAGATGCCCTTAATTGATTGTAGAATTAAATGGGAATAGATTAGTAATGTATCGAAAATAACAACAGCAAGATTTCAATGGTTGAATCCTAATAGCAGATTTCTTTTGAGACCCGTCCACATCTACCGAACGTAGACGAATACTAACCAACGTAAACATCTAGAAATATCATGCGTATACAGAAATAGCGGCATGAATGCCACTTGTGTACTTCCAGTCCACGCAACATGAACACGAACGAATGCGAATCAAATGTCGTATTCGATGCGCCTGCTTGTGTTCGTTCACATTCGTTCGTTCGATGTGGCCGGGTCTTTAGCCAATTTATACGCGATCTATTAAACGGCCAGTGACTCGTATTGTAGAGGACATGAGGTTAAGTGGGCCAAGTCAATGTAGACGGAGCACAAGTCAAGTTTGTTCTCTTATCAGTTGTGGACACAATTCGGGGATGAATTCAAAGATTTCTCCAGTTATTTGATTTATGTAAAGCAATAATAGCGTCAAAATCGGTTTGTTAAATTGCATTTTTTCCGTTCATTCAAATCCCGAACATCGACCATTAGTTACAACTTGTCAGTATCGAAAATGTTTATAAGTTAACAACACAATTCAAATGTAGATTAGATTTAGACTGTGCGTAACAATGACCGATGCAAAATATCATGAAAATTAGATGAATTTAAATCAAAATCAAAATAGAAAAGAAGGCGCAACCCCATAGTTTCAACTTTCATAAAAATCTATAAAGCAACGGATGAAGGAGGATGTGAAGAATGGAAGCATAAATAATTTTTTCCCTTTCGCCTTATCTTTGGGCCAGATCGTTCGATTTATGGCTGGACTGCCTTTGGAGCGAATTGTGGATAGGGCCCGCCATCAGAATAAAGGTATTAAAAATAATAACACCATTTCTGAGGGTAGTTGATCGTCTATATTGTGGGTAGTGTGGAGGGAAAACAAAAACGAGAACCTTCTTGACCCAGTTCTTACAGCGCCGCCTGAAACCAAAACTACCCCTACACACACACACACACACACACATGTCGTTTTATCATGAAATATTGAAATAACCTTTGGAGATTTTCGAGTGTTTCTCTTTATTGTAGCACGAACACAAACGGGAAGAAGGGTGTAAAATTTTTTTGAAATCCGATCAAAGTGCTGTTTTGTTTCCGTTCGAATCTCTTTTGGTATGTTATTTCTGATTTAATAAAAGATGGCGATGGTGGTGTGACCGCCTTTAAGAATTAACTGAAATCAAAGTTCTAAAGTGGCATTATCAAATCTTGGCAAAAGTTAAGTCTTAGAGAATGATTATAACGAGCAATGTGCAGATCGTGCTGAGTTTTCATCCGATAAAATAATTAGTTTTGTCGACGTTTGGATCGGGGGGCAAATGCGACACAATGACAGTAAAGATGTCAGCAACACTATTTAAAATGAGCGAAACGAAAATCAATTTCGACAACACGTGCCATCATTGTTTATAAATCTCATAGATGGCGAAAATTGTTTAATTCTAGTCGTTTCTTTAAGACAATTAGAGCCACGTTTCGAATACACGTCAGGACGTTTAAAATCCTGTCGGCTTATCTTTGAATCTCAAACTGTTATTGTTGACAGTGAAAGGGGCTTAAGCTTATGAACGGGTGTCAGTTGGAAGTGGGGGCGGATGTGCAAATAAATTTCAATGAAGATATTTTCCATAATGAAAAATTTCAAAAACAACAACAACAACAACACTACCACGGCCCACAGAACAGCAGACACAATAAATAATAAGATTAGCATGTCCGTACATGAGAGGGGTTGTAAATTTCAATTTAAAGATATAAACTGCAGACTACAACGCCTAGTACAAGGAAATACTCAAAGTTGTAGAAAAGTTTTCCCACTGACGACGACGTATCGCCGTTTGCCAGCAGTAGTAGAAAAAAAAATATGTTTGTGAAAGAATATGTAGACAATTTTTGATTTACTACCCTTCAAACTTGATTCCAATCTTTACTCTCTATATTTCGGTAATGGTGGCACGTATACGTGTATGGCAAGCCAAATAGGAACCTAGAGGATGTGATCTAAGTGTGGGTGCAATTGTTGTAGACTCGACCACGAATTTCTTGTATATCGCTAGCGGCTCCAATGTTTCTATTGCGTTTGCCAGGACTGTATATACCCAAATATATGCTGTACGTAATTGTCAAGTGAAGGGTTGTAATTTTTTATACACAACTGATCTGTTTGCATTGGTGTTATATTTGAAAGTGGTTTATGGTGGTGGTTTTTGTATGAAACAGGATCTAATTGCGGTTATTAATTCAATGATGTATAGCAAGTGTAATGATATATGGTGCATGGAGAATAATTCACAAAAGCTACCCCCTAATAAACCTGTATAGAACAGGTTTTTATTGTTGTTGTTAACCGGATATTCTTTATTGATTTCCGGCTTATTTATATAACAAGCAAAACAACAAGATAGAAAATTAATTTAATTCTTTTCCATATTGTTCCAGCAGCCGATCCAAAGAAGGACCATTGTAATAAAACTGTTGACATTTATGAGGATGTGGCTAGTCCAGAATTAACACAAGAGAACTATGGTAAACCAATGACATGCTGGTATCGATTTCGATCATTCCGTGGCACACCGAAAGATTGGATACTACGCATCAAATTTAATAAATTCAAAGTTGGTGCTTTATTGAATGCTACACATTGTGATGGTGGATATATGCAGGTGATAAATTAATTAAATTCGATATTCCTCTCGTTGTTTATTTATTTTTACTTTATCTCTTCCTCGACCAAATCTACATCTTTTCTCTTGGCAATTCGCAATCGCTATGGTAACGTTTTGTAAATTCAACGAAAACCCCCCCGTTTGGTAATTTCACAACATCTTGATAATTCAAGAGACAGGACAATATTAGAGCAAAATGGGTGCGTCGTATTGGTATTGAAAACGAAAAGATATCGAATACAGTTTGATTTTCATTCCAGTTGACCAATAAATCTAGCTTTCCACCCTCCCCGCTAATTGTAGAAGAGTTATGAATATATCATAGAATAGGAGTGGTTTTTTCTCCCCCCCCCCGTTTGAATCGTGATAGGGATGCCAGTCGAATTGCTAATTAACGCTAGAACGTATGCAGAATGAGAAACGTCGAAATGGCGTGCTATATTATATATGTGGGGTACGTGTAGAGTAATTAAGCGTGAAATACGAGAATGGTGGTGGGTATTAAACTGCAAATACCGCCTATTTATCTAGTCCACAAACCGCGTACCATACCCACATCCACAAACACACACACACACACACACACACACATATGCAATTATCCTGTATAGTTAGCTATAATTATTGTTACTTTTAATGTTGTGCGCGGTGAAGCAAAATAGAACTAATTCAACACAATTCATTAGATTTCTGTTTGGAATATTTGAGCGGAATTCTTTAAAATCTATTGGAAAATTGAGTGGATCACATTGTGGTTGAGGTTGAGGGAGCAAACGTGTGTGTGTGTGTAGAGAGAGAGAGAGAGAGAAATTGTTGGAATGGCTGCTGTAGTGGATCGACAACAGACGATTTGATATCTACTTGATCGTTTTCACGTTAGTCCTTTGTTTGGTGTATGAAATAAAACGTACTTGTTGTTATCGTTTTTTCCGTTCCTCCATCGTTGCTAGATAATCGATTTGAGCGTAAATAAAAAGAAAGTTCAACAAACAAACCGGGAACAATTGTACAAAATAGACTTTTCTGTATCAAACGAATGTCATACAACGCTAATTTCAAATAACACAACCCACAGATATTACGGTTATCTTATAACGCGAATTCGTACAGCACGTATCGTCTTAATCACGACTCTAGTAATTAATTATAATTTTCATATAATATGATTTTATAATAATTAAGACTGATGATAGTTTGATGATGCAATCTACCGGACGTAGAAATGTCTTAAGAATGGCGTTTGCATGGAGCAAAACCCCCATTAGATCCGGCACTGGTTTGTTGTCCATTGTGTCGAAGTGTTATCCTAATTTCTTTCTAATCAAAATACCATCATTGAATTGTTAACAATTCCCAAGGAGCGAGTGTATTGAATTACCGTACACTAACGACCAGCCTAAAGGCGGAAAATCAAAGTAATATCCGTTTTATGTCATCTACTAATCAGATATACGATCATACATTGTCTTGTAACTACATACACACACTCACACACACACACACACACACACACACACACACACACACGAATATTTGATCGTTGATAGAAGAAAGAAGTTTTTCTATTATTATTTTATTCATCTTCGATACATTTATTTTTGTTTTCCTTATCCGCCTATTTCGTCTCTTTTACCACCGCACATCTTTATGTTGATCCCTGTAGATATAAAAAAGGGGAATGGTAAAGTTTTGATATGTACGTGACGTACTCTGTACTGTTGGGACTTTTCTCTAGTTGTCTGTGTGTGTGTGTGTGTGTGTGTGTATCAACTGACAGATGAGACAGAGAATATACCCAGAGGCGTAGCAGATACAGTTCTGTCAACTTGAACTGAAATAATACCAGCAACTATCGTAGAGACTGATCAATAAACGAAAACAACAAGTTATCAAACAACGACAAATGATTGTTTGAACAGCAAAACGACGATATTTTGTTGATGATAACGATGTTAGAGGGTGGAGAAAAAATCTTTCTGCGAACACACTACCTCTATGGTTCTATGATAAAGGGATAGCATTGTTTGTTATTTATTACCCTTATTCCACATATATCTAAGACTTGTTGAGGAGTTGTCGCTCCCCCAACAAACATACTTCAAGTTATTGTCCAGGGAAAATCATATGATACGACACCATATTATTAGCAAAATACCAAAATGTCTATAAAACAACAGGCATCTGAACATATTCGACCAGCTGCTGTTCCGATTGAAATTTCCCCGTATTAAATGGAACAAGCACCCTAAGAATTTTTCCCAGATTTCCCTTATCCGTGCCATACCTATATAAAACCAGGCTTTTTATCAGTCCCTAGAGAATTATTGGAGGATTCAATTTTGATCCGGATCTGTACGTCAATATTTTCGTGGCTCTTCCGTATTTTGTTTTCAGTTTGTTTTTTTTTGATAATTTTGATGGAATTACGATTACGTCGACCAATTAACAATCGATCGAGTGTTTTTTAATACAATAAAAAGAAAAACTGTGATTAAGATGGGAGAGTTGCTGTTTTGACAGAAATTTGAATGAAAGCCAAACAAGATCCAATTAATTATTTGGGTTTTTTCCTGTTTTTATTTCGATTAAAAAAGGTAAAGAAAAACAAGCCCTTTTACCATCCATCCAGATACTTGAGAGAGTTAGGCGACCGTAAGATGCGATGTCATTAGAACATGCATCAGGACACTTCGTTATTTCCCATTGAAGATTCTGAAACTTCAATGATAATAGAGAAAAGCGAATTTGTATATTGAAAATTAGCCTGGAGGAAAATTCTCTCTGACTTTAATACCAACAATAAAACAATGAGATTTTTGTGTGGGTTTATTTGTGTGTGTGTGTGTGTGTGTTATTATTGGAAAATAGCTAGAATCAAAATGACAAGTCAATGAAGAGTAACGAAATTTGTTGTTACCGACAAGATTCTCTTCATAGAGTTTTAAATCCGAAAAAACAATTGACAAAAAAATAGAGAGAAGAGAGGGAGAAGAGAGAGAAACATTGAGTCTATTCATTGTGGATCATTGATTTTTCAAGTTTTTCTTTTTTAAAATAGAGACAATCCAACCAATATTTACGTTAGGGTCTGTCAAACAACAAACAGAATTGCTTTTTGATAGTTTTTTGTTTCTTGGATTTTTCTTTTCTTTATTTTTTATTTTGTTTTGTTTTGCTTTGCTCAAGGATGGGAGGCGGACAGTTAGATGGAAAATTTATTTCCAACGTTAATATGATTTTCGATTGCCAATAGTTGCAATGTAAACATTCTTAATTGAGTGTAGTACGGCACTGTTTGATTATAATCACGAATCAATTCACGTGACACGTACGTATTTCGATTTGGTGATAGTTTTGATAGGGACATGGCAAATTAAATATTGATTTAAAATTCGAATTGATGCCAATTTTGGGAAGTTGTGTATATTTTTGGAAATTTCAATATTTATTCTGTGATTAAAGCGAAAATTGCACAAGTACGGACATGTCGCAAGGCGGCTCTATTCGAATGTTGTTCAACACTTGGACGAGCCCACCGTTGGCACGGTGTGAACTCCCAGGCATGTAGTCAGTTTATGTGCTGTGGGGACGTTGCATCGATTTGGGGCAAAGCCAATTGGTCTAATGTGAATGCGCCATCATAGTAGGCCTGTTTCAATTTGCTCGACAGGGCTGTAATCTCGTAAAAGTGACAATAACAGAGTTATGTAGCGTTTGTTAGGAGTTATTCGTGAAGCTTCTTCAGTATGACAACGATGTTGATTTGTGTGAGAGTAAGAGTGAATGACCTAAAGTCACGGTGATCAAGTCAGAATAGATGGAGTATAAAATTGAATTGTGGTGTCTCTTATGGATTTGTACGGAAAATGGAAATCGCTTTCACAATGATTATGGCACAACGAAGAATTCTAAGCTCAATTTAAATACGAAAAAAAAACAACTATTGAGTCATTTATTAAAGCAGCTAACCTATTTAGCAAGAATCACACCATAAAAATGGTGTGGCATTTAACAAACATGCTGGTAAATTTATTACTTTCTAAATAATTCAATAATTTCCCAATAGAAACTAGGAAAACCACCCTTCTCCTCTATAGGACTACGTGCTGTTAATGGTGCTGCTTCTTGGGACTCCAACCCATCCATCGTTTAGGTGAATGCTTCACAGTCTCTGCTTCATTTTGCAATTTTGTTTGAATTCACCCTGTCTCATCATTCACGTTTTTCCATCTTCATTTGCTTGGTTCATAGAGTTAATTTGTTTGTCCGCAGGAAATTTTTGGCAAGGAGCTCCACTTTTATTTATTTCTAAAAATATCGCATCACTCAAGACCGGTTTCTCGTAGTCTAGATATGGATTCAATAAATTTATAGATTGCATCTACAAGTGTATACGATAACTAGCCAATAAGTTGTGTGGCGCATGATCAGTTGTCAATCATCGTTCAACAATCGATATTTTGTTGAATGTTTTTTAGTGACTAAACTTAGAATCTATCCGTTATATGGAAACAACAACACAAACATCGATACAAACAGACAACAATTTGTAAATAATGTGAACTATGTAGCACAGCTATTTAACGCATGCGCAATACAGTGGCGTTTCTTCTGCTTATTACTGTAGATCATGCTCATCACCACCATCAACTGAATACTGAGATAAATTTCCAAAAAAATGCCAAAATATTTATACAAAACGTTGCTTTTTCGTCTATCTGTTAAATGTTTCAAATGTTGGTTTTAAATAGTCAAACATTCCAGAAAAAAAATTGTTTTTGAATGGAAACATACAACATTCTCTCACCTTCTATCATATGTTTTAATTAAAACCAAAACAATGCAATCATGCAGCAACATTAAAACACACTCTCTCTCTTTCTTTGTCTCTTTTTCTGTAATTTTAAAGTCTACAACATTTTCTACGTGTTTTGTTAATTGAACCGTATACGCTTTTATAGATGCTGCTTCTCCCTTTCTCTCTCTCTCTCTTACTTCTGTTGATAATCACGATGATATTTTGTGGCTATGACATTAACAAACAACTCAAAATACACACATTTTAACAATGAGGACATTTCTAGACAGATATCATCCACAACAATAACAGCAACACATTATTTTGTAATGTTTAGGAAATAGTTGCATCTCTATCATTCATATTACATATAGTTGACAACTAAATGCTTTTCGACAAATCGATTGATATATATATATATATATATATATATATATATATAAAATATGACACGAATTTAAAATGCTGAAACAGCATTTCAATGTCTTGTCAACGGGAAATAATAAAATTCGACATCAGTCCCCTGTCTTGTGCGGTGATTTTACTTTTGTATACGCTTTTAACGGTAAAATGACAAGACGACGACTAATGTTCTATCTAAAAAGGGAATGATGTTGGATGATTTGTTTTTTTTTTACTTCATTGTGTGTTGTTAAGAAATCAATAAAATTCGAAATATTTCATTTTGTATTTTTCAATTTAAAATATTGCCAACAACAACAACAACAACAATTGTGTGCATGTGTGTGTTGTGTGTGGTCAGTTTTGTGTAAATGTTTCATAAATATTCTCCGGTTGTAAAGAGGGAGAATTTTGAAATTCTCGTTCGATATAAACATATAACACTGGAAATAAATGGACCGTATTGGTGAAGATTTATACCAACAGTGCAGGTCCGGTCATAAAACATTTATAGCACTCTCGAAACTGCTGTTATACTACAGATGAATAGATAAAAACAGACAGATGTATCGTAGAGGGTGGTGGTTGTGGTGGAGGAATTTCCACAAATTACTCTCCACTACTAGTTTTAATTAAAAATTTATAATTTCCAACAAGCAATATTGTTGATCAATACTGGCAGAATTCTAGCAAATATCGTCTACAGTGAGAGAATTGAAAGCAATCAATCGGCATGTATCAAAATTAGCCCTCTTTGAAACCGTCCTTTTTTCCTTCTATTTATACATATAGGTATATATCCGTAGTTCAAAGGTTTTCCATGTCTGTTATACAGGAACATAAATACTGCATCAGACTGTTCGTATATGAATACGTGAAAAGTAACATACACGCACATAAATATCTACAAACGCAATATTCAAATGTGGTGAAAAGTGGAGATTTGGATTCTGTTTCGGAGAAAAAAACACACACACGAACGCGCCGGAATTCTCTCATTTCCTCCCCCATCTATATAAAGATCAATCATTTTTCCGATCATTTAAAAGATGTCAACAACAGCAGTGCCTTTCTATGCGTATATAATAAACTGCACAAGATACGATCTTTACTATAGGTAATTTAGGGTAGTTTCTTCCCCTAGAGTAGTCAAAAAATGTTTATAGATAATTTACGATAAAGACGGTTGGTTGTGTGAGTTGTTTTTGGATGGAATCTGTTAAGTAACCAGCTCACGTCTTCATTTATCTGCGGTCGACTGACAGTCAGTGGAAGGTTCTGGCGTTGGGGGGCTGCCTGTGCTGCTGTCTGCCTGCCCCATTTACTATTCGTTCCGGTTCCAAGACATGTTTCTACGTGTGTGTAAATAACGCATGGACTGGTGATGATCTGAAACTTTCAACTTTTCAACCAGATACAATTCGAAAAAATCTCTAAAATAAAGCCACCTCTTTCGAAGAAACGAAACTTAATTAACGAATGTTAAGACATAGAGCAAGAGAGAGAGAGAGAGAGTGAAAGTAGCAGCAACAAGTTGGATAAAATCACCAATTTAACCATTTCAAGCTCAATATTTGGTTGGTGATGAGAGACAAGACAAAAAAAAATTAGGAGAATTGAGAGGAAGAACAAGCACCAAAAAAAAGAAGACAACGAACATCTCGAACTAAAAAGTTTTTTTTTGTTTGATTGGTTCAAAGTGTAAAAGGTTTTCTAGTTTGAATTCATGTTCCAACCCCAATTTCCTTATAGTTACTCTCAAGAAATAGTATCTTCTTCGTTTGGTATCGGGGGTGTTTTTTTTTGTTTTTTGTATTCTTAGCGATCTTTCAAAGTAAACTTTAGTAGAAGTTCGTTTTCGTTTTATTATCTGTAAAACGTACATTTTATTATAAAGATAGAATACGTAGATATACGGGACAAAATGGCGGATATCCGGCTGCTATAATAAATTGCAATTCATGTAAGTGTAGAGTTCTATCTCTCCTTGCTCTATTCTCATCAACCTTTCCATCCCCTTTCAGTCACCTTTAAGGCTAAATGGGGGCTAATTGTACGTCACTGATTTTACTAAATTTATCAAGCACTGTTGACAATCCACAGACAATTATGAATATTTTAATAAATTAACAACTTTAATAAATCGTTTCGTATGTTCCAATTGTAATTTATTGTCGTTGTTCGTAGATTCCGGTAATTATTAGTTCATATGTACTGATAACAGTGTTGGTTAGATTGCTAGTAATTAGAGATTGCGTTGTCCATTTCGACAACTAAGCAATGGTTCCAATTAAATCCGCTGTTGTTATACCGGTCTATTGATCGATTAGTTAACCATAAGTGATCATAAATAACGGCTAATTATTATTGGTATAGTTGTAAATGTTTCGAATTGAATCAATTTGGATAAACCGACGCTTACACGACATTTTTATGGTCTTGATCTCGTTATACACGCGATAATTCGATTTGTCGATTCTTAAAATAGCTCAACGATAAGATACTGGATTTTTTTTGCGTATAGCCCATTTTGATCAGTCTTCAGTAGAAATAAGCCGTAAATGGACAGATTGCCAAATCTATTGGAAAATCGGTGGATTGCTTCAAATTGACTGATCCCCTTTCTATAGATAAACGGCTTGAAACGCAGGCGCACGTCTCCATCTTCAACCAATATCCATCCAGACATTGTCACGTGTATACGCAGCTTTATATTGCAGAAAAAATAAAAACTAATCAAATTTGTTGATTGGCTGAATCGATTTGTTGGCAAATAATTTAAGCAGTTTCAGTGAATTTCGTCATCTGCCATTGAATATTATTAATACAAAAATGGACAAATTTAATTCGTTTTGTTGGGTTTTCTATCTTTTTTTTTACGTTCAATTTCGTTCCACTTGAACCGTGTGAATATTTAATGTGAATGTGTATTGGACATTTACTTCCTGGAGGGTTTTGTAGAGATAAATAGATTGATCAGAAATTACCAAGTTTTACGGCATGTTTATCCATTCGTTCCATCCTACCCATTCGTATTTATATTCTCTTTCGATATTTCTTCGTTGAGAGGGAGAAAATTATGGCTCACTACATATATATCTAGTGTTTTGTAGGAAATTCCATGTGTGAGTTATCTGCGTTATCTTTAAATTATAAATGACTGAAATAAAGATGTAACCAAAAACTATTTCATATTTTTCCAAACATAAATTCCCACTATACCCCTTATCAGTTTTTATACGAATAGAAGCAACTGTGCGCCATAATGTTCCAGCACTCGCAATTCTCTCATTTTGATAATATTCAACCATTTCATATTTGAATTGACTTTTATCTGACACATTCATCTGTCAGTGTCTTTCTTCTACGTTGTGTACTGTCATCTCTAAACAGCACAACCACACCACCACTCGTCCTTCTCAATTTTGGTCGTTTAAGACAAAACACGATTATAACGTGGCAATGCTTCAAGATAAATCCATGTTTTTGTTGTTGTTCTTCTTTGATGCTTAACGTAAATACATATTAAATCATTTTTATTCAAATTGTCACGGCTAGAGTGAGGGGGTGAATAAAAGAAAATCGCAACAACACCATCATTCACATAGCCTTAGGTACTTGATTATGTTTCGGCTGTACTTGTTGTTTCCTCATCAGAATTTTTACGGTATTTTAAAGCAGTGATGTAACAAGATTCTTACACCATATCATCAGAATCAACCTGTCTATGTAAGGATATAAATGAAACTTTTCAAGAATCTCTTATCCGTACAGTTATTTTGCATTTTGATATTAAAAAGAAAAAGTGAGTGGGGAAAACACGCACACACACAACTCTCCGACTTTTGGTGCCTCTTCATTTTGTTAGCCGAAACTTGTGAACGAGGGTAGAAAGAACCCTTCTTCTTCAAGATGGCAACAACGTGATCTGTGTTTAATTAAATTAATCGAAAAAGGGTTGAACAGTGACGACGTAGATCAAGATAATTGCAACGTATACCCTAAAGGTCTAGAGAAATGTAAAATAAAGATATTCTCCTCGCTGCACATCCAGCTCTTCTCACTCGATTATACGAAAATATCAACTTTGATGATATGAAACTTTTTGTGAAGTTTAGTTTGAAAATCGTGAAAGTTTTTGAGGGACTCTTGGGGATCTTTTTTTATCTTATTTTTTTTCTAAAAAAAAACAAACCCAGAATTTGGAATTGTTGGTGGGAATGGGATGGGTTATAAAAGATTAAGATCGCTGCCAAAATCAGAAACAATAGATGTAGATACCCAAACTTGGCCGCATTGTTTTCCAAATGGATTACATGCGAAACATTGTTAACAAATAGTAAATTACGGACCAATATGCACAACAATTTAATTTAGGGGTAGATTGAGAATACATCCCTTTTAGTGGTAGTGTATTAAGGTCGAATTAAGTTCAGTGTGTATATTGAACTTAACGATTCAAATTTAGAGAGGATGTTGAAGAGATTTGCATTATTTTAATTGGAGACAATTGCACAATTAACGAATCAATTACTACTTCGTTATTGTTATTATTAAAGATTCTTCATCCATTTCGCTCCAGATCCACGATAAAGCTCATCTCATTTTATTACGATTATAATTACTATTGAAACTTTAATAGACACTTCTTATTGAATACGTTCCAGATTCCAATTCAATAATCATAGAGGTCCTGTTGTTCGACAAAGTCGCACTATTGCTGTAGTTGTTGTATTATTGATAAAGTTCACAATCAACTACTAGAAGCTGCTTAACAAGTTCATGGTTTCGATGAACAAAAGCCCGGGCCACGTCATCATTTGATAGAAATGTAATGAATTCACAAACAATACACGGCAGTCTCTATTCATTTGCCAATATGTTTATCAACTGTTAATTGCGCCATGAGAATCAAAAGAATATGATGGGATTTCACATTAAAACTTTGATGTTTACATTAAAATTTGAGCTTTATCGACGATAATCTCGACAGTTCATCGATCGATTACGACCATTCTCCCATCTATAGGCATAATTAATTGATACTAAGCCATTATTACTAGCTAACGTTCAATAGAGACTATTTGTTAGCTTATCATAGTTACCGTTGCATTAAAATAGCTTAAATACGTATAAAATTGTTGGGAATTCAGGAGTTATGCAAAAATGGTGGATGCGCCATGTTTATTAATTTTAAAATTCGACCAAAACGCTTCGTGAATTATTAATTATTTCTGTTTGAATGTTACAAGTGAAAAATGGCGGAGGTGCCCCAGCGACCAGCTTATTAATGTTTACATTTTAAAACATTTTATTAGTGAAATTATTCCACCATTATCCGGTCCGTACTCGAATTTCAGTTGTAAAACTTCGAGTTTATCGTACAATTTGATATTGTTGACGATCATCTTCTACTGTAACGTTTACCGTTGACGTTCCACCTAATCTCCTTGGGTTTATTAAATTTTTAATATAAAATGTTGAATGGTTGATGTTGGCATTAATGAGATAACACATAGAAATATTTTTATTATCATCGCTCAATTGTCACATTTTTTGAGCAGGTTTTATATGAAAATCCATCATTCCAGTAAATATCAAGCTATAAGACGTTGAAAACGATTGGAATTACTGTCGAAAACAAAACAGAGCCGTTCCGATGACGGGTACCTGTCCAATAATTTTAGTTTTGTTATTAGCAAAATGATGAATTAAGCCGCCGTATAATGGGCCCGAGGGAAACAAAATGCGAATGTTGCTCGTGTTTCAGCTTTTGATAAGGGTAGAATTGTTGGTATCCAGATCACACCATCATTGCGAAAATATGGTCAGAATGGTCGAAAGACCTACCTACTTCTTAGACTCATGGCTACAAGAGATAGTAATCGAGGAGAGTCCTGGTTGACAGATGAATTCCATCTTTCGGCCGCATAGTGTCAAGAACGACAGAATTCTGATCGCCAGTGGAATAAGATTGTCTTCATTGATAAATCAAGCGATTGCGGTTCACTGAAAGAAGGCACCTCTTCTGTCCGCGATCCAGTGCTAGTGTCCATCATGCAGACATTATCAAACATGTGTTGAACTTGATGGCAGCCTGCACGGTGGTTGCATTGAATGAGATTCCTCAAAAGTGCACAGATACCATCTCATTCGAAGCATGCCACACCTTGTAAATGTTTGGATTACTCAACGTGGTGATGTGATACATTATTAAATTTTTTTGTTCAATCTTCATACACAAATCCACTTTAATAAATTATAATTTTTACCAAAGTTTCCAAAATCATTGAAACTTTCATCTATATAGGCCAGCCTTTAGGTTTGTGCGTAAAAAATGGCTTAACAGATTTTAATTTCGATAAGGAGGACAATGCATGGAAATGGTGGATGCGCCGGGTCCAGTTTCAATAAATTACGTATGCCAGTAATGTTTGCGTTCCTATTCTTATGAATTTCGTCCATTCCATTGCTGCTATTCACAATTAGTATATTTACTCATTTATTAACGTTGGCATTAACCTGATTTCGTCTTACTTGATTAAATTTTTAACACAACGTGATGAAAAGTTGATCCAATTAGGCACAACAACACTAAGTACTTTACCACTTAGCTGTAATTATGGTAATTACCGTTGAGTTTCCAACTATTTCCGAATTGATACTAATTAGACATGTTACAGACATGTGTACATTACCCTTTCTAATTGGCATAATGTGTAAAAAAAGAATGCCTAATGGAATCATTCAAATAGCAAACGGAATTTTTGTAAATTGTCAAATGGCAAAGGTGTCTGGCGGACAGTTTTTTCTTTATTTATCGAAAAAATAAATCTCCCACATTCGACTTTTAAATAGAATTGTGTAAATACGCAGTTTGATTTATGCAGTTGTTCTTGAAGAAAAATATGGTTAATTTATGTAAAAGATGGGCAGTACATTCAGCAGAATCGCACACAAGCTGCAGTCATCAAATTTAACTTGAATCCAGGGACGGAATTTAATGTAAAGAAAGGAAAACGATTGTAATTGTCTGATAACAAAATAATTCCGTATTTTCACTGGCAATAAGACGAAATCAATACGTTTCTTTTGTTTTATTTTTTGTGTGTTTGTTTGTTCGATTCTGGTATTACTTTTTGTTTTATTTCCTTTAATTATTAACCTCAACCGTCTATTGTCAATAGACTTAAACGTCTACAACAATGTCGATATCAATTTGTCGAAAGAAAAGCGCCTGTTCAATACTTTTTCCGATAAGTCATTAAGCTCACTAATTGGTCCGATGAACAGACTCATGTTCCCTTTTTTCTTTTTGTTATTCAATTGACAACAACTTGCCTCTTAAAGCAATCAGATTTGTTGATATTTGAGTGGTAGTGATGTCGGTAATGTTTGCAGTAGTTGTAGTAAAGTAAAATCAAAACCATCACCGGCTTGATGTGATTTAATCCCAGTTACTTAATGTGTAAATATTTACGTTCGCCTCCCTTCCACCACCACCACCACCACCATCAAGTTCGAATACAGAAATCGAAATACAAGAAAATGAAAATAAGATTTAATAAAGTCTGAAAATGAAAATGTTTGAAGGGAAACTTCACTCCTACCTCTGCTACCATCTCTCGCATTTTCTAGTATTATAAATACAACCCCACGGTTTCACAATTTTATTCATCCACCTCTTTACAATTCACTCCGTTGTGTTGTTGTTGTTATTCACAAACTACCAACTGGTAGCTGGCTTGTATTGACAACATTATTTGTTGCGATTGTTTTTGTTAGACTTTGATTTCAATCACCACCGCCACCATCACCACCACGAAAACATTGATTAAAAGATCAATTTGACGTTGTTATTTTTCCCGTTTATAATTACAAATAATAATCAATATTTTCAAACAGGACAAATGGAGATAGGTCTGGGTAACAGCAGGAACGTTAGCCGCCCAGAATATTAATAACTTCTTCTTTATTAGTTGCTTTATGGGCCATAAGCGCAGTGATAGCGAGATATTCGTTTTTGGTTTGTTGAATTATTAAAATTAACGCCAAACACCAATTTTTATCATTCTTTTACGTTGGCTTCTGTTAATCAAAATTGATTTTTTGGAATTATTTCGAATTTTTTGTTGATTTTTCTGTATAATTTTAACAGATGCGAAACGGGTAGAAGGCCCATGAGGTCGATTTGTCAAAAGTAGAGTAACTGATTGTAGCACTTTTCCTTTTGCTAGCTGCATTAGGTCGATTACATCAATATATATACACACACACACACACACACACACATAAGATTAATGCATCGATATGAGAGTAATGGATGGCAATTTTTTCCATACGTATTCGATACCAGCTAGAACGAGATAGATATTGAATGGAATATAAGACGAAATGTACATGTAAACTAGTGGAAGTCTAGAGAGCATCTGTCATTTTCGGCGACAGGACCGTACTTGGAATTGACAAGGGTTATAAATAGTTTCGTCTTGACTAAATCTTCTGTAACAGAAGCACCAACAACAAAAAAATAATATAACAAACACAACTATGTTACGTTGGCATCAACAATTGCAATCTGGAAATGTTAACGCATTATTATTATTATTATTAATTGTCGATAAGGGTTGGTAGATTGTTGTGGGGGCTGGTCGGCGTTATTGTTCGATGGTGTTTTAGATTTAATGAGGCAAAATTACAAGCATACAACACAACGGTTTTTGTTATTGTATTGTTGTTGTAATATAGAAGCACGATTGCGTGTTAAATACCCGTCAAGAACGTACTACTAATTTGGAAATAGTTTCACTTTACAATATTAAACGCAAGTAATGGTGGTGGCCAATTGTCGTTCATAGTTGACTACATAGAATTTCTGAATTTCTATTGGGAATTGGAAGAGAGTTTCTGTTGTTTTCTTAATGATAATACCTCACTCTTTCTTAAATGTTGATGCTTAATGAAAACTGGCGGCCACTACATTAGCATCAAGTTAGTGTCTGTTCTTGGTACATCAACCATTTCTCTTGGGATACAAAATACACACACACACACATACGCATTTGAAAATATAGAACGCAACTGGAACACAACCATCACCGGCTATATTTGGTGATTCATCTCAATTTGCCAAATTGTTATCGACTTTTCACTATTTCCAATATTAATAACCATTCAAGTTGCATTAAAAACGTATTCATCATCATCAATTCCTTTACGATTTTCCTTATATATAAATAATTGTTGTTTTTCTTTAATTTTTCGATCAATAATAACACAAAATGGCGACGAATTCTGTTAACTATCGAGAAGTGACCGTATTTTCGTGACAGTTTCCACCACTAACAACTACTCGACGATTACCAACTATGAATAATTTATTTTATATTAAACTTTGTTATAGTTAGGAGAATATGGTGCAAAATTAATGTGGTGCAAATTTTGTTGGCGATAGGCGTGTGTATTTGTGTGTGTGTGCGTGTGTGTTGTTGGTGTTGTTGGAGGAGAATTCGTCGAATTATTATTATTATTATTTAAACAGAAAATCTTGTCAAGTCACCCCAGTGACAGGGTGGGGTCCAAATGTTTGATCAAGTGTCCACACACAAAACAGATTTCATGTATTAACACATCTAACAACTGATGGCACATTAATTTCGTTTTATTGTTCACACTAATTAAGTTTTTCGATTCTTATTGCATTTTTATCGTCTTCCAAAGACCGATGAGGGTCATTCGATGTGATTTGCCGATTACAGAGCGAAATGTGGCCATATCGAACATTTCGTACATGCCCCTTTGTGTTGACCACTCTACCATCGCAGTCATCGATTTCATCCATTTGATAATTATTGAAACATTTAATCAATCCAACAACAACAATAATAATAATTCAGAATTTCTATGGAACTAAATAGGAAATAGAAGCAACAACAACTAGAATTCAAAGCACGTTATAGTGAAATATTTCATAGTTATGTAATAGTGTTTTCTATTACGAAGGATAAAATCCTGACTGTGACAGAATTTCGAATTGATTCGAACAAAAGCTGGTATTTCCACAAAGATTTAATAGGAAACTGGTGAATGCAATGAAATTTAAAACAGCACACCCTTAACTATCACAGAAATGACAACAACAACACAAACAACAGGGGAAAAACAACAATTCATTAGTTAATTGAAATAGGAGACGATTTAATTAATTTTTGCTGCTTTAATATATTTATATATTGTTCTCTGGCTATTTTCCCTTATTCTTCTTGCTATTGTTTGTTGTCTAAGGGCTGCATTCAAGATTACAATCAAAGTAAATAGAAGCCAATAATAACACAAATATAGCTCAACTGTTGTGTACAAAAAGGATTCAACAATAATCGCAGAGACGTGTATTGACATCCAAATTCAATCTAGATAACAAATGATGCTCAAACAAAAAAAAATCGGATCAAATAACAGTTCAAAGATTTATTGATTTTGATTGCAATCAGTTAACATTTTCTAATCTTTGTGGTTTGCTTCTTTTTTTGTGAGATAAACACGATTTTTTTCGTATTGTTGTTGGATTTCTTCAAATGTCGTCGGTATTGCATTCATCGAAACCTGAGCGCCTCTCGATTTTTTTTTTAATATAAACTCAACCCTTATTGCCGCTATAAATCCCACCACCGATTCTCTCTCTCTCTCTCTCTCTCTAGTTGCATCCCATTTCTTTCACAATAATAGCATGGAAAACACTGAATCTTTTAATATCGTTCTGTTTGATTTTCCACAACAACAAGAAAAAAAACTTAATTGATTTATCGATAATTTGTTGAATTACTCCCCAATATGCGTTAGTTAATGTAGGGTTTGCAGTAGTGGTGGTAGTAATACAAGATACAAATGTAAAGAGGGAAACTTTATTTTGTGTGTGTGTGTGTGTGTGTGTGTGTGTGTGTGTTCGGTTGCGACCTAACAAGCCAGTCAGATAATTGGAAAAGCCTTTGGAAATAAAACGATTCTAGGGGATTTTGGCGTGAAAACACCAGATCCAATAATCCCCATTCTGTTACTGTCCCACCATCGCAATCAAACCAGATTTACTTGGTTGTGTGTTGAAATAATGGACTGCGAGAACATAATGATGTTGCCGTCGATCTATGTACAATTTGAATTTGAAATATCCGTGTTATATAACATTTCACTAATTAAATCGAAATTTTGCAATGTAAACAGTACACGTCTTTGCACGTAAATCTAGTTGGAATTCAATCAATGCGAGTAGTTTGTGTGATTAGAGACATTAACTTATGTTCAAATATTGATCAGAATCTAAGAGATTCCTATAAATAGTCAAATACACATTCGGATTACATTGCAATGTACAACACAACTTTAAATTAAATACAGTACTGCCCCGTTTAAAGGCGCTCGTAATCGATGTTGGTCCCCACAAATACAGCCAAACCAATGCACAGATACAACAATGGGGCAGTACTGTACGTGGTTGTGTTGATTAAAATTGAACCGCAACTGTTCCATATTCAGTCTGTATTAATTCGCTAGGATGAGACTTTCCTTCGTTCAGGTATTCAATCGCTAGCTTCATTAATAACTGAAATTTAAAAGTCCTTCAAATGCCCTGTACATTATATCTTATGCAATGTATACATAGAAAACGTCAAGATAACTTAAAATATAGCGTTAGGACGTCATTCGACACGGAACAGAACGATTCCAACCGTTTCATATGTATCAAACACAGATATATGTTGGAATTAAATTTTGTAATCGTTCTATGTATCTAACCAGATTTCAAGTGAAGCTCTGTATTTTTTACGATTTGAGACGTATTTAGTCTGTATTAGACCTAGGATGAGACTTTCCTTCGTTCAG
This sequence comes from Meloe dianella, assembly GCA_028455855.1. NCBI lineage: Eukaryota > Metazoa > Arthropoda > Insecta > Coleoptera > Meloidae > Meloe > Meloe dianella. The sequence continues at coordinate 779,202 of JAPTHL010000074.1, forward strand.
GAATTCAATCGCTAGCTTCATTAATAACTGAAAATTAAAAGACGTTCACATGCTCTGTACATTATATCTTATGCAATGTATACATAGAAAACGTCAAGATAACTTGAAATAAAGAGGCAGGACGTCACTCGACACGGGATAGAACGATTCCAAACGTTTCAGATGTATCAAATACAGATATATGATGGAATAAAGTATTGTGTTCGATCCGTGTATCTAATCAGATTTCAAGTGCAGCTTTGTCTTTTTCACGATTTGAGACGTATTTAATCTGTATTAGACCTAGGATGAGACTTTCCTTCATTCAGGAATTCAATCGATAGCTTCATTAATAACTGAAGATTAAAAGACGTTCAAATGCGCTGTACATTATATCTTATGCAATGTATACATAGAAAACGTAAAGATAACTTAAAATACAGAGGTAGGACGTAATTTGACACGAGAAAGAACGATTCCTAACGTTTCGGAGGTATCAAACACAAATATATGATGGAATAAGGTTTTGTGTTCGATCTGTATATCTAATCAGATTTCAGGTGGAGCTTAGTCCTTTTTACGATTTGAGACGAAGTTACTCTGTATTACACCCAGGATGGGGCTTCCCTTCGTTTAGGAACTCAATCGATAGCTTCATTAATAACTGAAAATTAAAAGACGTTCAAATGCGCTGTACATTATATCTTATGCAATGTATACATAGGAAACGTCAAGATGACTTAAATTATAGAGGCAGGACGTAATTTGACACAAGAAAGAACGATTCCAAACGCTTCAGATGTATCAAACGCAGATATATGATGGAATTGAGTTTGGTAATCGTTCTATGTATCTAATCAAATTTCAAGTGGAGCTCTGTCTTTTTCACGATTTGGGACGTAGTTACTCTGTATTAGACCTAGGATGAGACTTTCCTTCGTTTAGGAATTCAATCGATAGCTTCATTAATAGCTGAAAATTAAAAGACGTTCAAATGCTCTGTACATTATATCTTATGCAATGTATACATAGAAAACGTAAAGATTACTCTAAATATAGAGGTAGGAAGTAATTTGACACGCGAAAGAACGATTCCTAACGTTTCGGAGGTATCAAACACAGATATATGATGGAATTAAATTTTGTAATCGTTCTATGTATCTAATCATATTTCAAGTAAAGCTCTGTATTTTTTACGATTTGAGACGTATATACTCCGTATTAGACCTAGGATGAGGCTTTCCTTCGTTCAGGAATTCAATCGCTAGCTTCATTAATAACTGAAAATTAAAAGACGTTCAAATGCGCTGTACATTATATCTTATTCGATGTATACATAGAAAACGTCAAGATAACATAAAATATAGAGGTAGGACGTAATTTGACACGCGAAAGAACGATTCCTAACGTTTCGGAGGTATCAAACACAGATATATGATGGAATTAAATTTTGTAATCGTTCTATGTATCTAATCATATTTCAAGTAAAGCTCTGTATTTTTTACGATTTGAGACGTATATACTCCGTATTAGACCTAGGATGAGGCTTTCCTTCTTTCAGGAATTCAATCGATAGCTTCATTAATAACTGAAAATTAAAAGACGTTCAAATGCGCTGTACATTATATCTTATTCAATGTATACATAGAAAACGTCAAGATAACTTAAAATATAGAGGTAGGACGTAATTTGACACGAGAAAGAGTGATTTCTAACGTTTCGGAGGTATCAAACACAGATATATGATGGAATTAAATTTTGTAATCGTTCTATGTATCTAATCAGATTTCAAGTGGAGCTCTGTATTTTTTACGATTTGAGACGTATTTAGTCTGTATTAGACCTAGGATGAGACTTTCGTTCGTTCAGGAATTCAATCGCTAGCTTCATTAATAACTGAAATTTAAAAGTCCTTCAAATGCTCTGTACATTATATCTTATGCAATGTATACATAGAAAACGTCAAGATAACTTAAAATATAGCGGTAGGACGTCATTCGACACGGGAAAGAACGATTCCAAACGTTTCAGATGTATCAAATACAGATATATGATGGAATTAAATTTTGTAATCGTTCTATGTATCTAACCAGATTTCAAGTGGGGCTCTGTATTTTTTACGATTTGAGACGTATTCAGTCTGTATTAGACCTAGGATGAGACTTTCCCTCATTCAGGAATTTAATCGATAGCTTCATTAATAACTGAAAATTAAACGACGTTCAAATGCGCTGCACATTATATCATATGCAATGTATACATCAAAAACGTCAAGATAACTTAAAATATAGAGTTAGGACGTAATTTGACACGCGAGAGAACGATTTCTAACGTTTCGGAGGTATCAAACACAGATATATGATGGAATTAAATCTTCTAATCGTTCTATGTATCTAATCAGGTTTCAAGTGGAGCTCTGTATTTTTTACGATTTGAGACGTATTTAGTCTGTATTAGACCTAGGATGAGACTTTCCTTCGTTCAGGAATTCAATCGCTAGCTTCATTAATAACTGAAAATTAAAAGACGTTCAAATGCTCTGTACATTATATCTTATGCAATGTATACATAGAAAACGTCAAGATAACTTAAAATATAGCGGTAGGACGTCATTCGACACGGAACAGAACGATTCCAACCGTTACATATGTATCAAACACAGATATATGTTGGAATTAAATTTTGTAATCGTTCTATGTATCTAACCAGATTTCAAGTGAAGCTCTGTATTTTTTACGATTTGAGACGTATTTAGTCTGTATTAGACCTAGGATGAGACTTTCCTTCGTTCAGGAATTCAATCGATAGCATCATTAATAACTGAAAATTAAACGACGTTCAAATGCGCTGCACATTATATCATATGCAATGTATACATCAAAAACGTCAAGATAACTTAAAATATAGAGTTAGGACGTAATTTGACACGCGAAAGAACGATTTCTAACGTTTCGGAGGTATCAAACACAGATATATGATGGAATTGAATTTTGTAATCGTTCTATGTATCTAATCAGATTTCAAGTGGAGCTCTGTATTTTTTACGATTTGAGACGTATTTAGTCTGTATTAGACCTAGGATGAGACTTTCCTTCGTTCAGGTATTCAATCGCTAGCTTCATTAATAACTGAAATTTAAAAGTCCTTCAAATGCTCTGTACATTATATCTTATGCAATGTATACATAGAAAACGTCAAGATAACTTAAAATATAGCGGTAGGACGTCATTCGACACGGAACAGAACGATTCCAACCGTTACATATGTATCAAACACAGATATATGGTGGAATTAAATTTTGTAATCGTTCTATGTATCTAACCAGATTTCAAGTGAAGCTCTGTATTTTTTACGATTTGAGACGTATTTAGTCTGTATTAGACCTAGGATGAGACTTTCCTTCGTTCAGGAATTCAATCGCTAGCTTCATTAATAACTGAAAATTAAAAGACGTTCACATGCTCTGTACATTATATCTTATGCAATGTATACATAGAAAACGTCAAGATAACTTGAAATAAAGAGGCAGGACGTCACTCGACACGGGATAGAACGATTCCAAACGTTTCAGATGTATCAAATACAGATATATGATGGAATAAAGTATTGTGTTCGATCCGTGTATCTAATCAGATTTCAAGTGCAGCTTTGTCTTTTTCACGATTTGAGACGTATTTAATCTGTATTAGACCTAGGATGAGACTTTCCTTCATTAAGGAATTCAATCGATAGCTTCATTAATAACTGAAGATTAAAAGACGTTCAAATGCGCTGTACATTATATCTTATGCAATGTATACATAGAAAACGTAAAGATAACTTAAAATACAGAGGTAGGACGTAATTTGACACGAGAAAGAACGATTCCTAACGTTTCGGAGGTATCAAACACAGATATATGATGGAATTAAATTTTGTAATCGTTCTATGTATCTAATCATATTTCAAGTAAAGCTCTGTATTTTTTACGATTTGAGACGTATATACTCCGTATTAGACCTAGGATGAGGCTTTCCTTCGTTCAGGAATTCAATCGCTAGCTTCATTAATAACTGAAAATTAAAAGACGTTCAAATGCGCTGTACATTATATCTTATTCGATGTATACATAGAAAACGTCAAGATAACATAAAATATAGAGGTAGGACGTAATTTGACACGAGAAAGAGTGATTCCTAACGTTTCGGAGGTATAAAACACAGATATATGATGGAATAAAATTTTGTAATTGTTCTATGTATCTAATCAGATTTCAAGTGGAGCTCTGTCTTTTTTACGATTTGAGACGTATTTAGTCTGTATTAGACCTAGGATGAGACTTTCCTTCGTTCAGGAATTCAATCGCTAGCGTCATTAATAACTGAAAATTCAAAGTCGTTCAACTGCTCTGTACATTATATCTTATGCAATGTATACATAGAAAACGTCAAGATAACTTAAAATATAGAGGTAGGACGTAATTTGACACGAGAAACAACAATTCCGAACGTTTCAGAGGGATCAAACGCAGATATATGATGGAATAAAGTTTTGTGTTCGATCTGTGTATCTAATCAGATTTCAAGTGGAGCTGCGTCTTTCTTACGATTTGAGACGTAGTTACTCTGTATTAGACCTAGGATGAGACTTTCCTTCGTTCAGGAATTCAATCGATAGCTTCATTAATAACTGAAAATTAAAAGACGTTCAAATGCTCTGTACATTATATCTTATGCAATGTATACATAGAAAACGTAATGATTACTCTAAATATAGAGGTAGGAAGTAATTTGACACGCGAAAGAACGATTCCTAACGTTTCGGAGGTATCAAACACAGATATATGATGGAATTAAATTTTGTAATCGTTCTATGTATCTAATCATATTTCAAGTAAAGCTCTGTATTTTTTACGATTTGAGACGTATATACTCCGTATTAGACCTAGGATGAGGCTTTCCTTCTTTCAGGAATTCAATCGATAGCTTCATTAATAACTGAAAATTAAAAGACGTTCAAATGCGCTGTACATTATATCTTATTCAATGTATACATAGAAAACGTCAAGATAACTTAAAATATAGAGGTAGGACGTAATTTGACACGAGAAAGAGTGATTCCTAACGTTTCGGAGGTATAAAACACAGATATATGATGGAATAAAATTTTGTAATTGTTCTATGTATCTAATCAGATTTCAAGTGGAGCTCTGTATTTTTTACGATTTGAGACGTATTTAGTCTGTATTAGACCTAGGATGAGACTTTCCTTCGTTCAGGAATTCAATCGCTAGCTTCATTAATAACTGAAAATTAAGAGTCGTTCAAATGCGCTGCACATTATATCATATGCAATGTATACATCAAAAACGTCACGATAACTTAAAATATAGAGGTAGGACGTAATTTGACACGCGAAAGAACGATTCCTAACGTTTCGGAGGTATCAAACACAGATATATGATGGAATTAAATTTTGTAATCGTTCTATGTATCTAACCAGATTTCAAGTGAAGCTCTGTATTTTTTACGATTTGAGACGTATTTAGTCTGTATTAGACCTAGGATGAGACTTTCCTTCGTTCAGGAATTCAATCGCTAGCTTCATTAATAACTGAAAATTAAAAGTCGTTCAAATGCTCTGTACATTATATCTTATGCAATGTATACATCAGAAAACGTCAAGATAACTTGAAATATAGAGGTAGGACGTAATTTGACACGAGAAAGAACGATTCCTAACGTTTCAGAGGTATCAAATACAGATATATGATGGAATAAAGTTTTGTATTCGATCTGTGTATCTAATCAGATTTCAAGTGGAGCTTTGTATTTTTTACGATTTGAGACGTATTTACTCTGTATTAGACCTAGGATGAGACTTTCCTTCTTTCAGGAATTCAATCGATAGCTTCATTAATAACTGAAAATTAAAAGACGTTCAAATGCTCTGTACATTATATCTTATGCAATGTATACATAGAAAACGTCAAGATTACTCTAAAATATAGAGGTAGGACGTAATTTGACACGCGAAAGAACGATTCCTAACGTTTCGGAGGTATCAAACACAGATATATGATGGAATTAAATTTTGTAATCGTTCTATGTATCTAATCATATTTCAAGTGAAGCTCTGTATTTTTTACGATTTGAGACGTATATACTCCGTATTAGACCTAGGATGAGACTTTCCTTCGTTCAGGAATTCAATCGCTAGCTTCATTAATAACTGAAAATTAAAAGTCGTTCAAATGCTCTGTACATTATATCTTATGCAATGTATACATAGAAAACGTCAAGATTACTCTAAAATATAGAGGTAGGACGTAATTTGACACGCGAAAGAACGATTCCTAACGTTTCGGAGGTATCAAACACAGATATATGATGGAATTAAATTTTGTAATCGTTCTATGTATCTAACCAGATTTCAAGTGAAGCTCTGTATTTTTTACGATTTGAGACGTATTTAGTCTGTATTAGACCTAGGATGAGACTTTCCTTCGTTCAGGAATTCAATCGCTAGCTTCATTAATAACTGAAAATTAAAAGTCGTTCAAATGCTCTGTACATTATATCTTATGCAATGTATACATCAGAAAACGTCAAGATAACTTGAAATATAGAGGTAGGACGTCATTTGACACGGGAAAGAACGATTCCAAACGTTTCAGATGTATCAAACACAGATATATGATGGAATTAAAGTTTTGTAATCGTTCTATGTATCTAATCAGATTTCAAGTGCAGCTTTGTCTTTTTTACGATTTGAGACGTATTTACTCTGTATTAGACCTAGGATGAGACTTTCCTTCGTTCAGGAATTCAATCGATAGCTTCATTAATAACTGAAAATTAAAAGACGTTCAAATGCGCTGTACATTATATCTTATGCAATGTATACATAGAAAACGTCAAGATAACTTAAAATATAGAGGTAGGACGTAATTTGACACGCGAAAGAACGATTCCTAACGTTTCGGAGGTATCAAACACAGATATATGATGGAATTAAATTTTGTAATCGTTCTATGTATCTAATCAGATTTCAAGTGGAGCTCTGTCTTTTTCACGATTTGAGACGTATTTACTCTGTATTAGACCTAGGATGAGACTTTCCTTCGTTCAGGAATTCAATCGATAGCTTCATTAATAACTGAAAATTAAAAGACGTTCAAATGCTCTGTACATTATATCTTATGCAATGTATACATAGAAAACGTCAAGATAACTTAAAATATAGAGGTAGGACGTAATTTGACACGCGAAAGAACGATTCCTAACGTTTCGGAGGTATCAAACACAGATATATGATGGAATTAAATTTTGTAATCGTTCTATGTATCTAATCAGATTTCAAGTGAAGCTCTGTATTTTTTACGATTTGAGACGTATTTACTCTGTATTAGACCTAGGATGAGACTTTCCTTCGTTCAGGAATTCAATCGCTAGCTTCATTAATAACTGAAAATTAAAAGACGTTCAAATGCGCTGTACATTATATCTTATGCAATGTATACATAGAAAACGTCAAGATAACTTAAAATATAGAGGTAGGACGTAATTTGACACGCGAAAGAACGATTCCTAACGTTTCGGAGGTATCAAACACAGATATATGATGGAATTAAATTTTGTAATCGTTCTATGTATCTAATCAGATTTCAAGTGAAGCTCTGTATTTTTTACGATTTGAGACGTATATACTCTGTATTAGACCTAGGATGAGACTTTCCTTCGTTCAGGAATTCAATCGATAGCTTCATTAATAACTGAAAATTAAAAGACGTTCAAATGCGCTGTACATTATATCTTATGCAATGTATACATAGAAAACGTCAAGATAACTTAAAATATAGAGGTAGGACGTAATTTGACACGAGAAAGAACGATTCCTAACGTTTCGGAGGTATCAAACACAGATATATGATGGAATTAAATTTTGTAATCGTTCTATGTATCTAATCAGATTTCAAGTGGAGCTCTGTATTTTTTACGATTTGAGACGTATTTAGTCTGTATTAGACCTAGGATGAGACTTTCCTTCGTTCAGGAATTCAATCGCTAGCTTCATTAATAACTGAAATTTAAAAGTCCTTCAAATGCTCTGTACATTATATCTTATGCAATGTATACATAGAAAACGTCAAGATAACTTAAAATATAGCGGTAGGACGTCATTCGACACGGGAAAGAACGATTCCAAACGTTTCAGATGTATCAAATACAGATATATGATGGAATTAAATTTTGTAATCGTTCTATGTATCTAACCAGATTTCAAGTGGAGCTCTGTATTTTTTACGATTTGAGACGTATTCAGTCTGTATTAGACCTAGGATGAGACTTTCCTTCATTCAGGAATTCAATCGATAGCTTCATTAATAACTGAAAATTAAACGACGTTCAAATGCGCTGCACATTATATCATATGCAATGTATACATCAAAAACGTCAAGATAACTTAAAATATAGAGTTAGGACGTAATTTGACACGCGAAAGAACGATTTCTAACGTTTCGGAGGTATCAAACACAGATATATGATGGAATTAAATTTTGTAATCGTTCTATGTATCTAATCAGGTTTCAAGTGGAGCTCTGTATTTTTTACGATTTGAGACGTATTCAGTCTGTATTAGACCTAGGATGAGACTTTCCTTCATTCAGGAATTCAATCGATAGCTTCATTAATAACTGAAAATTAAACGACGTTCAAATGCGCTGTACATTATATCTTATGCAATGTATACATAGAAAACGTCAAGATAACTTAAAATATAGCGTTAGGACGTCATTCGACACGGAACAGAACGATTCCAACCGTTACATATGTATCAAACACAGATATATGTTGGAATTAAATTTTGTAATCGTTCTATGTATCTAACCAGATTTCAAGTGAAGCTCTGTATTTTTTACGATTTGAGACGTATTTAGTCTGTATTAGACCTAGGATGAGACTTTCCTTCGTTCAGGAATTCAATCGATAGCATCATTAATAACTGAAAATTAAACGACGTTCAAATGCGCTGCACATTATATCATATGCAATGTATACATCAAAAACGTCAAGATAACTTAAAATATAGAGTTAGGACGTAATTTGACACGCGAAAGAACGATTTCTAACGTTTCGGAGGTATCAAACACAGATATATGATGGAATTGAATTTTGTAATCGTTCTATGTATCTAATCAGATTTCAAGTGGAGCTCTGTATTTTTTACGATTTGAGACGTATTTAGTCTGTATTAGACCTAGGATGAGACTTTCCTTCGTTCAGGTATTCAATCGCTAGCTTCATGAATAACTGAAATTTAAAAGTCCTTCAAATGCTCTGTACATTATATCTTATGCAATGTATACATAGAAAACGTCAAGATAACTTAAAATATAGCGGTAGGACGTCATTCGACACGGAACAGAACGATTCCAACCGTTACATATGTATCAAACACAGATATATGGTGGAATTAAATTTTGTAATCGTTCTATGTATCTAACCAGATTTCAAGTGAAGCTCTGTATTTTTTACGATTTGAGACGTATTTACTCTGTATTAGACCTAGGATGAGACTTTCCTTCGTTCAGGAATTCAATCGCTAGCTTCATTAATAACTGAAAATTAAAAGACGTTCACATGCTCTGTACATTATATCTTATGCAATGTATACATAGAAAACGTCAAGATAACTTGAAATAAAGAGGCAGGACGTCACTCGACACGGGATAGAACGATTCCAAACGTTTCAGATGTATCAAATACAGATATATGATGGAATAAAGTATTGTGTTCGATCCGTGTATCTAATCAGATTTCAAGTGCAGCTTTGTCTTTTTCACGATTTGAGACGTATTTAATCTGTATTAGACCTAGGATGAGACTTTCCTTCAAAAAGGAATTCAATCGATAGCTTCATTAATAACTGAAGATTAAAAGACGTTCAAATGCGCTGTACATTATATCTTATGCAATGTATACATAGAAAACGTAAAGATAACTTAAAATACAGAGGTAGGACGTAATTTGACACGAGAAAGAACGATTCCTAACGTTTCGGAGGTATCAAACACAGATATATGATGGAATTAAATTTTGTAATCGTTCTATGTATCTAATCATATTTCAAGTAAAGCTCTGTATTTTTTACGATTTGAGACGTATATACTCCGTATTAGACCTAGGATGAGGCTTTCCTTCGTTCAGGAATTCAATCGCTAGCTTCATTAATAACTGAAAATTAAAAGACGTTCAAATGCGCTGTACATTATATCTTATTCGATGTATACATAGAAAACGTCAAGATAACATAAAATATAGAGGTAGGACGTAATTTCACACGAGAAAGAGTGATTCCTAACGTTTCGGAGGTATAAAACACAGATATATGATGGAATAAAATTTTGTAATTGTTCTATGTATCTAATCAGATTTCAAGCGGAGCTCCGTCTTTTTTACGATTTGAGACGTATTTAGTCTGTATTAGACCTGGGATGAGACTTTCCTTCGTTCAGGAATTCAATCGCTAGCTTCATTAATAACTGAAAATTAAGAGACGTTCAAATGCGCTGCACATTATATCATATGCAATGTATACATCAAAAACGTCACGATAACTTAAAATATAGAGGTAGGACGTAATTTGACACGCGAAAGAACGATTCCTAACGTTTCGGAGGTATCAAACACAGATATATGATGGAATTAAATTTTGTAATCGTTCTATGTATCTAACCAGATTTCAAGTGGAGCTCTGTATTTTTTACGATTTGAGACGTATTTAGTCTGTATTAGACCTAGGATGAGACTTTCCTTCGTTCAGGAATTCAATCGCTAGCGTCATTAATAACTGAAAATTCAAAGTCGTTCAACTGCTCTGTACATTATATCTTATGCAATGTATACATAGAAAACGTCAAGATAACTTAAAATATAGAGGTAGGACGTAATTTGACACGAGAAACAACAATTCCGAACGTTTCAGAGGGATCAAACGCAGATATATGATGGAATAAAGTTTTGTGTTCGATCTGTGTATCTAATCAGATTTCAAGTGGAGCTGCGTCTTTCTTACGATTTGAGACGTAGTTACTCTGTATTAGACCTAGGATGAGACATTCCTTCATTCAGGAATTCAATCGATAGCTTCATTAATAACTAAAAATTAAAAGACGTTCAAATGACCTGTACATTATATATTATGCAATGTATACATAGAAAGCGTAATGATTACTCTAAATATAGAGGTAGGAAGTAATTTGACACGCGAAAGAACGATTCCTAACGTTTCGGAGGTATCAAACACAGATATATGATGGAATTAAATTTTGTAATCGTTCTATGTATCTAATCATATTTCAAGTAAAGCTCTGTATTTTTTACGATTTGAGACGTATATACTCCGTATTAGACCTAGGATGAGGCTTTCCTTCTTTCAGGAATTCAATCGATAGCTTCATTAATAACTGAAAATTAAAAGACGTTCAAATGCGCTGTACATTATATCTTATTCAATGTATACATAGAAAACGTCAAGATAACTTAAAATATAGAGGTAGGACGTAATTTGACACGAGAAAGAGTGATTCCTAACGTTTCGGAGGTATAAAACACAGATATATGATGGAATAAAATTTTGTAATTGTTCTATGTATCTAATCAGATTTCAAGTGGAGCTCCGTCTTTTTTACGATTTGAGACGTATTTAGTCTGTATTAGACCTGGGATGAGACTTTCCTTCGTTCAGGAATCCAATCGCTAGCTTCATTAATAACTGAAAATTAAGAGTCGTTCAAATGCGCTGCACATTATATCATATGCAATGTATACATCAAAAACGTCACGATAACTTAAAATATAGAGGTAGGACGTAATTTGACACGCGAAAGAACGATTCCTAACGTTTCGGAGGTATCAAACACAGATATATGATGGAATTAAATTTTGTAATCGTTCTATGTATCTAACCAGATTTCAAGTGAAGCTCTGTATTTTTTACGATTTGAGACGTATTTAGTCTGTATTAGACCTAGGATGAGACTTTCCTTCGATCAGGAATTCAATCGCTAGCTTCATTAATAACTGAAAATTAAAAGTCGTTCAAATGCTCTGTACATTATATCATATGCAATGTATACATCAAAAACGTCAAGATATCTTGAAATAAAGAGGTAGGACGTCATTCGACACGGGAAAGAACGATTCCAAACGTTTCAGATGTATCAAATACAGATATATGATAGAATAAAGTATTGTGTTCGATCTGTGTATCTAATCAGATTTCAAGTGCAGCTTTGTCTTTTTTACGATTTGAGACGTATTTACTCTGTATTAGACCTAGGACGAGACTTTCCTTCTTTCAGGAATTCAATCGATAGCTTCATTAATAACTGAAAATTAAAAGACGTGCAAATGCTCTGTACATTATATCTTATGCAATGTGTACATAGAAAACGTAAAGATTACTCTAAATATAGAGGTAGGAAGTAATTTGACACGCGAAAGAACGATTCCCAACGTTTCGGATGTATCAAACACAGATATATGATGGAATTAAATTTTGTAATCGTTCTATGTATCTAATCATATTTCAAGTGAAGCTCTGTATTTTTTACGATTTGAGACGTATATACTCCGTATTAGACCTAGGATGAGACTTTCCTTCGTTCAGGAATTCAATCGCTAGCTTCATTAATAACTGAAAATTAAAAGTCGTTCAAATGCTCTGTACATTATATCTTATGCAATGTATACATAGAACACGTAAAGATTACTCTAAATATAGAGGTAGGACGTAATTTGACACGCGAAAGAACGATTCCTAACGTTTCGGAGGTATCAAACACAGATATATGATGGAATTAAATTTTGTAATCGTTCTATGTATCTAACCAGATTTCAAGTGAAGCTCTGTATTTTTTACGATTTGAGACGTATTTAGTCTGTATTAGACCTAGGATGAGACTTTCCTTCGTTCAGGAATTCAATCGCTAGCTTCATTAATAACTGAAAATTAAAAGTCGTTCAAATGCTCTGTACATTATATCATATGCAATGTATACATCAAAAACGTCAAGATAACTTGAAATAAAGAGGTAGGACGTCATTCGACACGGGAAAGAACGATTCCAAACGTTTCAGATGTATCAAACACAGATATATGGTGGAATAAAGTTTTGTGTTCGATCTGTGTATCTAATCAGATTTCAAGTGCAGCTTTGTCTTTTTTACGATTTGAGACGTATTTACCCTCTATTAGACATAGGATGAGACTTTCCTTCGTTCAGGAATTCAGTCGATAGCTTCATTAATACCTGAAAATTAAAAGAGGTTCAAATGCTCTGTACATTATATCTTATGCAATGTATACATAGGAAACGTAAGGATTACTCAAAATATAGAGGTAGGACGTATTTTGACACGCGAAAGAACGATTCCTAACGTTTCGGAGGTATCAAACACAGATATATGATGGAATTAAATTTTGTAATCGTTCTATGTATCTAACAAGATTTCAAGTGAAGCTCTGTATTTTTTACGATTTGAGACGTATTTAGTCTGTATTAGACCTAGGATGAGACTTTCCTTCGTTCAGGAATTCAATCGCTAGCTTCATTAATAACTGAAAATTAAAAGTCGTTCAAATGCTCTGTACATTATATCTTATGCAATGTATACATAGAAAACGTCAAGATAACTTAAAATATAGAGGTAGGACGTAATTTGACACGACAAAGAACGATTCCTAACGTTCCGGAGGTATCAAACGCAGATATATGATGGAATAAAATCTTCTAATCGTTCTATGTATCTAATCAGGTTTCAAGTGGAGCTCTGTATATTTTACGATTTGAGACGTATTCAGTCTGTATTAGACCTAGGATGAGACTTTCCTTCATTCAGGAATTCAATCGATAGCTTCATTAATAACTGAAAATTAAACGACGTTCAAATGCGCTGCACATTATATCATATGCAATGTATACATCAAAAACGTCAAGATAACTTGAAATAAAGAGGTAGGACGTCATTCGACACGGGAAAGAACGATTCCAAACGTTTCAGATGTATCAAACACAGATATATGGTGGAATAAAGTTCTGTGTTCGATCTGTGTATCTAATCAGATTTCAAGTGCAGCTTTGTCTTTCTTACGATTTGACACGTATTTACCATCTATTAGACCTAGGATGAGACTTTCCTTCGTTCAGGAATTCAGTCGATAGCTTCATTAATACCTGAAAATTAAAAGAGGTTCAAATGCTCTGTACATTATATCTTATGCAATGTATACATAGAAAACGTCAGGATAAGTCAAAATATAGAAGTAGGACGTAATTTAACACGCGAAAGAACGATTCCTAACGTTTCGGAGGTATCAAACACAGATATATGATGGAATTAAATTTTGTAATCGTTCTATGTATCTAATCATATTTCAAGTGAAGCTCTGTATTTTTCACGATTTGAGACGTATATACTCCGTATTAGACCTAGGATGAGACTTTCCTTCTTTCAGGAATTCAATCGATAGCTTCATTAATAACTGAAAATTAAAAGTCCTTCAAATGCACTGTACATTATATCTTATGCAATGTATACATAGAAAACGTCAAGATAACTTAAAATATAGCGGTAGGACGTCATTCGACACTGGAAAGAACGATTCCAAACGTTTCAGATGTATCAAATACAGATATATGATAGAATAAAGTATTGTGTTCGATCTGTGTATCTAATCAGATTTCAAGTGCAGCTTTGTCTTTTTTACGATTTGAGACGTATTTACTCTGTATTAGACCTAGGACGAGACTTTCCTTCGTTCAGGAATTCAATCGATAGCTTCATTAATAACTGAAAATTAAAAGACGTGCAAATGCTCTGTACATTATATCTTATGCAATGTGTACATAGAAAACGTAAAGATTACTCTAAATATAGAGGTAGGAAGTAATTTGACACGCGAAAGAACGATTCCCAACGTTTCGGATGTATCAAACACAGATATATGATGGAATTAAATTTTGTAATCGTTCTATGTATCTAATCATATTTCAAGTGAAGCTCTGTATTTTTTACGATTTGAGACGTATATACTCCGTATTAGACCTAGGATGAGACTTTCCTTCGTTCAGGAATTCAATCGCTAGCTTCATTAATAACTGAAAATTAAAAGTCGTTCAAATGCTCTGTACATTATATCTTATGCAATGTATACATAGAACACGTAAAGATTACTCTAAATATAGAGGTAGGAAGTAATTTGACATGCGAAAGAACGATTCCTAACCTTTCGGAGGTATCAAACACAGATATATGATGGAATTAAATTTTGTAGTCGTTCTATGTATCTAATCATATTTCAAGTGAAGCTCTGTATTTTCTACGATTTGAGACGTATATACTCCGTATTAGACCTAGGATGAGACTTTCCTTCGTTCAGGAATTCAATCGCTAGCTTCATTAATAACTAAAAATTAAAAGACGTTCACATGCTCTGTACATTATATCTTATGCAATGTATACATAGAAAACGTCAACATAATTTAAAATATAGAGGTAGGACGTAACTTGACACGAGAAAGAGTGATTCCTAACGTTTCGGTGGTATAAAACACAGATATACGATGGAATAAAATTTTGTAATTGTTCTATGTATCTAATCAGATTTCAAGTGGAACTCTGTATTTTTTACGATTTGAGACGTATTTAGTCTGTATTAGACCTAGGATGAGACTTTCCTTCATTCAGGAATTCAATCGATAGCTTCATAAATAACTGAAGATTAAAAGACGTTCAAAAGCGCTGTACATTATATCTTATGAAATCTATACATCGAAAACGTCAAGATAACTTAAAATATAGAGGTAGGACGTAATTAGACACGAGAAAGAACGATTCCTAACGTTTCGGAGGTATCAAACACAGATATATGATGGAAATAAATCTTCTAATCGTTCTATGTATCTGATCAGGTTTCAAGTGGAGCTCTGTATTTTTTACGATTTGAGACGTATTCAGTCTGTATTAGACCTAGGATGAGACTTTCCTTCATTCAGGAATTCAATCGATAGCTTCATTAATAACTGAAAATTAAACGACGTTCAAATGCGCTGCACATTATATCATATGCAATGTATACATCAAAAACGTCAAGATAACTTAAAATATAGAGGTAGGACGTAATTTGACACGAGAAAGAGTGATTCCTAACGTTTCGGAGGGATAAAACACAGATATATGATGGAATAAAATATTGTAATTGTTCTATGTATCTAATCAGATTTAAAGTAGAGCTCTGTCTTTTTTACGATTTGAGACGTATTTAGTCTGTATTAGACCTGGGATGAGACTTTCCTTCGTTCAGGAATTCAATCGCTAGCTTCATTAATAACTGAAGATTAAGAGACGTTCAAATGCTCTGTACATTATATCTTATGCAATGTATACATAGGAAACGTAAGGATTACTCAAAATATAGAGGTAGGACGTATTTTGACACGCGAAAGAACGATTCCTAACGTTTCGGAGGTATCAAACACAGATATATGATGGAATTAAGTTTTGTAATCGTTCTATGTATCTAACCAGATTTCAAGTGAAGCTCTGTATTTTTTACGATTTGAGACGTATTTAGTCTGTATTAGACCTAGGATGAGACTTTCCTTCGTTCATGAATTCAATCGCTAGCTTCATTAATAAGTGAAAATTAAAAGTCGTTCAAATGCTCTGTACATTATATCTTATGCAATGTATACATAGAAAACGTCAAGATAACTTGAAATAAAGAGGCAGGACGTCACTCGACACGGGATAGAACGATTCCAAACGTTTCAGATGTATCAAATACAGATATATGATGGAATAAAGTATTGTGTTCGAAACGTGTATCTAATCAGATTTCAAGTGCAGCTTTGTCTTTTTTACGATTTGAGACGTATTTACTCTGTATTAGACCTAGGATGAGACATTCCTTCATTCAGGAATTCAATCGATAGCTTCATTAATAACTGAAGATTAAAAGACGTTCAAAAGCGCTGTACATTATATCTTATGCGATCTATACATCGAAAACGTCAAGATCACTTAAAATACAGAGGTAGGACGTAACTTGACACGAGAAAGAACGATTTCTAACGTTTCGGAGGTATCAAACACCGATATATGATGGAATTAAATTTTGTAATCGTTCTATGTATCTAATCAGATTTCAAGTGGAGCTCTGTATTTTTTACGATTTGAGACGTATATACTCCGTATTAGACCTAGAATGAGACTTTCCTTCGTTCAGGAATTCAATCGCTAGCTTCATTAATAACTGAAAATTAAAAGACGTTCAAATGCGCTGTACATTATATCTTATGCAATGTATACATAGAACACGTAAAGATTACTCTAAATATAGAGGTAGGAAGTAATTTGACACGCGAAAGAACGATTCCTAACCTTTCGGAGGTATCAAACACAGATATATGATGGAATTAAATTTTGTAGTCGTTCTATGTATCTAATCATATTTCAAGTGAAGCT
This sequence comes from Meloe dianella, assembly GCA_028455855.1. Taxonomy (NCBI): domain Eukaryota; kingdom Metazoa; phylum Arthropoda; class Insecta; order Coleoptera; family Meloidae; genus Meloe; species Meloe dianella. The sequence goes on from JAPTHL010000074.1 coordinate 796,694, forward strand.
CTGTATTTTTTACGATTTGAGACGTATTTAGTCTGTATTAGTCCTAGGATGAGACTTTCCTTCGTTCAGGAATTCAATCGCTAGCTTCATTAATAACTGAATATTAAAAGTCGTTCAAATGCTCTGTACATTATATCTTATGCAATGTATACATAGAAAAGGTCAAGATAACTTAAAATATAGAGGTAGGACGTTATTTGACACGCGACAGAACGATTCCTAACGTTTCGGAGGTATAAAACTCAGATATATGATGGAATTAAATCTTCTAATCGTTCTATGTATCTAATCAGAATTCAAGTGGAGCTCTGTATTTCTTACTATTTGAGACGTATTTAGTCTGTATTAGACCTAGGATGAGACATTGCTTCCTGAAGGAATTCAATCGACAGCTTCATTAATAACTGAAAATTAAAAGACGGTCAAATGCTCTGTACATTATATCTTATGCAATGTATACATAGAAAACGTCAAGATAACTTGTAATAAAGAGGTAGGACGTCATTCGACACGGGAAAGAACGATTCCAAACGTTACAGATGTATCAAATACAGATATATGATGGAATAAAGTATTGTGTTCGATCTGTGTATCTAATCAGATTTCAAGTGCAGCTTTGTTTTTTTACGATTTGAGACGTATTTAGTCTGTATTAGACCTGGGATGAGACTTTCCTTCGTTCAGGAATTCACTCGCTAGCTTCATTAATAACTGAAGATTAAGAGACGTTCAAATGCTCTGTACATTATATCTTATGCAATGTATACATAGGAAACGTAAAGATTAATCAAAATATAGAGGTAGGACGTATTTTGACACGCGAAAGAACGATTCCTAACGTTTCGGAGGTATCAAACACAGATATATGATGGAATTAAATCTTCTAATCGTTCTATGTATCTACTCAGGTTTCAAGTGGAGCTCTGTATTTTTTACGATTTGAGACGTATTCAGTCTGTATTAGACCTAGGATGAGACTTTCCTTCATTCAGGAATTCAATCGATAGCTTCATTAATAACTGAAAATTAAACGACGTTCAAATGCGCTGCACATTATATCATATGCAATGTATACATCAAAAACGTCAAGATAACTTAAAATATAGAGGTAGGACGTAATTTGACACGCGAAAGAACGATTTCTAACGTTTCGGAGGTATCAAACACAGATATATGATGGAATTAAATTTTGTAATCGTTCTATGTATCTAATCAGATTTTAAGTGGAGCTCTGTATTTTTCACGATTTGAGACGTATTTCGTCTGTATTAGACCTAGGATGAGACTTTCCTTCGTTCAGGAATTCAATCGCTAGCTTGATTAATAACTGAATATTAAAAGTCGTTCAAATGCTCTGTACATTATATCTTATGCAATGTATACATAGAAAAGGTCAAGATAACTTAAAATATAGAGGTAGGACGTTATTTGACACGCGACAGAACGATTCCTAACGTTTCGGAGGTATAAAACACAGATATATGATGGAATATAATTTTGTATTGGTTCTATGTATCTAATCAGATTTCAAGTGGAGCTTTGTCTTTTTTACGATTTGAGACGTAGTTACTCTGTATTAGACCTAGGATGAGACTTTCCTTCGTTAAGGAATTCAATCGCTATCTTCATTAATAACTGAAAATTAAAAGGCGTTCAAATGCTCTGTACATTATATCTTATGCAATGTATACATAGGAAACGTAAAGATTACTCAAAATACAGAGGTAGGACGTAATTTGACACGCGAAAGGACGATTCCTAACGTTTCGGAGGTATCAAACACAGATATATGATGGAATTAAATTTTGTAATCGTTCTATGTATCTAATCAGATTTCAAGTAGAGCTCTGTATTTTTCACGATTTGAGACGTACTTAGTCTGTATTAGACCTAGGATGAGACTTTCCTTCGTTCAGGAATTCAATCGCTAGCTTCATTAATAACTGAAAATTAAAACTCCTTCAAATGCTCTGTACATTATATCTTATGCAATGTATACATAGAAAACGTCAAGATAACTTAAAATATAGCGGTAGGACGTCATTCGACACGGGAAAGAACGATTCCAAACGTTACAGATGTATCAAATACAGATATATGATGGAATAAAGTATTGTGTTCGATCTGTGTATCTAATCAGATTTCAAGTGCAGCTTTGTCTTTTTTACGATTTGAGACGTATTTAGTCTGTATTAGACCTGGGATGAGACTTTCCTTCGTTCAGGAATTCAATCGCTAGCTTCATTAATAACTGAAGATTAAGAGACGTTCAAATGCTCTGTACATTATATCTTATGCAATGTATACATAGGAAACGTAAAGATTACTCAAAATATAGAGGTAGGACGTATTTTGACACGCGAAAGAACGATTCCTAACGTTTCGGAGGTATCAAACACAGATATATGATGGAATTAAATCTTCTAATCGTTCTATGTATCTACTCAGGTTTCAAGTGGAGCTCTGTATTTTTTACGATTTGAGACGTATTCAGTCTGTATTAGACCTAGGATGAGACTTTCCTTCATTCAGGAATTCAATCGATAGCTTCATTAATAACTGAAAATTAAACGACGTTCAAATGCGCTGCACATTATATCATATGCAATGTATACATCAAAAACGTCAAGATAACTTAAAATATAGAGGTAGGACGTAATTTGACACGCGAAAGAACGATTTCTAACGTTTCGGAGGTATCAAACACAGATATATGATGGAATTAAATTTTGTAATCGTTCTATGTATCTAATCAGATTTTAAGTGGAGCTCTGTATTTTTTACGATTTGAGACGTATTTCGTCTGTATTAGACCTAGGATGAGTCTTTCCTTCGTTCAGGAATTCAATCGCTAGCTTCATTAATAACTGAATATTAAAAGTCGTTCAAATGCTCTGTACATTATATCTTATGCAATGTATACATAGAAAAGGTCAAGATAACTTAAAATATAGAGGTAGGACGTTATTTGACACGCGACAGAACGATTCCTAACGTTTCGGAGGTATAAAACACAGATATATGATGGAATATAATTTTGTATTGGTTCTATGTATCTAATCAGATTTCAAGTGGAGCTTTGTCTTTTTTACGATTTGAGACGTAGTTACTCTGTATTAGACCTAGGATGAGACTTTCCTTCGTTAAGGAATTCAATCGCTATCTTCATTAATAACTGAAAATTAAAAGGCGTTCAAATGCTCTGTACATTATATCTTATGCAATGTATACATAGGAAACGTAAAGATTACTCAAAATACAGAGGTAGGACGTAATTTGACACGCGAAAGGACGATTCCTAACGTTTCAGAGGTATCAAACTCAGATATATGATGGAATTAAATTTTGTAATCGTTCTATGTATCTAATCAGATTTCAAGTGGAGCTTTGTATTTTTTACGATTTGAGACGTAGTTAGTCTGTATTAGACCTAGGATGAGACTTTCCTTCGTTCAGGAATTCAATCGATAGCTTCATTAATAACTGAAAATTAAAAGACGTTCAAATGCGCTGTACATTATATCTTATGCAATGTATACATAGAAAACGTCAAGATAACTTAAAATATAGAGGTAGGACGTAATTTGACACGAGAAAGAACGATTCCTAACGTTTCGGAGGTATCAAACACAGATATATGATGGAATTAAATATTGTAATCGTTCTATGTATCTAATCAGATTTCAAGTGGAGCTTTGTCTTTTTTACGATTTGAGACGTATTTAGTCTGTATTAGACCTAGGATGAGACTTTCCTTCGTTCAGGAATTCAATCGCTAGCTTCATTAATAACTGAAAATTAAGAGACGTTCAAATGCTCTGTACATTATATCTTATGCAATGTATACATAGGAAACGTAAGGATTACTCAAAATATAGAGGTAGGACGTATTTTGACACGCGAAAGAACGATTCCTAACGTTTCGGAGGTATCAAACACAGATATATGATGGAATTAAGTTTTGTAATCGTTCTATGTATCTAACCAGATTTCAAGTGAAGCTCTGTATTTTTTACGATTTGAGACGTATTTAGTCTGTATTAGACCTAGGATGAGACTTTCCTTCGTTCATGAATTCAATCGCTAGCTTCATTAATAACTGAAAATTAAAAGTCGTTCAAATGCTCTGTACATTATATCTTATGCAATGTATACATAGAAAACGTCAAGATAACTTGAAATAAAGAGGCAGGACGTCACTCGACACGGGATAGAACGATTCCAAACGTTTCAGATGTATCAAATACAGATATATGATGGAATAAAGTATTGTGTTCGATACTGTGTATCTAATCAGATTTCAAGTGCAGCTTTGTCTTTTTTACGATTTGAGACGTATTTACTCTGTATTAGACCTAGGATGAGACATTCCTTCATTCAGGAATTCAATCGATAGCTTCATTAATAACTGAAGATTAAAAGACGTTCAAAAGCGCTGTACATTATATCTTATGCAATGTATACATCGAAAACGTCAAGATCACTTAAAATACAGAGGTAGGACGTAACTTGACACGAGAAAGAACGATTTCTAACGTTTCGGAGGTATCAAACACCGATATATGATGGAATTAAATTTTGTAATCGTTCTATGTATCTAATCAGATTTCAAGTGGAGCTCTGTATTTTTTACGATTTGAGACGTATATACTCCGTATTAGACCTAGGATGAGACTTTCCTTCGTTCAGGAATTCAATCGCTAGCTTCATTAATAACTGAAAATTAAAAGACGTTCAAATGCGCTGTACATTATATCTTATGCAATGTATACATAGAACACGTAAAGATTACTCTAAATATAGAGGTAGGAAGTAATTTGACACGCGAAAGAACGATTCCTAACGTTTCGGAGGTATCAAACACAGATATATGATGGAATTAAATTTTGTAGTCGTTCTATGTATCTAATCATATTTCAAGTGAAGCTCTGTATTTTTTACGATTTGAGACGTATTTAGTCTGTATTAGTCCTAGGATGAGACTTTCCTTCGTTCAGGAATTCAATCGCTAGCTTCATTAATAACTGAATATTAAAAGTCGTTCAAATGCTCTGTACATTATATCTTATGCAATGTATACATAGAAAAGGTCAAGATAACTTAAAATATAGAGGTAGGACGTTATTTGACACGCGACAGAACGATTCCTAACGTTTCGGAGGTATAAAACTCAGATATATGATGGAATTAAATCTTGTAATCGTTCTATGTATCTAATCAGAATTCAAGTGGAGCTCTGTATTTCTTACTATTTGAGACGTATTTAGTCTGTATTAGACCTAGGATGAGACATTGCTTCCTGAAGGAATTCAATCGACAGCTTCATTAATAACTGAAAATTAAAAGACGGTCAAATGCTCTGTACATTATATCTTATGCAATGTATACATAGAAAACGTCAAGATAACTTGTAATAAAGAGGTAGGACGTCATTCGACACGGGAAAGAACGATTCCAAACGTTACAGATGTATCAAATACAGATATATGATGGAATAAAGTATTGTGTTCGATCTGTGTATCTAATCAGATTTCAAGTGCAGCTTTGTTTTTTTACGATTTGAGACGTATTTAGTCTGTATTAGACCTAGGATGAGACTTTCCTTCGTTCAGGAATTCAATCGCTAGCTTCATTAATAACTGAATATTAAAAGTCGTTCAAATGCTCTGTACATTATATCTTATGCAATGTATACATAGAAAAGGTCAAGATAACTTAAAATATAGAGGTAGGACGTTATTTGACACGCGACAGAACGATTCCTAACGTTT